>MU132182.1:71359-86359 GCA_015039395.1 Ceratobasidium sp. AG-I
GGAATTTAGGCCAAATTCCATTTCTGCTCTTGCTCCGACCGACCTGTCCGCACACTCTTTGATCTAATACTGTCCCAGTCCCGCCCATGTCCGACGCGGAGGGACAGAGGAACCAAACAAAGACAAGTACCTTGAAGCGCCTGGCGCATTTACATCAGCAACGTTAAGATCGTATTACTAGAGTAGCGCTATATATCCCTACATAGTGCTCCAAAATTGCTATCTAGCACCTATATATTTTCTAGATAGGTACTATATAGTACCATATAATCAGGACCTCCCTACTTTTTCTCAGGTCACTATATATGCTATGCAGCACTATATAGTGCTATCTCGGTATTTACAGTTTTCCAGATGCAGACATGATGGAACTTCACAAACAATATGCTGGAAGATATCGAACGCCTCTGGCCCGCCGTGTGAGTATTTTCTTCTATCATTTGGTCACGCTAGCTTACATCCTATCTGTAGGATCGAGTTCCAAAAAACATCGCGCTGGTGCCCTCATGCGCTGGCGTTTGCGAAGGAGGAGCGAAAGGCCGTTAGAGTGCTGCTCACTACGCTAAAGGTTCGTACAGCATATGTTTCTACCTGCGGTTAATGCTGATGTTCATGTATCCTACTCACCAGCTGCTGCATATCATTACCGAAATCCTCTCACACGCCGGTGTGCCAATTTTGGCCGATGTTATCGTACACTACAACACACTTGACGCTGAGTACGCCGAGATGTGAAACAACAACGCCCTGCCATTGTACCATTGTCACACCACAAACCGGGGTCTCCTGTTATTCGACAAATACTACCAGAAGACCGACAAATCAGAAATGTATCGTCTTGCAATCCGTACATCGGATTCCTGTTCAATTTACCCATGCTGACATCTTTGAGTCCTTTTGCAGTGATGCATCCGTCGATGTGCAAGATGTACCTCACCCACTCGGGCTGGGAGCCAGAGTGGATCGACGCTGCAATAGAACTGGCAGAAAACTGCTGGCAGAACCACTATTGACCCACTGCCGCATCGGCAGAAGCAGTGACACTGGCAACTTCCCAATTTGCATACTCTAAGGTGTGTTTGTGTATTGAATAGCCGTTTGTCTTTACTAATATTATCTTAGGGGATCCTCGGGAAAATGTACGCATTGATCAGGGCGACTAAAGCGGCAATGGTGTGCCCTGTCCTTGAATTTGTCAAAGGTGAGATACATCAAAAGACCCACGCAATCAACACTAACTACAGTTGTTACAGCCGAGTCTTTAGTCAAGAAGGGTGAGAATGACGAGCCAATCCTGTACAATCCGTTGGCGTGGTGGTACCACCAGCACTCAGCTGAACACGAGCGCAATGGAATGACACAGATGGTCATTTGTCAGAGAAAACCCCCATTGCAAATTTGCCACTAATTGGCAAATCCGGTCTGTAACATCTCATATGCACAGCCATGGGGCAAATTTGCCCAAATTTGCCCAAATTACACCGGGAAAATGGGGGAAATGGAGTAAATAACAGCAAATAAAGAGAGGGGTTAGTAGATCCGGCAAATGAGTAAATAACAGCAAATGACAGCAAATTTGATTGGGGGGTTTCCCTGACGTTGACGTGCTCAGCATGCCCAGTGAGTTATCTTACCTATTGTTTCATTCATGTACTGACACCCCTAAAGCCTCCAGTGTAGATATTGAGCGAGCCTTCTCGTTCGCCGGCTCGATTGTCAGCAAACACCAACACAGCCTTGCGCCGTGCACCGTGCATGCAACGGCCTCATTAAGCGCGTACTCGAGGGCTGGTCTCATGAGACCAGGCATACTCCAGCTGCCTGTTCAAAGGTCCGTGCAGGCAAAGGCTCAAGCTACAGACAAGGCCAAGGCCCAGGAGTAATGTTTGACCACGTGCCGCCTCACTAACATTCGTGTATCGTTTGTACACACACCCCATATTCATTTTATGTCTTAGATAGTGGCAATACATCAGTTATCCCCTCTACCCCGTGCGCGCCATGTCCCTTCGTATAACATACCCAGCGCGGAATGCTCACGTCACGTGAGTTGGCAGCATTCCCACTCACACGCGTGCCTCGGTGCCCGTTTGCGAACTGTGAGTACTCGCACTGATGTTTTACCTGCACGCCCGTATACCCACTTGCCCGTATACCCACATACCCGCACAATTGCGGGAAATGCAAGAAGTGCGGGTCGCCGCGGGAACTTCCCACTGCCCACATGCGAGCGCGAGCGCTGGTGCGGGTTGACCGTTTTGGTGTGGGTTTCCCGCATGTGGGCGCGGGAACCACGGGAATTTCCTGCCCGACAGCCTTAATTAGGCTACAAAAAAGGGCGAAGCAGGACCTTGCAAAATAGCATATAGGTACTCTAAGACAGTTACAGGTTAGTCCATTTCAGTGACCAGGCAAGGTATAGCTTGGTTTGAGGTACCATTGACATGGCACTAGAGGTTTGCCTATTTCTCACTACTGATGGGAGGTGATCTGATGTGTTTCTGGGTCTTTAATCTTAGATTTACTACCTTAAGTGCAGTACATGTGTAAGAAGATCAGGACGGAAGGAGCTTGGAGCTGCAAAGGGGTAATGCAAAGGGAAAACTAGAATGAGAGGATGGGAAAGGGAGAGCGAGAGAGCGAGTGAGGGAGAGAGCGAGAGGGGACAGCAGACCTTAGGAAGTTAGAGTACAAGCAAGATTTACCTATATTAGAGGGGGGCGGTATGTAAGTGGCTATAGGATATATGTTATGCACAGAGAGAGGATGGGCAGGCAAACAGGTCTACACGTGCAGTAACATTTGTAAGAAAAAAGGTGCATATATCCTATACTTACAATTTGTAGTGGGATTTTGAATCTAACAGGTATCCCCCTGAGGAACGACAGGTCCGACCCCAGTAAGCTACGGAAGAGCACGCTGGCTGAGTTGGAAGATTGTTAAAAATAGATTAATCCGGTCTTACAGGTTTAGAAGATATGGCGCATTTCAGGAATTCGTTTGATGCTGCGCACATAGATTTCAAGCGACCCTCAATCGCAGTCGCGGAGAATGATTTCGTATCGAAAGGAAGTGTGAGCTATTATGGATACATACTAGCACTGCAGCAACTGCAAGTTGGCGGAACACAACAAGGTACAGAAATCTGATACCTGGCTCGCCGTACTAGAGATTAGATCTCGAACAGTAAGAGTCCAGCCAAGAACCGAGCGCGCGACAGTTGGACGGCCGGACAAAGAGACAGGTGCGAGACAGGCCGGTCAAGTCTAGACAGACACCTTGGTGATCCGCAAGATGACGTCAATCGAGGCCAAGAGACAATAACCACGTGGAGGTTGACAGAAAGTGATGAGAGCTGAACAAATGTATATCTATCTGATTGACAGAGGTTGACCTAGACACGGGGGGCGAGGGGGAACGAAGAAGAAGGGATGCAGCTGCGCAGTAAGGTGTGCCAAGTTTTTAAGTATTTTGTTCTAGTCGCAGGAAGGCGCTGTCGTTGGGTACCGAGGAGCAGTACGTCGGGGGGTATTGTGGAACAAGCCCGGAGGAGAGAATCATTTACGATCATGAGGGCGCGAAAGAATTACAAAGGAGCCACGTCGGTGGGAGTGCGAGACTGGATTGGGCCGAATGCGGCTGCCGAGGCTGGGTGAGTAAGGCCGGGCATCAGAAGATGGCAGGGTACCGAAGTCGCCGCGGTCTTTCACCGCAGTAGATATACATATACATTCCAGGCGAGAGCTGCTCGACAACTGCGGATCCCTCGACCAGAACCAACTCGAGTGTAATTCAGGCGGAATTCTCAAGTACTTTGTCGTCAACAGAAACAGAGAGCGAGCGGAAGACTCGGGCCGTCTGCATCCGGTGCACGATATCCGGAGCGGATTCTAATTATCGGGAACGCACAGCGAACGGCGACGAGCAGGACTCGGACAACATTCTCGACACCTCTTGCGACGACTGTCTGTACTTGTCTCCTGTTCACTTTTGTTTGACTTGTGCGCGCCTGGAGCGTCTGCCTAATACGGGCTGTCCGGAGCTGATTCACTTGCCACACTACCGCTCTCCCCGCACATCTCAGTTCTGCCCGCACACCACATCTCAGTTTCGGCCATCACACTAGAAATTTATCCCTTGAAATAGTCCGCTATGGAGTCTTTAACTGCACCTCTGTCCGCTGCGCTCTCTGCGTTTTTCCCCCGTTCTCCCTTTGCCTCCCGTATGGCCCTCTCCAAAGAAGATGATGCGCTCCTCAACAAGGAGCAAAGCTCTGAGATTAGACGCAGTGAATTCCGTGTCGAGGGGATGACCTGTGGTAACTGTGCCGAGGTCTGTCTTGCTCGTCACTCATCGCCTCGCCACCTGCTGACAAACCGCCCCAGACCATTCAGAAGAGTCTCCGCGCCCAGCCCGGTATCCACTCTGTCCAAGTCGCACTCGTCGTCGAACGCGCAGTCATCGAGTATGACCCCGTGGTCTGGGATGACGACAAGGTTGCTGAGGTGCGTCTATTGTTCTTCTCCGTTGTCACCGCTAATAATAGTCTGCAGGAAATTTCCGATATGGGCTTCGAAGCGACGCTCATTCCCACTTCCCTAGCCTCTTCCCTCTCGCTCAGGATATTCGGCATGACATGCGGCGCTTGTGTCGCTACCATCGAGAAACAAGTCTCCGCCATCCCCGGCGTCACCTCGGTTGCCGTCTCCCTCCCCACCGAGCGCGCCATGATCGAATACAGCCGAAGCATGGTCGGCCCGCGTGAAATCGTCGAGTGCATCGAAGACTGTGGGTTCGACGCTGTCCTCGCCGACGAAAACGACGCCACCCAGATGCAGTCCCTCACCAAGATGAAGGAGATCCAAGAGTGGCGCATGCGGTTCCGCCTGAGTCTAGCCTTTGTGGTCCCCGTGTTCTTCATCGGGATGGTCGCGATGCACATCCCTTTCCTTCGCCCGATCGTCAATCATAAACTGTGCACCGGGATATACATTGGTGACCTGCTTGTGTTCCTCCTCACCATTCCTGTCCAATTCTGGCTCGGCCAAAGGTTCTACCGGAATGCGTGGAAATCAGTCAGCCATGGCTCAGCGACGATGGACGTGCTCGTTGTTCTTGGCACTACCTCGGCATTCGTCTACTCGGTTCTCGCAATGGCGTGCGCAATGTTCAACACGAACCCCGATTTCCGCCCAGCCGTCTTTTTCGACACCAGCACAATGTTGATCATGTTCGTCTCACTCGGTCGATATCTCGAGAACCTCGCAAAGGGCAAGACAAGCGCGGCGCTTACAGATTTGATGGCGCTCGCTCCGTCGATGGCGACGATCTACACAGACGCACCCAAATGTACGGCCGAGAAGAAGATCGCGACCGAGCTTGTGCAGGTTGGGGATACCGTTAAGCTCGTTCCGGGGGACAAGATTCCTGCGGATGGGACGGTCGTGAGGGGGACGTCGACGGTGGACGAGAGTGCTGTGACTGGCGAGCCTGTTCCTGCGCTCAAGCAGGTTGGGGATAGTGTGATTGGAGGGACTGTCAACGGGCTTGGGACGTTCGATATGCTCGTCACGCGCGCTGGGAAGGATACGGCGCTTGCTCAGATCGTTAAACTCGTGGAGGACGCGCAGACGAGTAAAGCCCCGATCCAGGCGTTTGCGGACAAGGTCGCTGGGTTCTTTGTGCCGACCGTGATCTCACTCGCGCTCGTCACCTTCCTCGTCTGGATGCTCGTCGCTTTCCTATTCGTCCCCGATATCACATCCCTCCCGGCTCTCTTCAGTCAACCAGGCGAGAGCAAGCTCGCTGTCTGCTTGAAGATATGCATCTCGGTCGTAGTCGTTGCGTGTCCCTGCGCGCTCGGGCTCAGTACTCCGACGGCGATTATGGTCGGCACAGGCGTTGGTGCCCAGAACGGGATTTTGATCAAGGGCGGAAAGGCGTTGGAAGCGAGCAAGGACATCAAAATGGTCGTGCTGGACAAGACGGGAACCGTAACCGAGGGAAAGCTCACGCTCGTTGATCTCGCATGGGCTGGCGAGGCGTCGGAAGGGCTAGACGGGATGTCTGCGGATGGGGCTACGACGAGGAGAGACGTTCTCGCGATGGTCGCTGTTGCCGAGGCGAGGTCCGAGCATCCGCTCGCGAGGGCCATTGCGGTCTATGGAAAGGACACCCTCGGATCGGCCTATCCTGAACCTACGATCGACAGTTTCGAGAGCGTCACCGGCGCAGGCGTCAAAGCCCGCCTCACTCTTCCCACCCAAAAAGTCGGACGAACGATCTACATCGGCTCCGCCGCATTCATCGCAGAAACCGGACACCTCCCCGCCGCACTCCGAGAATTCACAGATTCACAAAGCACCCGCGGCCGCACAGTCGTCTTCGCCAGCGTCGGAACGTCCAAAGTCCCCGTTCTCGCCGTCGCACTCTCCGACGTCCCGAAACCGAGCGCCGGACCCGCGATCAAAGCGCTTCAAGGCATGGGCGTCGAAGTCTGCATGATGACCGGAGATAGCGCCCCCACGGCCTACGCCATCGCTGCCGACGTCGGTATTCCCCGGTCCTGCGTCTGGGCGGGTATGAGTCCCAAAGGAAAAGCGACGGTCGTGACCGAGTTGATGGAGAAGCTGAAAGGAAAAGGAGGAGTGGCGATGGTTGGAGATGGGATCAACGACTCGCCTGCTTTGGTTGCGGCTAGTGTCGGGATTGCTCTTGCGAGCGGGACGAGTGTGGCTGTCGAAGCTGCCGATATCGTGCTCATGCGTCCGTCTCTGTTGGACGTCGTAGCAGCACTTCACCTCTCCCAATCTATATTCTCCACGATTAGGCGGAACCTCGTCTGGGCATGCGTGTACAACGTTCTCGGGATCCCACTCGCCATGGGCGTCTTCCTCCCATGGGGCGTACACCTGCATCCGATGGTAGCCGGCGGAGCGATGGCGTTTTCGAGTGTGAGCGTTGTTAGTTCGAGTTTGATGTTGAGGTGGTGGAGGAGGCCTGCTGTGAGCCTGATGCCGGACGAGCGGGAGGATAGGGAAAGCGTGATAAAGGGCGTTGGGAGGGACGTGTGGGACTGGGTGAAGGGGTTGGTTAGGTGTGGGAGCGGTGCGAGGGAGGGGTATAGTGCTGTTCCGGTTGAGATGGATGATCGGGTATAGTTTGGATATCTGGGTGTGGACTGGTTTGGATTGGAGACCGTATTTATTCCTTGGGAGCTACTTTCATTAAAGTTTTTATGTTTGTTTGTTTTGTTTGTGGTTCGTGTGCTTTTTTTGAGAATAATGAACAGTTTGATTAGGATATAGTGTGTCATAGTGACGAGACTGGTTATCGAGTTTTGGCACTGTGGGCCCGGCATAGCCACATCGGGTTTTGCCATGACACACAAGATGATTAGGTTTGATGCTCGAGGTCGTCAACAACATGCACATCAGTTATGCCATTCGCAATGCACAAACGCAGGAAGCTTGAATAGACATGGCTCGGTCGCCGTATTCTGCTATTGCGCTACGCCCAGCCTGAGCACTGGCAAGTCCCGCTTCCTACAAGGTTGCCGATCCCTGTTCGTTTTTGCTTAATGGGGGTAGCCGGGACTGGGATTGCCCCTCTGCTAATTGTAGTCAATGCCACAGTGCAACGTACTTCTACATATATCTTAGGCTACCAGGTAGTAGAGTGACACGTTGTATCATTGAATGTTACAGAGCAAGGTCAGCGGCCCGGTCATAGGCCGCCCCTTGTCTATTACACACTACTAGGGAAACTACCTGCGAGGCTTTCTGACCAAGAAACTACTACAATCCTAGGCCAAGGTGGACTCTGGGTAAAGCGACGGTTAGAACTGGGAAAGCCACAGCGCGTTTACATGCTGGGCAACCTGAGCATTTAGCCACCCACAGCACATGATCAAGATGAGCTCTCGAAGCTCGCACCGCCTAGGTGAGGGGTCTCGCGAGTCTGCTCAGGCCGGGCCGCGTTACAGTACTTCGGCTTACCCCGGGACTAAACGGGTAATTTTGCATGATCAGGCTACTGTATTGTACGGCTCTGCTGTGATATTCGAAATTCTACTAACAAGCTACTGGGCTCCCCTTATGCGACCCAATTACGAGCGGTGTCCCGTTGATCGAGGATGTACTTGAGTGGCAGTTGTTTCAAACAGGCGCATGGACCATTTCATTGCACCCAACTTATGTGGACTTTGGGGTCCATCTTTCTAAAATCTGCTTAGTTCTTCAAGGTTGGATAGCTATACAGCTCGGACTCTGGGGTTAAAATATAATGAGAGCATGCTGAATTAGTCTTTTTCCTCTATAATAGTTTGCAGGGTTTGAAGGCTTGAATAGTGTAAGATAGGGGTGTAGTATATGTTCAATAAGTGGTCTGGGACGTCAACATGAAATGCAGAGGCAATTATTACTTACATCTGGGGTTTGTAATTTCTGCTCTGCCAGGACCGTTGTTTTAGAAAGCATTTCGCGTGGGCAATTTTTTCGGAATCAACTAACCCTGTCGTTTCCACAACGTACGATGCGTTCGATTACAGTAGTGCAAGTTGCCGCAATGTGTAAACTGGACGCGCTTGCCCCCACTCGACGAAAGATTATCAAACAAATTACTTCACGTAAATCTTCATATGATGAAGGTTGTTGAGAAACAGAATGAGCTGACTGAACAAGAACAGGTGCGCCCAGTGACAGTGAAAAGACAAGCGTCATACTGTAACGATGGAGTGCAAGTGGGACACCACTAGCCACGACCCTGCATCGATTTCAATAGGATCACATCAAGGCGTAAGATAGCCTGCCAAATGAGTGTCCCTCAGCATTCGATCCCGACCTCAAGGTCAAGGCCTGTCGCAAAGAGCCAAAGTTTGATCGGCGATGGCACACGGTTGGGGTTTTTATCGCACGAAACAACCAGAATGGAAAGGTTAGTTTGTACGATCCTGGCGATGCATACCAACAAGGAACATACTACCTGTATGTCGAAGTGGTTTCCTGTTATAAGCGGAAGTGCCAGTCTGCGCTGCCCAAAGCAGGCAAGCATATTTCAACACATTGCCTCGGCCGCGATCGCCTGAATAGGCTTTGTTTCGGCCGCTGTGCACAGTAAGTGATGGGGAAAGTCAACAGGACATGGTTCGCCGGACACGACGTATATATAACCTGGTTTCAAACCACAGAGCACACCAAGGGATCCCCTTCAGTTCCCCCAGAGCTATTTCGGTGAACTTCTTATCTCACATCATTGTACGTTTTGGCCTGCCCACCATGGACGCCAGTAATGTTGCTCCAACCGTTGATCTCGAACCAATTCACCCCGCAACCCCACTTTCTAAGTCGTTGAACGGAATTCTTGAAAGCCAATGAAAATTTGTACGTTCTTTCGCGCATCGGTTGAAACTATTGCATGGTGCTGAGAGTGCATCTGGATTTTTAGGACAAACACGAACTTTGTTGCTGGGCCGGCGCTATTTATGTCGCTAGTTCAATTCATCCACTCCTCCCCTGTGGTCTAGGTTTTCACTTGCCTCGCTTTCTTTAATGTTTTAATTCTTTGTATGCCTTGCGATACTATGCTTCGTCAAAAGGTTCCTCTTTTTTGGGGATACAGGACCCGCGCCTCCAGGTACTTGCAGAATCTTATGAAACATCAGATATACATTGCAGTTACTCTCGGGTATATCCGTGCTTTTTGTCAAATTTATTCACCACTCAGGTCAGGTTATGGCACAATGCCG
Organism: Ceratobasidium sp. AG-I; assembly: GCA_015039395.1. NCBI lineage: Eukaryota > Fungi > Basidiomycota > Agaricomycetes > Cantharellales > Ceratobasidiaceae > Ceratobasidium > Ceratobasidium sp. AG-I. Next base: position 81,105 of record MU132182.1, read on the forward strand.
GTGGAGGGGGTGCCAAACCACTAGGTTCCCTCCGGATATACCCTCGGAAAACTGCCGGATTGTCACGCGCCAACGGGCGGGAGCCCATACCCGCCAATCGCATGGCATGTTACCTCACTCCTCCCGCGGTTCACCGTGCATTTCCGATGCTTTCCAGATACATCCGCCCTGCTCACAACTCGGTTGGCGTATTTTGCCTACGCCAGATGATGCTGCATCAAGATAACGTTACCAGAATGTTTCTGCCTATTGAAGTTACTATCCTATCAAGTTCTGTCCTAATTCCTCTGGATTTAGAGAGGATAATGTGATTGACACTGCTTAAAACTAAGGTTCTGAGTGACACCTTTCTATAACAAAAATATTTAGCACCGCAAACTCCTTGTAAACCCACAACAAGAATTTAACGTCCATATTGCTTCACACGGTCTATAGACCCGTCATACTTACTCAATGTCATGCGTTGTCTGGACCGAGATATACACCAAGGGGGAACATGCTGACCAACCTTGGTATGTTTGTGATTTATGAGCTTATTTGGAACATGCCGATACTCGTTGTGGTACTGGGAGGCGCAAGGGGCTGAGTGTTTTGCTACCCTATATGCCGGCTTACGGCGGGGTGAATTATTATGTGGTGCGTTAACATAATTAGTCCTAGACTCTACTTTCATTGTGGCACTATCACCTCCCGATTCTAGCTGCTTAGACTTATAGCACTATCGTGTCGCTTGTTTGACTCGGTATTCAAATTTTCTGCAGTTCTCAGAATGTTCTGTTCGTTCTCTCTAAACCTTTTCTCCCTCCAAGTGTCTCACCTTGCATTATGGTGGACCCAAAGCTAAGTCTACTACGGGTTACATCTTCAGCAAATTATGCTGGCGCTCCGGTACTCCGGAGCGCTGCGGAAGGGGGGGTGGTGGCTCCCGCGGTCTGGAGCGCTTCGGAGCACCGAGAGCTTTGCCGGTTTTTGCTGAGATCAAACCGTTACATATCCATTTTCAGCCTACCTTTACGAGGATTGGAGAGCAGGAAGCATGATGATGAAAATTCCAATTCCATAATGTTTTAGACAATTAGATTGTGAGTCCACGGATCCAATAAAAAGTGGTTTGAAGCCGGAATGAGCGATTTATTTACGAAATGACCCACGATAGACAGGGTTTGCACAGCCTCGCAGCGATAACCATCGTCTTTTCCAGCTAAGGCTACTTTTGCTCAGGTATTACAGAAGTGTCTGTTTACCTAGCGAGAGCGACTTTTTCGTGTCATCATATTTGTATATGGTACGCACACAGTTTTGTGCGCATAAATCGGGCGGTCTCAACGGTATAACCTGTAGCAATGTATATAGTATTGTAATATAGAATACAACAGTTAAACTATAGTATATGCCTAGCGCAGTAAGGCTTAAATACGACGCCGAAGGCGTCGTGTAGGTATGAGGGGTAAAGGGGTGTATTCTATGGAACTAGTGGGTGAATGCGTGCGCATTCGCCCTTATATACACGCAGTGAATCCTTCTAGAACATCCGAGATGCGTAGAGAAGAATCTACGATGTGTGTGCATATATGACGAAGTTATATATGCATATACCTCATTAGGTATGTCGGTCATACGATTGTTCTCTTACGTTCTCTCATGTTCTAGTACATTCTGCATATTCGTATATGTATGTACATTATGGACTTTAACATAACCTGTGTTTGCATTGACTGGGTATTACATGAGCAATCGATTTTCTACTCCGGAGGTGGGGTTTCAGTTTCCGGGCGCTTGGAAAACGCAACTGTAACTCGCTGTAGGTTCCCTCCACTCATAAATTACTGTCCGAATTCACTGTATTCCATAAGCATATACTCAAAATCGCGGCTAGGATGCCTGATTCAATCCCCATACCTTCAACTGTCAAGTCACAAGAAGGTGAGTTAGCTGGCGGTACCACCCAGGTGGCTGGCGAAGCGTTTTAATACCATAGGTTGGTTACTAGCGCTTGCTATTGTAATGTGTTTGAATAGATGCATACGCCATGAACAAACATAATTGAAAAGGAGTGTTGACGCTAAAGCGCTAGGTCGGAATTTGGGCACGAGTTAGACTATGTACATGGTAGATAATGTTTTTGAAACAATGAATTTGTGGCTATGGACAAGCTGAAATAAGGGATTGATTGAACCCAAAAGTTACCAAATTTTGGCTAGCAGGTGATTGGAAATCAATCCAGCGCCTGCATCTGCGGTGCTAAAAGTAACGGTCTTGACGGCATTGTCCTTCAGAATCTCGCTGAGGTCCGCTGGGGACATTTGGCCGTACTTCCCAAGAGCAACAGCCAGAATACCAGCGACATACGGACTGATTGAGAGTTGGTTAGACGCGTTAGACGCTATCAATGAACGACTCACGTTGCCATAGATGTGCCGGAGATAGTGTTCTCCGCATCCGGATTCCCAATCCAAGCGCTTTTAATGTTCACCCCTGGTGCCCACACATCGATCAACTTGCCGTAGTTAGAGAAAGACGCCTTTTCGTTGTTCTTATTCGAATCGACCGCTCCAATAGTGTTAGCTTCAGCGACATCAGCAGGGGAAGAAGTCTCTGCTGGCATGTTACTGTTCCCGGCTGCGATTGTAAAATGAAGTCCCCCAGCGATAGCAGTCTTGACGGCATCGTCTAGAGCTTGGCTCGGCGGGCCACCCAGCGACATGGTGGCTATAGATGAGGCGGCACCCGACATTTTGTGATCAGTGGCAGCATATTCAACCCCGGCAATAACGTCCGAGTATGCGCCACTACCTTCATCTGACAAGACTTCGAAACCAAGTTAAAGTGGGTTGCGATCTGTGACTGCCACACAATTTACCTTTTACAGCAATGATGTTTGTGCTACTAGCCACACCATAAGTTGCACCAACGGCCGTGCCAGCAGTATCTAGATATCAACACCTCACTGTCAGACGGATTGGCTGATTGCTTGAATATGTCACTTACGAGTTCCATGGCCGTTGCCGTCTTGATCAGGATACTATTCCACTACCATAAGTTCCAATTGCGCTGGTAGAAAGCGTGATTACTCACCCCGCCAAATGTTTTCCCCCAAGTTGCACGTCCAGCAAAACACTCATGTTCCGTGAATATCCCCTGATGAAAATCGCAAATTCTAGAACGCATCTTTGGGAAAATGAAAAATAAATCTACCGTGTCAATCCCATAAACCGTAACCCCTGCGCCATTTTGCGTTTCTGTTTGGCTCTCGTTCATTACTTGGTAGGCAATGTTGCCTCGCTCGACAATCGCCGCTTCTCCATCAACCCCAGCTCTATCCGCTAAAATCAGTTCCAGCATGACTTTCTTGCACAAATGACCTACTCGTAGTTAATAGACGCGATACCATCTTGCTCGATATACTCGATGTTTGGAGATTGGCGGACTAGGGCCAGATCAGCACCCTTGAGAGACGCCGCAAAAGCGGGAATGAGGGTATATCTGTAGGTGATACTAGAGCCGCCGGTGAACCCTCTAGTGAGGTCACTGCAGACGCTCAAGAGAGAGACACCCTGTTTGACTTTACTGGAGCAATGTGATCAGCTTCAAGTCGTTGGCGTTCGAGACACAACTAAGCTTACACGATATAAGAGTCCAGCTTGACCGGACCGGCGCGTTTGATGATCGGAACAGCGGTGGGGGCGCGCTAAAGACAGGAACTAACAACACTAGAGCGGAGAAACAGACTGTCGAGCGCATTACGGAGAAAAGATGGCGTGGTAAAGGGGGTATGAGAAAGGCTTGTTAGACAAAACACCCGAACGCTGCAGTTTATACTTCTCACATCCGAATAGTCAAGCACGTTTTCGCCACTCGAAGCAGCCGGGTGAAGATGTAATCTCAGAGCTTTGACGTAGTACAACACCATCAACAGCACTAGCATTTACTGTAGTTTGGTAAGCCGTAGTTCTAATCGGACAACTGCTCGAGTGGCGCACTGAGCACCCGGCCGGCTCCATAATAATATAGCCATATTGAGATAGATTCAGCCTTGTAACATGATCTGTTGATCCTCGCAGTCGACCGACATATTCAACATGTCCATACGTTTTGCAAAAATGACCAATAGATCTCCGAACTATATTTATGACCTCATCAAACTTCTTCATCGCCACTAAAATACAGCTTCCCTGGTTTGACAGTTGTGATCGAGCAGCTGCTTCTCGGGATAGATTAAGGCTTGGCATCTGCCTATTCTGTCCAAGCGAGTACCTCCATATTCAGCATTTACGGACGCATGGTACCAGGCAATCGCAGCGGGCTCGACCAACTGTAAGCACATCAGTTTGAGCGTTGCGAACAGGGGGGGTTGTTAAATATCACGTATGTACATACACATCGAATGGTGTAGAATGTACCAGAACACGAGAGCAGTCGAATGGCTGAGAAGGAGCACGCATATAAGGCGAAGCCATGTATGTGTCCATACCCAGAACCCGACCGAATGGAGCCTAGTTCTAGGCAAGCCGAGTTTACCTATTTCGCTTTTACAATAAGGCATTGTGCGCCACCAACCACTCGGCTATCAATGCTTGCCAAGTCGGCACTTATTTGACAGTTTCTTTGAATGTTGTTGAGGTTTATCCGAATTCCTATCGGGACTCAATGCTTCTTAGTGCGTACAATGCAGTGGGGGAACTAGTAAAGACACAACAAATAGAATGTATATAGTAGACGAGCTGTAGGCTCTTTATATACATGTAGTAATCATTCAGACACGTAGCATACACGTTAAGTCATTAACCAATAAAGTAAGTGACACGCATATAGTACACGTAGTATAAGGCGCATATACGTGTACATATCGTGTTACAACAAATGTCGAAAACCTGGTTCACGTCCGGTGATTGGATGCTGCTCGTAGATGAGATACTCCCTTCCAGAATTCAAACCCGAAACCATCGCCCGAGTATGACGAATGTAGCAAACCATTCATATTCTTCTTACTTGCAACCATCGCTGTAATCTCACTTTGCTAGTCTTCGAAGCAACGGATCTAAGCGTTTCGTTACGGCGTTCTAACACATTCGCAGGCCCACATCACAACCACCATTGATATCACGCCACATACTATACTACTTCCACTTTGTTAAAGTCAGTACCCTTAAAATCGACCTCCGTCATACTCCGAGGTCGCTAGGATCATGTATCCGAGAAATTTCCACCCGGCTTCAGGAGGCCCAAGACCGACGCGGTTTGCAAGCGAGGAAATT
>MU132182.1:87797-119013 GCA_015039395.1 Ceratobasidium sp. AG-I
ATCGTTCCAAGACAAGCTCTACTATTTTGAAGGAGAGAGCAAAGGAAAAGGCGCTTTGGCGCAGTCTATCCGCTATTTAGCTCAACTGGAAGAAGACCTTTCAGAAGTCACGAAGATGGTCCGAATATCGTGCCCAACCCGGAAATGGAACAGATCCTGTCATTTTGAAAATAAAACCTCAGGCTCAATTCTCAGAGCTTATAACATTTGTGTACATCCTCTCTGAGTACGCTGAAACATGGATGCTAAATCTAGGGTCAATCTAAGGTAAAATAGGCGAGATGCCGAGCAAATAAACAGTTGTTCAAAAATCCCATGCGTTCAAGGAAGTGGAATGGTCGCATTTTAGAGTAGTATCACGCATATAGCTTGTCTAAATGAGCTTCTATGGTGGATTATATACTACACTTACAGTTCACCGCAACAATTTGACGCTAAACGTTGTTCTCACAACTGTGAACAAAGGGAGCCAATCAGTGTAGAAATTTCAAATTGAGATGCCACATCAATCTCCCCTCGTCCACGAAACACTCATCCTGCATTCGAATCCAAGCCAAACATTCTATTTTTTTGCATAGCTCTTTTATATAATACATGACATCAATAAACGCGCAAGCTGATGAATCCTACTCGGGCAAGCGGGACTAAATCCACGTCCACTTCTGGGTTGGGCATGGTACCCTTTGCGCTGTTGAATAGCGTCAAAGAGTAAGTGTAAGTCACAAGGAATCCAGCAGGTTGGGGCATTGGAAAAATATGTGTAGTTTTCTTGACCTCGGATAATATGTTGCACTAATGTATATAATATTTTGACATGTTGCTTGAACGTGTGTTCGATTCGCTGAAGTATCTTCATGAGTTCGTATCGGAGAACTCGTATGAAGATTGGATTCTAACATTGATTGAAACGCTTGCTTTTAGTATTCAGGATGTCAAGCATTCTATGATACCTATATATCCAATAGATTACCTCCATGCTCAATGGTCGAACCAACTGGAAGGGAGCACAGCCATAAGATGATTATGTCATCACATACGTCATCTCAGCCTCAAACGGACTCAAATCAACAATAGCACGCGCCACCCTCCACCTCCACCATGCCAGCACAACGTCGCAACGCCTATGTTTGGGTTCACGAATCAAAAATATGGCCTCCTTTATCTCGAAAGCGCCCACGCGACCCGATTCGGAAACGAGGGACGCCCACCGCGCCGGACTGGACTCAGGTACACGCTAATCTTCCAGTGCACCGGTAGCTTCTTGCTGATTCTTCACCTGTTGGTGGATAGAAGCCGGGGTGGTCGCAATACAAAACGATTACTGTAAGGAACGGGCAAGGAGATCCGTGGACAGGTGGCAGTACGTTTATGGTTGTTTAGTTCCGGCTCACCATCATTGATTAATGAGGATGGTAAATCACGTCATGGTCTTGTTCCTCCCCATGACACTCAGATCACCGAGAAACAATGCAAAACACTACGAGTGAATGGTCATACCATTCTCCAAGTATACGAAACTGACATCTTTGTAGAGAGCGCTGTGCCCTCAACAAGGTTAACACCATCGACAGCGACGAATAAGAAGCAATCACCCCGGAAGAGCTCGGCCAAAACACTTGGAAGATCCTACGATTATTGGTGGGAGACATAGCGGCCGCTGTGTTTGGTAGTAATCTCGATGACGAAGAATGCAAGAAGAACATAGCCCGTACCGGGTTCGCTCTATTTCATTGAATTGGCAAGCAGCAACGAAGAGTAAGCAAACGGCCTTCTGGTGACATAATGTTCTTGATGATCGCTTTGATTCGGAGCTGGTGGTGAACCAGATCATCGTAATTTAGACGTCGAGACGCGTTTGTACTCACTATTCGGAATCGGCACTTCAATCGATTTCCAATACGATTATCATTTTAGGCTGTGGCACGCCATAGCTCACGAGCGCAATCCAGGACTCAGCGCGTAAATTTATGGTTCCTCTCGCAATCGAATATGTCTCGCATTAATTGTATTACAGGTGCTGTACAAGAACGATCGAAGATTCCAGCACTGAAAACTCTCTGAGGTGCGCAACTATTGCCGATCCGGACGATGAAATAATGAAACTGTCGGCTGCTGCTTTCGTACTTTTTGAAAGGGTATGCCATGAAAAGACAGGCTGGTAGAGTTTCCTTGGACTCACATGCTTGTTTAGACGGACAAGCACGACATCCCCTCGGAGGAAGTTATCAGAGCGTTTGAATGACCCCTCTTTGGGTGTACGGGATGGCTGTACGTATACAATCGCCCATCTTGACCTCACCTGCGCTAAATCGGTCGTTCCTAGCTCCTCCATGAAACTAGTCGATCTACTGTTGGCCGCCAGAATCATAACGCACTATAACGAACGTGACACGGAGACACCCCAATCATTCCAAGACACCCTCTACTACTTCCACGGATAAAATAAAGAGAAGCGCACACCATCTCAGGAGCTGGCGGCATTGTTGAAGATAGAAGCGTTGGAGGGGAGAGACGAGGAGGCGAGCGTACCCTTGAGGTGTCGTTTGTTAGCTGTCCAGGGTGAAGGCACGGCCAGTGGGCGACGAGCCAGTAGGAAATGAAATGTTCAAAGGGAGTGCGGTTTCTTGTTGAATTCCTAATATGTACAGAAATATATATGAACGTGTCTGATGACTACAGCTCCCTTGACGCTGATGAAGTTTTTAAGGGTGTTTGCTCTTTGGCAGTACCATGCAGGACAACGAACCGGGGATCAAATGTGCAGGCTGCGATGCTTGAAACATGCACACGTTTCCCAGCAATGTATAGTCATCTACCACCAATCGCATCACCACCACCGAATCAATCAAAATGTATTGGGAGCAGGGTCGCACATTAGACCTGTTTGTACCATTTAAATTGATTCAGGGTGTTTGTATGTCTTGCTGAGGTTGACACTCCTGAATGAATATTGCAACAACAGAGAGGCGGGATTTCATGATATTTGTCTTATGCGTATAAATGGGCTGATAATACAGGCTGTAGTTATATTTTGTGCAATAGTATTGATCTCTCCCCCAGGCGGATTGAACACTGGGTTTATGCACCGCACTTGCTCGCTGCGCGGCGCAGGTTCGACGCGCGCCATGGATGTTAATTCATATTCTCAATCACCTATTTTGTTGTATACTCATATCTGAGCTATTACCTCTGTTCTCGTTGTTGCAGCACTCAACATTTCTAGGTTGTGGTATGCACTGGTAATTAGCTTTTGCTGCATAGACTTCTAGTCTAAAGAGGTTGGCATGTTATGTGATTGCGTATAATGCCAAAGCCATAATAGTCAGATGGACCAGGCGGTGCTGGTGTTGTGCTAATGTGACATGTTCCCACCGTTTCAGAATGTTTTCAGTACACAGTGTATTATATGCCTTGTATTTATGAAGTTGAGCTTATTGTATCATGTACTATTGATTTATGCGACCCAATCAGCTCATACACGATGCGCCAAAATGCTCTACTCACGAAGCAATGATTGAGAAGCAGACAAAACCGTTACACGCCGCTTCGTCTCTTCTCGGCACTTGCATGGTTCACGTGACCTTTTCTGAAGGAGTACATGTTGCCAACAGGATTCATCATACACAGAGCTTTGTATCAGCTTTTGGAAAACACATAATTGGAATCGCGCTGCTCATGCGAATCGATTGATCTCACCTATACCCCGAGCGGCCCCAAAATACTTTTAATGATGCAGGGCGGAAACCATAGCCGGGCTCGGAGAGTCTATGCGAAGGTGTCCCGGTTAACCTTACAACCGGCTCTAGCTCTTCTAGACCATCCAGAAAGACCCATGACAAGACTCGTGACAAGGCCCACGACAAAGCCGATATTGCGAGGAGGCACAGCGATCCTCACCTTCAGTGCGGGATCTATTGCTGCCATGTGGTGCACCATGGACTTAGTTCAGGACTATTCGGAGCGAGCATTGCCGGTGCCTGTATCTGAGTACCGGGCAAATCGATTATATTGATCGTCCGCCCCCTTTGTTCATATCCTTGTGCTGCATACAACCCATAGGCACACAATTTCACCACATGACCTCCTCTTGCGAATAATTTCGCTGAAGTAGCACCTCTCGGATTCCAGTCGAAGGGGTTAAAGTCCGGAGTGTTGCTAACAATCGTTCCTTGCCGTCCCCGTCTATTATTCTCACTGCTGAAGCTAGCACGGATCCCCTTCAACAATGCCCGATGAAAAGCTGGATCAACTGGAGCGAGATGCTGTCAATCGCATCCTCGACATATCAATCAAAATACGAGAGGCTATTCGAAACTCACTCCCTACCCCTGTGGAGCAGGTATTAACCGTCATGGTTCCTGGCAAAGTTGTTAATCTAGGTGCGTATAGTGCTCTGAGATCATCGTTTCAGAGTACCTAAATTTATTCTTCAAGACGATTATGTAATCGACCCCCAGGATATTGCGCTTCCATTAACAACCCAATTGAATCAATCTATTTTATGCGACGATATGCCAACTATGTCGACCATTCAGATTGGCCCTACTGGTAAATCAGTTGCAGCGAGTTATAATCGACTAATTGGCACGCTTGTGACCGCTGGTATGCCGAACAACCTTGTCACCCTATCTAGTACTAAATCCCATTTATTCAGACGCTGGCTCTGACAAAGGCGACGGAGCAACAGAGCTTGACGGCGATCGACTCTATAATCGCGCCATGAAAGAATTAGCATCCGAAGTTCCTGACGGTGATGGCGGAACAACCTCGTTAATGAACCTTTACACAAAGAAACATATGGCATACGTCACAGCATATGAACAAGCTACGCAAGCCTTTCAGAGAGCCCTTGAAATTTCCCAAACGCCCAAAGGAGAGCCGAGGAACAAGATGAAAGAGGCATACGCCCGCTGGATTCAAGAACATTCTTCTACGTACAGGAGTAACGTGCAAGCCGCGTACATAGACTGGGTTATCAACGGGCGAAAGGCTGATGTTGAGTTTTGGTTTTCTCATGCGGACCGCAGTTCGGCATTGGCTCGGGTACAACAAAGCAAAGTAAGTGAATCTGCTACCTGTGAGCAGCATCCTTTCTTTTTCTTATGGCACGGGTCACAACCTAGGGCGCCATGCGCAATTCCATTATTCAAGACGATAGCGGATGGGAATACAACAAAGTGACTCTAGAGCCCAGCGATTGGTGCGCAATGATAGTTTTCACTCAATTACTGAGTTCTAACCACAATGAGCCATCCCAGGGCAAATAAATGCAATGACAAAATTAAGCAAGGCCCTGGTAACAAGAGCGCAGAATGGTATACCTGGGAAATTAGGCGCCTCGAACAAACCAATTCAATGCTTAATGCACTCAAAACTGTATGTAGTTTCCCGCTCTAGTAGCACCTCTTATTGACGAAAATGCCAAGGCCTCCCCGAGCGTTGATCCGGAAACAGCCAAACCATTGGGACCCTTAGACGCGGAAATTAAAGTGAAGCAAACGGCATTAGCGACTGCGAAAGGCAGTCCAGATTCACCTAAACCGTGAGTTTGGGCCTTAGTGCGTGAGCTGTGCTTATGATGCGACCATTGTAGTGATGACGATGAAGGAGTCAAATCGGCCAAATTAGCTTTAAGCAAGGCCCAAAATGATTACGACCAAGCAAAGGCGGCAAACGACACACTGCTACTGCGGAATAACCAGAAATCGATCCTTAAAAAGGCCTTGGAAAAAGATCAATTTGTCGAGAGTCAAATTACTCAAAACAACAAACTCATTGATCAGTACAAGGGAGAACAGAATGGCAACCAACATCTGCAGTTTGCTGCGCTCCAAAGCTTTGCCGCAGGGGCGGAACCATACAAGGACCTCGCTGGTTATCTTATCCCACGTGACACCGAGACCAAGTCCAAATCCCCTCCGGCCGCTGACTACTTCACTTCTATCAGCGTAGAAATCTCAAAATCAAGCGACTCGCACGAAGGTAGTAACAGCGCGGTGAGCGCATCCCTAGGCTTGTCCGCGGCAGGGGTTCTTTGGAAAGCTTCCGTATCTGCTGCCCATTCCCAAACACACTCGAAGGTCATCAACGAGCTTTCCAGTTGTTCTGTTAAGATTTCATTCGATTGTATGCGTGTGGACATAACCCGGTCATGGCTCAGGCCAGAGATTTTTGTTGACGATCAGCTAACTACTATGGAGGGTGTCACGTAAGTCCGATCGTTTCTGCTTGAGCCTCAGCTGATACTCCATCGTACGCAGAATTTCTCCTGGATACTCGCGCCTTCGTGACATTATTGAGGGCAAAGGTGAAAACCTCTCCTCCGAACTTTCCAAATACGCGGCCTTCCCTTTTTATCCTGTTGGTAAGCCGTTTTATTGTTGTCATAATGGTACAATTGTGAACGATGCTTCCATGGTCCCAGCATTCCTTGTTGCTTGCGGAGTTGTCCTGGAAATCACAGGTAGCACCGCTAATCTCGAGACGTACATGAATACCTCCAACACTTCGTTCAGTGCGAGCGTGAGCTACGGTCCGTTCTCCGTTAGTCCAAGCGGCGCGTATTCGAGTAGCGATGATCGTTCCACTTGTCAAAAAACAGATTATGGGTGCAGGTAGCTTTGATTCTCTCTTGTTTTGTTACACACTACTAACTCCTTTTTGCTAGAATCGAAATCAAAGCGCCTCAGATTATTGCCTGGATCTCCCAGCTGACACCCGAGTTACCTCGACCTTCGCCACCCAAGGATGGAAATACGAGCAGTTAGAGTGGAGGGAGCAGTTAGCGCTGCGTACCATGTTTTATAAGTTTATCCGTCATATAGTTCTTCATAAATGTCAGTGTGGATACCGGAGCCTACTGCTACATATTTTGCTGCTAGTTCTATACAGGAGACATCACCGTTCACAATTTCTTTTATGATGTACCAATTACAGCGGTTTGCAAAAGGGTTTTCCAAATCTCAAGCGCCGAGTTTTTGAAAAAGAACAGAGCCGTGGACAAAATCGACTGCTTCACTTGTAGATTAAACCCAAACATCATGGATAGTATATCATTGAGATCGCCTCAGCGATGCGCACAGAATGGTAACGGCGGCTTGTCAAAAAATAGAGGTTTCAGAAATCACGTCCTCCCACTGAAGAGCCACTTCAGCACCCCATGTTACATCGGCGCGCCGATCATCGTCGCGACATGCTTGACATGTAACCGACGATCGCCGCGCCGCTGCCACCAGGCTCGGTGTAACCTGGGAGCGGCGATCTTCATGCGAGATTATTTGGGTAAATTCTCGTTGTCCGAAGCCTGTACATACTTAGTTCCTTTGAATATAAGTTCTTGGTGTCCTCCCCGTGCTCTTGGCGTGAGCGAAGTGTTACAAAAATGCCAATAGAATGCTTAGAGATGCATTGGGAGCGGCGCGCTGCTTGACAGCAATCTGCTGTTATGCACCTCTCAGTAATTAGACACACTGCTACTAGATGTCTATGTACATGTATAGCTCAGCTCTGAGGTTGTTTTGGCTCTCTTGCCCAATGATACTGGGCAAACTTCATAAGTAATGTCGGCAATTGTCTTGCTTAATATCAAGATTTGTTCAAATTCTGCTGGATTGTTGTGAAGGTCACTGGTATAGAAATTCAGACTATCTTCTGAGGCTCCTCGCGTCTTTTCCTCTGCCTGGATCTGCTCGCCGTATGTCCGCATTGCTTATATCCCCAGCATATACTCATACTTTTCGCTTACGCTACACTCAAACCCCTGGATTTTGATGTGGTTGACTACATGGCCTGAAATCAGAGCGGGTACCACTCGTATGGTCCAGCCATACTCTAATTGCCTGCTCTCCTCTATCGTTGGTATTGCATGCATGGCTATCTGCCGTGGTCGTGATCAAATCACAGCAGCCAAACCTAGCGTTTCGTGTTACCAGTGCTACTGGCATATGAATATGCACACATACCCTAATAAAGTCTGAATATAGGATGGAGCCACACCGATGCTTCCACCAGACTGCTGGTGAGAATCCCTCACGGGCAGGAATTTTGATGAGAAGCGCGATCGCCCTATTATCTCTGCTTCCACTCACTAGGATAATTTGAGATACCCCTAAATCAAGCCATCTGTGCCAGAGCACACGGTGCTGTGAATCCCACATCCTGGGCCGTATGGACTATTGATTCTGGATCGGAATTCTAATCTGGTGTGGGACCCGTGATCCATAACTCGCAGAACTGGTCCTTACGCTGTCTTGCTGTCTTTCATCTGCATCTCAGACGCTCCCCTCCCCATGCCTCACCCACTTACCAAAGGTACAGCGTTTTTTACAGACGCGGAACAGGAATGGCTTCGAGCAAATATCGATGATTTCCTCGTCGGGACGGGAAAGGGTAGGGTGCCAGTAGAAGGACATACACGAAAACAGTCAACTGCGTCCAAACAACAAGACTTACTGAAGGAGCGGTTCGCGAAGAAGTTTCCTTACCGTGACCCGAATTGTACAGTGGATTACGATGAGAGTTTCCAAGGTCTAGAGTGTACGGAGAAGGAGTGGAATGAGTTCGGTCGCGTGAGTACATCCTGGCCGCTTCACTCATGGCTAATCGTGTCCATTAGCGTGCATGGGCATGGCTACAGAAGCGAAAGCATGAAGGAAATCCGGTATTGCACATATACTCTATCTTTCACTTCCGTAGCGTACTAATCGTTCTTGAGTTGTAGTCCACCCAGGCTCGTGTACAGCATCCCCGCAACAAGAGAGTACAACGAGAGGACCTGCAGAGCCTGGGTCCAGAGTACTGAAGCGATCCCCTTCTGACGGAGCAGAGGGTTCAGATTATATCCGAGATGGCGACGGACGCCCAGAGTAGCTGGGCTGAGATTACAGACCAGGAGCTGCAGCGGTAAGTACAATATATTGTCCTCTTTGAATCGATCCCAGTTAATCACAATGTAAACTACCCCTGGTCAGACGACAGTCAAACCTCCCTTCTGACCTGCAGAGCACGATTGAGCTATTATCTCGAAACACCGGAGCCGAAATCTATGCTGTAGCAGTGTGGCAGCGAGAGGGACAGGTTAATTGCATCGAGTAAGCGGCGCGCCGCTGTTAAATATTTCTCTACCAAGAACGCAACACTGACATTTTCGTCAACACGTTAGCGTCGCTAGTGAGCGATCAAGTGCGTATGTCGAAACAGACCATGCGGTAGATACACGACAGGCGTTCCAGGAGCACGTATTCGCAGCAATTGGTATGTCTCATCTCAGTCAACCATTACTTGTACTTGAACCATACGACACAGGTCCATCGTTAGAAACGGTTTGCGAGCACGCTGGTCGCGCCGTACTTGCTGACAAATCTCGAGGCGGGCTGCCAATTCTCCCCGCTCCTTTCAGCATTGGAGGAGCCATTAGCCTAGCGCACGAAACGCGTCTCGCCGCCGCCAAGCTGAACATTACCTGGGGTAGGTCATGTGTTGAAACCTAGCGTTGTAACTGACCGATCACTCGTTTGAAGGATTTCAAGGGGGATTGTCGCCTATACCATGGTCCCTTTTTGAGCGGGACGGCCAAGAGGGACGATATCATATGATCGAGCAATGCCGCCTGCCTGACGGCATAGATTGCCTTCGGAATCCTTTGAAGTGGACCGAGCAAGAACAGAACGCCTGGATCACACACCTACGCCGAGGAGATAACGGCGAGCTTTCATCGAAACACACGTTTCAGTTCCTTCAAACTCGTCCTGGGCTCTTTACCACAGAGCCTCTCATTACACGTCCAGCCGCCTCAAAGGCTTATTATCCACCCGAAAGCATCGCCTATGCCTTGCGTATCAAGCAATCGCTGACGGCGTCCACCGAGGATGGTCGAGAAGACGGGCTTCCGCGGTTTAATCCAGACGCTGCATATACCCCAGTAGATCAGGAGACCGTGCATGCATTGACATCCGTACTCGCAAATACTCCACTGCTGGAGCCCTTCCTGTTCTTACCGGAGTATGAGCGTGCTGGACCTCGACAGGTATTTCTGCAAGTACTGATGAAGATCTCGCTAACCAATTCTACAGGCTCTCGACGAAACCTGGCATTCGAGATGCCGCGACTTTCCACATTTCCCAACAGGGTTGCCAGCAGACGACGTGTCGCTTGAACATTTCTTAGCCCACGGCTCGTTTGTGAGGGAGGAGTTCTTTGATTTCTTCGACAAAGATCATCCGAAATGGTCCCTTCCAGCCTGCCTCACGTGGGCTAATCCCAGTAACTGGGTACACCAGGGAAGTGGGACGGTAGAAGGCGGGCCGTACGGATGCAAGTGGCCGATTCTTCTCCTCGTGTTCCTCCTACTCTCCGCTCAGCAGCTCGAGCATGGTGCGAATCCACAGTATCCTCAAAACACGCAGGCATCATTTTCACCGAGCGACATTGACAAGATCCATCGTGTCGCGCAGCTCTGGAGTGAACACTTTGAGCTTTCGGTCGGGACCCTCCTCGCGTCAAGCAAGGAGCGAATTCTCATGGGGTCCACGCTCGAGGAGCAGGTGGCTGGCCAGAGCATAGATCTGGTGAGCCTCATGGGCCCCTCTGACGAGCCGTCTGAATGGGAGGTATGTGAGACACGCATACACCGAGTTCTATATTTAAGTTTATGTTTCTGTAGCGAGCGAGTATGACCACGCAGTCGTATTCCGACTATGTGGTGGCGCAACAGGAAGCCGAGCAACCTACCATAGCAGGGAGAAAGCGCGTGGCTTCTGGATCGAGCAGTGGGAGAAAGCGTGTACGATCTGGCAATGCTGGTGCGGAGGAGAGTCACGACGGTGAGAGTCAAACACTGGATGTCGAAACTGAATAATGAACATAACGCACAAATGGCGGCGCGGAATTATAGAGTTGGATGGCGATGAACAGGTCGTCCGCGCTGAGGACGAGGTTGAGAAAGTTGTTGAGGCCGAGCCGCGTGGTCCCACAGCCGGTCCATCGCGCCGGGGGAGGACTCGAGCGAAGCCTGCAGCTCAGAGTGGGCAGAGGCCCAAGCCCAAGCCCAAACCCAAACCCAAACCGAAGGCTAAGGCGATCACAGCTTCGGGTAAAAGCACAACAGCCAAGACGGTCTCAAAAGGCAAACGCACTCGGCGGACCACGGGCGCATCGCCGCCAAAGGCGAAGGGGCGCGGGAAGGCAAGGAAGGGCTCAGCGGAATCAGAGCCAGACGAAACAGGTAGAATGGACGAGGAGGACGAGGAGGACGAGGAGGAGGTGGAGGAGGAGGTGGAGGAGGAGGAGGAGGAGGATGAAATCGAGTCCGATGATGCCCAGTCTACCACACATCGTAGGTCTCAACGCTAACCTCTCAGGCCGTTCTAACGAGCTCCCGTCAGCCCACCAGACACGCAGTCGCACCCGCCGTAGCTAAGGCTTTGCGGTGCATATACTGTTACGATGCCCTCCGGGCATGTACCCCAAACCATTCGCATGAATTTCAATATTGTCTTCTGTGATTAGTCACCCGTGTATGTTACCACTTCATTGCTGAAGAATGAAATGCAATTTGGCCTTTCGTTCTGCTCCTAAGCGAGTAGATGAATGGGGTCTCGAACGAGAACAAGAGCCAGCCGCTCGCGCTGCGGCCGCAGCTTCCTGTGGAAGAACTCAGGGGTCCATTGAGGACTCCTGGTATAGAAGGACATCTCCAGGATTCGAGTCCAGGACAGCAGTCTGAGTGCGGCCCTGGTGTATTCACACCTGTATGCACCAAACTGGCCTGGAACCCCTATCTGATCGGGTACATCATGCGGGAAAATGTGATCGCAAAATTATCGGCGCGCCGCTCGGGCCAAACTCCCGATTGGCGCGCCACTCGGAGCTGCTCCGTGATGTTCCCACAATGCTATCGTCGTATCTCGACCCCAGAGGTTTGGGACATTGTGTGATGCACCATTAAGACAGATTGCACATTGTCCTAATTCTACGTCATCAATTGAACTCATGAATCCTCCAGGCGACGAACGCGAACTGTCTCTCATGCAGAAGGTGTATCCTGTCCTTCGCCCACCTAGTCAATATGATTGGGATACACTGGAAATACTCAAGGAATTGATTACGACAAATTATACGAGTGTTGAGCCAAATGGAACGGGCTGGCAAGTGCATGCGTTTACATTAGATGCCAAATGTTTACAGTCGTATTTATCAGTAAATATCAGGACGATCTCTATAGAATTATATCAGTTGTGGTCAAGCGGTTGGCGATTGCTACTGGATCCCATATCTTTGTTACAGGGTGCTGGGGAGTGGATGAAGCCACCACTATGTGCATTAGGTACGCAGCGGATTTCTTGAGCCAAATCCGTACAGCTCTTGCTCACTGGACGTAACGTCGCTGCTGCAAGCTATATGACTGACTCTGTCAAAGACTATTGCTCATTGGACGATGGCATTGCAACGCTGGACAATTTCAGCATATATGCGGAGAGGCTCCTAGGTTGGTCCCTGTACGTTTAGATACTGGCTACTAGCTTACCACTCATTTGTAGGCCCTGCGTTCACAACTGTGGTCTCGCAGGCAATGGCTGTAACATATGGCTTACCCCATGATGAGTTTCATCCCAGGCTTCCTACACGACATGCAATCAAGGAGGACGAAGCGGAAAATATTATTGCATACATGCTGTGCAAGGCCTGTGAGTCTGTAATACATTCGGTTCGCAGTATGATCTCAAACAACATTAGACTGGCAGGGGATCAAGACGAAGGTTAGCTGGGACGATGTTGCAAACGATATGGATGCCGGGGGAGAGACCTATATCGAACGGAAACGTCTCCCTATTGGATGTCCCTCTCTCCGTAACTCCGACGAGTGGACGCTGCAGGAAACAAGACTTTTAGGTCACCACATTCGCTCGCACCAAGAACGCTTGGACGCCGGGGATATCACTGCGGAGGAGACTGCTTTCCAATGGAAGACGATATCGAATCGCCCTGGATTGACATCGACTGTCACATCTACATATCAGCGGAGCATCTGCCACCCGATTGAATACGGCTACTCTGCTGGTTCTGCATTCTACATGAGTTGTGTACTTCGCGAGAAGGCGGATCCTGTCCCTGTTAAACCACTTTGTAGCGATGCTGAGAGGATGATGCTTGAAGATAGCGATCTGCTTAGCGGAGAGTTGCCTATGCTATTGGAGATGGTGGAGTACACCTGCAGCAAAGGTGAATTCAAGGTGAGTTAATACGCTTCAGACTACGTATGGTATCGGTGGGTGACAGCCACTTGAGGCTGAAACAGGAGCCGTACATGAAGCGCCTCCTGTCATTCAGTGGGTCCTTAGAGAAAAGATAAGTTTGTCCATGGCATTATCGCATTGCGAGCTTCCACCCCCATTCTACCACCTGAACAGTGGGACGTCGAGGAAGTGGTCGCCACAGCATATGATGCATTGGACATGTAACCGTGTACCTGCTCCGACGAATGCTTCTCCTCTGAGCGGATCTCCCGCAGAGCTGTTTGCTCATTTCGTTGCTATCGTTCTCATGGCGCATCAGGTGACTTATCCAATTGCCCCACGCCTCTACGCAGAGGGCATCCGTTATGTCTTCGGAGCGAATGATCAGGCGTTCATTGCTTTAGCGGCGGCTGGACTCAAGCGCACAATTCGTGGCGCATTTCCGCCTGCTGGAGACCGCGCGAGCTTTCGAACCTGCCGGCCATCCCGATACAAGCCGTTGCGGCTGAACTTAGCCCTTTTGAAAGGTCCTGGGCCAAGCATGAGAGTACTGCAGCGAGTAGAATGGATTCCCACCGGTGGTGCGTTCGAGTGGTGGCCCGCACATTTAAACAATAATCAAGGTCTCCAAGACGTCGCACCTGAGGTGGAGCAGCTGGTCGAGCCGGGCGCATTCGAAGGTACGTGAATGGGGCCTCTGGTCACTGACTTAGATATGCTGAAGGCATTCGACTTCAGATGACTGTGTTCAGCAGGAGAGGTGGGCTGTATCATCAGGAAAAAAGGACAAGGGGAAAACCAAGGTATATGAGAGTTTACTCGTTCTTGCCAGTGTAGGACATGAGCTGAAACTAAGGTATAGAATACAGCGGACTTTGTCGTGAAAGATCAAGACGCAGCTGAAGGCACAGCTTTGACAGAGCGGCGCGCCGCCTGGAGGACTGAATATCTACAGTCTGATGAATCAGTCCAGAATGTAAGTACATGGCATGGGCTAGTTCATTAAATAAATCTAAGAGCTTCGAAGATACCTGCTGATAAAGAAATACCTAATGTCAACAAGGAAATGCCGGCAGGTGAACCGGGAGCGGCGCGTCGCTCTGTGAATCTTCCGAAGGATATTGCCCGTCGAGCCAGCTCCAGTTCAAGACGAGCATCGGGCATGAAGATGGAGGTTGTTCTACCATTGGGGCGGTCAAACACGACTGCCTCCCAAACCCCTCTATCTCTCTGAAAGGAGCGCAACCCGTCCCTCGAGGATGAAAGCGCTGAGTCTTGAGGTCGCGACAGTCTGGTACGCATATTATGAATTGTCAGTCGAAAGGGTACTGAGCACATTACACGCGTAGCAGATCAGATCGAATATGTCAGTCGCCGCTGCTCAATTCTACGTTCTTGCTGTTTGTATGAGCAATAGTACTCTGTGTCGCTACAAATAAATTCTGTCCTAAACAGTCTCTAGAATGCCCCTCGCCGCTGGATACTGAAGTCTAGACCTCGAGAGATTTACCGTGCGCAGATACATAAATCGCGCCCCTGCTTCGTCGAGGACACGGCAAGCGGGAATGATAATTAAAGTTGACTAAATGCTGTCTATGGAACATGACTCTTCGCAGTACTTTGATGTCGCCTCTTGGACGATCCTCGGCTCATCTACTCGGCGAGTGATCGCTGGCTTGATTCGGGGATTCCAGGCATGGATTCTCCAATTGGATGAAGTCCAGGGATTGGTTTCACACGCTCGTGGGAACTTCGGGGAATCTGTGAAAGACTTCGGGTACCGTATGAGCGGCGCGCCGGTTTCACTCAGGGAGCACCTAAGTTCACGTGGTACTTGAGTATATGGGGCTTTTGTACGGTTTTGGTATCGTTCTCAGATACATGTAGATCGTGGATCTTAGCACTGACATACAATATGATGGATCTTCAGGAGTGGCCTATCGCACTCTCGCTGCCCATTCGTGCCCACTTGTGACACGCACTGCGACTTCTTGCCAGGCTTTATGATGTCCAACCCCGAGCTCTCAGTGGTGAAAACACCAGAGTCGGACCAGGTCGATCAGTTGGAGGAGGAGAACATCCCTTTAATCGAGCGTGTATATCCGGTACTTCAAGGTCCTGACGAGAACATCCTGCTGGTAATCGAGCATATTTCGCAGCTTTTTGTGACCAACTACACTGGATTAGGCCCTCAGGGCTCTGGTGTGTGAGTTCCTGCCTCGATTCATCTCAGCGGCGCGCCGCTGACCGTTCCTCAAGCTCATATCAGCCATTGATAGGTAGCATACTCAAGGTCTTTCTTGACGCTCTTTCCAAGTCCACTGGCGCTCATTTCTATGCGACGGGCTGCTGGGATGACTCTACAAATAATACGATTTGTACCAGGTAATATTGTCCATAGCTGAAAAACGAACTTGGCTTTGACAACATGCGAAGCTATTCCACTCCAGAGGTTTCAGGATTTGCCAGCACGAAGGACGGTGTCGCAGCCCGGGATCTCTTTATGATTCATGCAGAAAAAACACTGGGTAACGTGGCTCAATGCTATTATTGATTATTCTACTGACATCTCCTCAGGTCCGTGCTTCACTACAGATATTCTGAAGGCCCATCCGGTCGTCTACGGTCTTGAGGCTGACAATTTCAGGCCACGTCTTCCACCTTTGCACCCCAACCCTTTTGACGAAAAAAGCAACATACTGAGCTTTATGATCAAGACGGCTGGTTAGTATGTTTTCTGAGGTATCCTTGAGCCGGAATTCACCCTTTCCAGATTGGCAGGGGTCTCATGCACCTATCAACTGGCCACAGGTAGAGATAGACAGGCGTTCGCTCAAACCATTGATTATTGACCGATGGCGACTACCAACGAACTGTCCGACATTTGGGAGCTCTTTGCCGTGGACAGCTCAACAACTCTCCTCGCTAGGGAGATATTTTCGCGATCATCAAGCACGCCTCGACCGAGGGGACATTACTGCCGAGGCCACGGCATTTCAATGGCGTACTGTCTTCGACGTCGATGGAGCTATAGCAGCACAGTACGACACATACTCCCGGAAGATTCATCCACGTTCGACTCTCACATATCCGCAAGAGGCAGCCTTCTACATGTCGTCTTTGACGCTGCATAGTATTCTTCAACCGGAGCTACAGTCTTGCTTTTCCGAGGCGGACCGTGCGGTTGTTCAAAAGCTTCACATCCTAGGAGAGAGCCGAATGGACTATTTCGATACAATAGACAGGTTCTTGAGGACTCGAACACCTGAGGTAGGTTGCTTAATTGGGGTCCGGCGCGACGCATATTTATATTTGTCAGGCCGATATCACAACGCTTCCGTCCTGTCCGCGTATTGTACAACATCTCCGTGACCATCCTAGCTCTATCGATGAGCTCTCTCGCAACTATCTGCTACCGGATCCGTTCTACTTTCTCACCGACCGCGAATTCGACTCTTGGTCTATACAGGCATTCCTGAATTGGACGAACTCCGGTGCCATTGTCGTCAAAGGGTCCGGGCTGACAGCGAATGGTCCATATGGTGCCCTGCTAGCTTACATCGCCCTCATCACCCTGGCTCTTAATGTACAGATTCCACTCGAGCCTGCAGTGCCACGCGGAGCCATCGCATTCAAGCCCGGACAGAATGAAGAGAACATGCTGCAACTTGCGGGTAGGAATTTACACGTTGCAGTTGAGAGTGGTCTACGAGGTTTTTGGAAGGACGAGTCGTCGAAGTCGGTTCGAGACTCACGCTCTACCGCATGGGAGCCTAGCGGCACATACCTGCTGACGCCAGAGGGCAGGAGTGACAAGTATGAACCTGGCAACTGGCGGACGCTTGGTCCAGAGCCTATGGCCTTCAAGAGACCGGCCACTAGTAGACCGCGGCTCGCCGAGTTGAGTTTAGGCCCGGAGAATGCGCGACCAGCTCACACCTCTCGGGAGCCGCCTCTTGAAACCGGTTCTCCGGCCAATCTGAATGTGAGCGAGACCCCAGACCCATTTTGTTCCGGAGGCTCACCTGGCCTTGCGACTGTTTTTTCAGGAAACGCCAGCTAAACAGTCAGTCGATACCGCGCGGGTATCCCTGAGTCCCGCCGCTGAAGATACTACTTCGGCGGCTGGGATGGTCTTCTCGAGTACTCCTAGGCGTCTTTTTGGGGACTCCGAGGCCGAGCAGGCTGTAGGCAAGGTTAGTTGAACAGATCAAATCAAACACTTCCTTGACATTTTCAGCAGTTCTTTCCGTCCCGAGGATTCGCTTTCGGATCCTTGAACCTGAATGACAACCGTCAGACCCGTTCGGAGCGTCCGGTTGTTTCAGATCTGCCCCTCGTCGATGAGGCGCCGAGGCGTCGGAGCCAATCCGTTGACCGCCACCCGGGTGCGAGTATCATGGATCTGGATGATGTGGACATCGCGCCGCCGGATCCCACCGACTCCCCTGTTGGTCTGGGCCTGACTCTTGAGCATGAAAGCACCGCACCTACTCCACCCGCTCACACTCAGTCAGCCCCAGCTATTTGAGGCCGGCCACTTACTCGGCGTGCGGCACAGGCATCTAAGGATTCGAGCACTGCAAATCGCGAAGCCTTGGCACCGTCCGAAGACACTCCGCAAACTGCAGCAAGTTCCGCAGGAAACAACGATGGGAATGATGTGCGGGGCTCGGGCAAAACGTTGCCGGTCGAGCGGCGCGCCACTCCATTGGATGAGCGTCGCGATGCTACTCCTGCAGGTTCTACGCCATTTGTTCCACCAATTGCGGGCCCTTCAGCTGCTTCTAAAAAGCGCGGAACGTTACTAGGAATGGTCAATGCACATTTGAATGCTGTTGGGCCCTCCAGTCCAGGTCCAGCAATTGAACCTGGTTCGACCAGCGTAGGTGAGAGCTTCGGCTTCGTCCTTATACCAAGGAATCCCATAGCCCCCGCTCTAACGCATTCCTGCAGGCTTCAGCCGTGCTAGTGAGCAGCCATCGTCGCGACGTGCATCTAGCCGTGTTCCCGCGACCAAACGCTCCCGAACGGCCTTTTCACCCGAAACAGGTCCAGCGCCGAAGAAGCGTTCCGCATCTCGCGGAGGTGATAAGCGGGGCGATTAGTAGTATTGAGAATCATTTTTTACTGTACGCATTTGAATGAATATGTGATCGAAAGTTCCTCGGCTGTTCCCCGGCGAATGGGAATTGTTGACTTGCTATGCCTCCGCATACATAGCATGCCCTATCTCCCTGCAGTGCTTCCACTCACACGTTGGGCAGAGGGCTTCACTCCCTGATTGTGCGACTAAGTCGTACTATTTAACACCGCTGGCTGAGGCTGATCATACCTTACCTTTCACTTAACTGCAATGCCTGGCACTCCCTTTTCCAAAGATGAAACTGTCTTTCTCACTGCCTACCTGTCGGACTGGATTGCTCGCGGGAAGGAAGTCGTCAAGCCAGGGCAGACTATGCCCAGGAATCGATTAGAAAGCGAGATAGTTGCTGAATTCTGGGACTCCTTTCCTGATCGGAAGACAGGCGGTGAGCGAGCATTTGAAGACAGCTTCATTGAAGGATTTAGCCAGGTATATGCGCCGGTTTCAACGGTTTATTGAGCTAACGTAGCGTTTCTTAGACTCTCCATCAATGGTATATGAACAAGGCGAGGCCAAAGTCCACCAAGGCTCTACCACCTGTGGATCAAGCCGTCAAAAAGCTTACAGCTCGAACACTATTTATTCAAAATAACCGGGCTGCTATAGCCGCTCGCGTGCAAGAGCTCCGCATTAACAGTCCTGAAATGAATCAAATGACTGCATGGAACAAGGCTGCATCCGAGATCATTGAGACCGCACAGGAGCAGGATCCTGAAGAGTTTAAGCGTCTTAACGATCTTGCAAGCCAAATAAGGAATAGCCATTCTGCTGACTACACAGAGCGGTCAACCGAAGACCTTACAAGGTGAATGCCCTCCACGCTAACTATCATATGGTGTTGCTGATTTCCGCCAGAGTACTGAAGCAAATTCCCAAGACACTGGTCAACCAAATCCACGAGTGGTCCCGCACAACTGGGGCGGTCTTTTTCATGTTGGCGCTGTATGAGCTCCCAGTAGAGCCCGGGCTGAAGTCCGTAGAGTAAGTCTGAATTTTCTTGCCTCTCACACCATCTCACTTTCTTCTCAGAGCCCTTTCCCCCTCAATATCGGGTTTGAGCACTGCCTCAGACGGAAACAAAGCACGCAAGCTGATTATCGACTGGATAGTGGAAGAATTAGGTGCAGCGTAGCTCTACACATGGAATACAGGATATTCACGATTGCTGGTCTTTGCAGGCACAAGCCTTTCTCGAAATCCAGAGTCTTCACAACCGGCTGTGTATCCTGATAAGCACAGTGGAATGCGGCCAGTTATGCCACAGGTCAGTGATATCTCAACAGTTGACATGAAGACCTTGCAGACATGGATCCGTGTCTATTTGAATGCATTATATCATAAGTACTAGAGAGGCTTTCTTGCATCATTAATGACTGTGATATTTCAGGATGGCAAGGAGGTCAGTCGAGTGTTCCTTGGACGCGTGCCCTAGCGGACCAGGAAAGCTACTTCGTGCAGCCCAAACATTTTCCCCCTGGTGAAACACGAGTTCCAGATCTCAATAGGCTTCAGAAGCCAGCATGTATCGCGTGGTTCAACTTCTTAGGAAGGAGTAGCAAGCCACGCTTTCAATTTTGCCGGGTTTTAGACGACGCAGGTGGTGTTGTCGCTTCGTATGAGACCCTCTGCATTCACCGACATCCTTGAGCCGTTCTTGATTGGACCCCGGAG
The DNA here is from genome assembly GCA_015039395.1 of Ceratobasidium sp. AG-I. Taxonomy (NCBI): domain Eukaryota; kingdom Fungi; phylum Basidiomycota; class Agaricomycetes; order Cantharellales; family Ceratobasidiaceae; genus Ceratobasidium; species Ceratobasidium sp. AG-I. The sequence continues at coordinate 107,847 of MU132182.1, forward strand.
GCCAAACTATACGCGCGTTACATAGACACCAAAGCAGACGCACAGGCGAATGTTCGAGCCTGGAAGAGTCTGCCGCTAGCGCGTACTGAAGGAATCTATGTCTCTGTGTTGCCTGCTGACGTCGACGATCTGAAACTGCTGAGCAAGCACGCTGTCAATCTCACTGACCTGGCGAATCTTGTGAATAAGCTTGAAGAATATGGACCCGCCCATGTGAGTACAATTATGCGCGACTATTCTTGGCCCGTTTACATAGCAACTAAAAATGCAGCTCGAGGATCCAGCACTCATTCAAGACGGCTTGAACGCCCACTTTCCTAACCAGCTTGACGACTCTAGCTTTCAGAGTCTCATGAGCAACACCTGGGCGCCGGTCACGTTTTTTGACGCGAACGACAAAGATTACAACAGCTATGCGCTCTCAACACTCGCACATTGGATCAAAACGTCTACTCGTTTCAGACATGTCCCCACTGGCACCTGGCGTGGGGGCCCTCAAGGTGTGCAGTGGAATCTGGCAGCACTTGCATGTATTGTGTTGTCTCTAACTGCTGTCGATTACTGCGTTGAGGTTCCACCCAAAATTCAACGGGTGTCCAGCCCCGAAATCCAGGAGCGACTCTGGCAACAGGCAGGCTTGGTAGCGCAATGGCTGTCTCGATCTTTGCAACAGTCCATTGAGACCCTTGCAAAGACCTTTGATCAACGCGCCCGGGCGTGGCAGGCAGGCGTGCTAGCTGAGTACTACAATCAGCAATCAAACCCCTTGCGATTTGCAAGTGCACGATCCACCCCAGTAGCCGACTCCACCAGCGGGCTTCCCACCGAAACCGCTGAAATTCATGCCTATGCTCAGAAGCTTATCCAGGCGGGTGTTTCAGTCCCTGAAACCGATGTTGCAGTACCAATAGGATCGACTGAGCCGACCATCGAGTTACCTCTCCCACAGTTAACAAAACGACGTCCAAAGGCTCGTCGTAATGAGTCGCCTGAGTCTTTTGACTTGGACAGGATCACTGATACTACTGAAGATACTATACCACCGCTTGATGATTCGTTGTCAGATGATCAGGTGGATGAAAACTGTGAGTGATATTTTGCTTCATAGATACTATATTGAATTAAAGGCAATAGATGACGATTCCGTGAGCGAGAAGGGAGTAGACATTCGAATGAAACTACCTGACTCTGCAATGAGGTCTCTCAAAGATCCAGGAACTACCCAAGGGTATACAGGTACTAATAACCCCAGCTCAAGCGGCGCGCCGCTCCCACCTGCTTCACATTTCCCCGGCGGCGCGCCGCTCAAAGCTGATTCACATTCTAAGGTCATCACACATGCCAAGAACAAAGTATGCAACGTATATGACTGATTATGTGTCCTTACTAAAGCCGTTTCTAGGTTCCCCATCTTAATCCACCAAGCGGCACGCCGTTCTCACGATCTTCGCATTCCCCAGGCGGCGCACCGCTCGAAGCTGACTCACATTCTAAAGTCATCACACACGTCGAGAGCAATGTATGCAACGTATTTGACCGACTTTGTGTCATCGCTAAAGCCGTTTCTAGGTTCCCCATCTTAATCCATCAAGCGGCGCGCCGCTCTCACGATCATCGCACTCTCCAGGCGGCGCGCCGCTCGAAGCTGACTCTCAAGCTAAGGTCATCACACACGTCGAGAGCAATGTATGCAAGGTATATAACCTCCTGTGCATTACTGAAGCTGTTTCTAGGTTCCCTATCTTATTCCACCAAGCGGCACGCCGCTCCCGGTGGCTTCGCGCTCTTCAGGCGGCGCGCCGCTCGAAGCTGATTCACATTCTGAGGTCATCACACATGCCAAAAAAACAGTATGCAATGTAGATAACTTACAGTGCTTCATCACTGAAGCTGTGTCTAGGTTTCCCATCTTGATTCGCCAAGCGGGGCGCCGCTCAAGAGATCTGTCGGCGCGCCACTCGAGGTTGCGTCGTTGTCTGAGATCATTACACAACCCCACACAAGCCAGACAATTGACGTTATTGGAAGCGGTCCGTCTGGTAAGTTAGAAACTGCCATCCTGGGGATCCTACGTGCAGCTCTCAATGATTCTTTGCTCACACACACCAGAAGAACCGCCTCTGGGCACCAAGGCGAAACGACAAAAGAAGGGGGACAAGGTAGAAGCTTCTCAAGAGGCCTCAAACCCTGCAGGTCGACCACGTCGCCAGGTGAACCTCAGTGAGGCGGCCAAAGAGGCAATTCGAACTGCCCCCAAAGGGCGTTTCAAACGGTAGCTCTGGATGTAGCACAAGATTGTACATGATGTAGATAAAGGTAGCTCATGGATTATCCACAGCCCTATGTAATGTCACTGTCTTCCCTTGATTCCTTTGTCTACCTGATGTCCTGTAACTCCATATATGGAGATCTCCGCCAGACCCTTTGCCCGCGTATAAAAGACTTAAGCACATGGATATCTCTTAGCGTCCAACCATTTTCACTGTTCAGACATCTATCTCTTACTATGCCTCCTCGAAAAGCCGCTATTATACGGGCAGTTCAGCCAAAAGGAGACAGAAAGCCGACAGTTCGATCCTATGTAGCTGCATCCAGTGGTTCTAGGGGCGATGTAAAGCTCCAGGAGCTCAAGCCTGATCCGTCAAAATCCAGCAAGAAGCAAAACGATTCCCCCGGAGACCTTCTTACATTGCAGCAAACACTCATAGAAGACTATGAGTTTGAGGATATGAACATTCAGCGACGCGAAGATCATCTCGATGATGACGACGAGATGCCCGATATTGATGATTTACCAGACGAGCCTGAAGAGGTACTCCCACAGCCAAAGTCGAATGCTGGAAAGGTGAGTAGTTTCACATGTTGTACCATGCAGTGTGACAGACTATCCACCTGCAGGGGCAAAACGAAATGCTGCACACTTGGCTTCATAACTGGGCTTGCAACTACCTGGACAAGCTATATAAGCTTCATGCACCGCCATCCATCCTGGCGACCTGTCCTTGTCAAGGCCCAGGTCAAGTGGTATTCACTTGTTGTGATTGCCTGAGCTCACATCGAGTCTGTGAGCAATGCATCTTGAACTCGCATACAGTCACTCCCACCCATCGAATTGAGCAATGGAGCTCTGGGAAATGGGTTAGAACTACTTTGCAGACACTAGGGCTCGTTCTTCCGTTGGGAGAGCATACCACAAGATGCCCTCAAGGTCAGGTCAAGAGCTTCACATTAGGCGACATCAACGGCCTACACGAGATCAATCTGGCCTTCTGTGGATATCCCAACGCTGCCGACCATCCTGTACAACTCTTGCAAAGTCGCATATACCCGTGTTCGGACGCAGATCCATCGTCCGGCTTCACGTTTGCCTTGCTCCGGCAGTTTCACTTAGCATCCACCAAAGCTAAGATGCCTGCAAAGGCCTTCTACATGGTCATGCAACGACAGACACACAACTCACACCCACGGGTTGAGTCCGAACGGTACAGGGAGCTGCTGCGAACCTCGCGTGCATGGATGTACCTGTCCGATCACAAACACGCTGGTGTACCTGGGTTTAAGCTCCTGTCGTCCATTGACGTCTCGCTGCCTTGTCCTGCATGCCCACGACTAAACGTCAATTACTATATGTCCGATGTCCCTTCAGATCAAGGGTACGTTCATGCTTTCAGTTTCTGAAACTATCTAACGAGTTGAAACAGCTACCTATTCAGCTGTCACATCTCTTACGATGGGAGCTTCCAGCTGGTGCGGAAAAGCAAGAGTGCTGACAAGCACGATATGTGTTTAAGCGATGGAACAAAATACTTCGTTGAGCAAGCAGCCTATCGCAAGCATCTTGAAGCAAACGCAAATGGATCAAATCCACAAAGTGCTCGGGTAAGCCAGGAGAATACCAAAGGTTGAATTCCTCTAGCGGCGCGTCGCTAATTACTGAGCAGGGTGCGGATTGTAACAATCATAGAGCGGCGAATGGAATGTGGGCCAAAATGGACGGTCTGGCTGAAACAGGTCTTGGCGCATGTTCTTGCGGTCGCCACACTGCCATGCTTAAGCTGTCAGTGGTGAATTACTTCAAGGGTGAACGGTAAGTGGATTACAATGCCGGCTCTGCAATCAACTGAATCTCCCTAGGTTTGCATATACCGACTATGCGATTGGGAGCGCCATCCAAACAGCGGTTCAAGATGGCGCAACAAGTGTTGGTGTTTTCTATGACATCTTCTGCCATTGGTCACGTAACTGGGAGAGTCGCATCCCTAAGCTGCTATTACCAGCGGGGGAGCTCTTGCTACCACCTCATTTCTTTGGAGGGATTCCCAAATATCATTTGGCTGGGCATCTCGATGGATGCTACGCGCGATTCTCACTGAACAACATGGCGGGTGTTGGACGGCTAGATGCAGAGGGCTGCGAGAGAGCTTGGGCAAATCTCAACCAGGCTGCTGGAAGCACTTCAGAGAAAGGTCATGGTTCGCGAATCGAAGCACTGAATCACTGCATGCAGGACTGGAACTGGAAGAAGACAGTCAATATCGGTACGTGCGTTGTGATAAGTGGGAACCAAAAGCTAATTGAATCGCAGTTACCTTCTTGCTCAAGAAGCACAAAGAGGCCATCAGGATGAGTGGCGAGCAGGAGGAAATGTGGCAGGCGTACCATGGCACCCTCCCAGCTGGTTTGACGTCTACTTGGGCGAAGATGTCCACGGAACCAGAGAAGGTCAATGGCAAGTGGACAAGCGTATTTCTGATGTCTTCCACTCCAGGTATGTATCTAAATACTACGCATAGAATTGATTTTAACTGGTATACAGAGTCATCTGTTACTCAGATGCTGTTAACGCTTAACAAAGCTGAAGCTGCACAGGCGTCGAACGAGGGTGACCTGGAAGGGGGCTTTACTGGTCCAGCTTGGGTACTTGAAGGAATTGAGCTTGAGATCCAACAGTAGGAGGTTTACCTTGATATCGCTATGCTATGACATCTCACCGGCTGCTCAGGAACCGTGTGAAACAAGAGGCAACGAGTTTGGGATCTTCACCGACCGCAAAACAAGCTCTCAACCTGTTCAACATGCGCTCGGCGTTGAGTACGCGCATTATTCGACATCGCAAAGACACTTCGCACTTTGTGGACATCCGGATACCTTCTATGGACTCGTCCTCTGTTGAGCAGGCTGCTGAGGACGGTCGACCCAAAGCTACTATGCTCTGCCTCCCAAGTCATATGTTCAAGCAACTGGCATTTACTGAGCATACAAAGCGTCTTGTTCAGGTTGAAGTGAAGCTTCGACGAGCAAAATGCCTTCAGGCACTGCAGCGCCTGCGCACGACTGCACTCCAAAAGGCTCAAATGCTCATTTCCAAGAAGACTCATGGAAGGCCAGGCAAAGTTCACAATACTCACATTCAATCAATGGTCAATAGGCTTACCAATCGTATCAAAGGCGCCATTTCAGACTACACATCGTCACGCCGCGCACTCTTAATTCTCTCAACAGATAGCAAGGACGGATCTACCTTTCAACCGCTCACAGTGGCTGATACAGCAGGACTGATGACTATACTCTCTGCCGCTCGAGAGCCGGGTGAGGGCTACAAGCAGGTTCCTTGGTTCTGGAACGTCCGGCCACCGGGACTGCAGCAGGATGCAGAGGCAAAGCGAGAGGAAACTGAAGGTACACCCCCATTCGTATAGACATGTGATATCAGATTGCTGACTCTCCAGGGCAGCTACTCGTGTTGAGTGGTTCCGTGGGTGTGAATGATACAGGCGCTGGCAGGAAGAAGAGCAGATCCTGAGGCGAGAGATGGCTACGGTTGTATTTGACTTTGAACACCGTCAAATGCAGTGGAGCGAACGGTCAAGATCCAATCATGCAGAGTTCAATGCTGGCTACAAGTCATATTGTGTCAAGCAGGCTGAGTTATGGTTGTCCCTTCGGCAGGACGCATTCAAAAGGGTTAAACCTCTGCTTAAGGTACGGCTCTCAGAGCGCAGTCGCATACATGTCATGTTAATGATTTATTCAGCTAGAGCCAAGCATACGGCTCTGCGTCAGGGCGCTGGAGACCTTTGATTGAGCACCACTCAAATCAACTGACTGTTAATGCAGCCGCCAGTTGAATATGAATAGTCCAGTGAACAAAGTGTTACATGATTTGTATGGTTGATAAAAGTGGCACCAGAATGTATTTCTACCAGTGAAGTGTGAAATGCATTAATATAATGCATTTAAGCGAGTATATACAATTCTAAGCCACACCAATGAAACGGATACGGCCGCTGGGGGAGCGCCAATGATAGAGCATCAGTAATAGAGGGCATCCCATGTTATACCTGTCATCGGCGCAACGCTCCCAGGATGAGCATGATGACCATCGCTCTAATGGAACACCAGGTCTCAGAGCTGCGGCGCGACGATCACTGACAGCAGCAGTGATAGAGGGTGTCCCAGGTCATACCTGTCATTGGCGCGACGCTCCCAGTATGAGCATGACGACCACCGCTCTAATGTAACACCGAGCCTCGGAGCTGCGGCGCGGCGATCGTCGGTTACATGTCAGCAGGGTTGCGACGATGATCGTCGCGCCGATGTTACATGGGGTGCTGAGACTAGTGCACTGAAAGTGTCACCTGTGGCATGAGTAGTGGTCCGGAAGTGTATCCAAAGCTTTTTAGGCAAGCTAGAACCCCTTCAGAATATTCGAGGTAGAAACTCGAAGCCTAATTAAGAGCTTAGAGGCAAGAAATACATGTTGGAAACGCAGGCCGGTTTTGACCGGCCGGTATCTCAAGCACTCCTCTATAGAATTGCATGATTCTTTTGTTCAGAACGTGTATTGGCATCTTAGATTCATTTCTACGACCATATATATACTCCCATACCGCTATTCGTGGCACAGTTGGTGCTTTCGGCGGGAGGACATGATTTTTGAAACCCCTGTTTTTTGACAAGCCGCCGTTACCATTCTGTGCGCATCGCTGAGGCGATCTCAATGATATACCATTCATGACGTTTGGGTTTAATCTACAAGTGAAGCAGTCGATTTTGTCCACGGCTCTGTTCTTTTTCAAAAACTCGGCGCTTGAGATTTGGAAAACCCTTTTGCAAACCGCTGTAAACAGATGAAATATGAGTTATGAGTAGGAGTATGTCTTTTCGAACTGACTAATATTCTCCTGTCATAATATTGTAAATGATGTACTTAGCAAAAACCCGCTAGATTCCGGAGCGCTCGGGATCGCCAGCGGTGGCTCCAAGCCCTCGTGAGCGCTCCCGAGCACCCTGAGTACTCTAGAGCGCGGTGCTCCAAAGAGCCCGTTTACTCTGGAGCACTTGGAGCCACCCCTGGCGATTCCGAGCGCTTCGGGGTTAAGCGGGTTTATATAAGGACATTTGTCTCCATCTGACTCCACTTTTGGTTCATTTCTTTCGAGATCAAAACTCGCCTTCTCTTTTTAAATAATTTTTCATGGTACTCATGGGAATCTACTCTCTACCTGTAGTCAGTTGTATCTCCCAAAATCATTCCGTATTTGTATAGTATCAAACCGACGATATCCAGCAGTGACATGTTACTTTCAGCAAGGTCAAATTAGCAATTTGACACTATGTCCAAACGCTCTGGTGATGAAGGTTTTAAGTATTCCTGCTCTTCGGTAATAAATACAATAAAAAAAGGACAACGGATTGGAGATTAAAATGTGCAGGCTGCAACACTGGAAGCCTGCGCACCCTTCCCGCTAATGTACCGTATATATCCTCACAACCGACCCACCCATTCAATGTTCACATACGTTTGGTAAACAATGACTACAAAATCCCTTAGCTCTGACCTGTTGAACTGTATTATGGCTACCAGAATGCCCCTTCCCAGTTGTATGGTTTCTATTGGACAGCGGCGCGCAGATTGAATCCGCCGATGATCAGATTGGAATAAATGAAAGCTTGACGCCCCTGCTGTTTCTGTCCGAACAAGTAAATTTACCAGTAAACTCAAAAATTATATATGTGTAGTAAGCCACGATCGCAGTAGACTCGATCTACAGCAGTCACATCGTTTTATGTCTTCTGGACACGGAGTGAGCCGTTTGACCAACAATCACGGTCAAAGTTTTAATGGCCGAGATCATTTACAACACGCACATCAGTTGGCTAACAATCACCATGTCTCCCCGAACGGCGAGCACCCATGCGGAACTGTATATCGGAATCTATGTGAACCGGTAGCTGTGTTCTGCTATGGTTGTGTTCGTCTAGCTTGGATGTGGGCAGGTTCCGTTTCTATGAGGTTGATCGCCCCTCTTCGTTCCAACCTACCCAGAGTAGTTGGAGCCGGTACCACCCTCCTACTGATTCTAAACAAGGGCAGCGAACTATTGGCCACTCTATGCATCTTAGTCCACACGGCGACAAACTACACTTTTGATTGCCATAACGGGAGGTCTACGGCCGAACCGCCAGCCATCTCTTTGCCTACTGGCAATAATATCTAGGAGGCCATTTGACCAGGGGCGCAGCAGTGCGCCAAAATAGACTCTGACACAACCCGACACCGGAGAAACCCAAGCACCTGTCAATGTCTGGGGCAACCTAGGAATCTTGGCACGGGATCAACATGTTCTATGTTCGCATTTCGTGGTTGAAATGGCCTCAAATATTTTCGACCCAGGCCTTACTTGGATACTCTGGCTGGTTCCGGGACCAAACCTTTAAGTTAGTTTGCGCTGACCGTGCTACTCCATGACTCCGCTATGGTGTTTGAAATCCAGGTAGCAAGCTACTAGGCTGCTCCTGTACGGCCCAAATGTGAATGACATTCGGTTGATTCAGAATATATCCTAGAACAAGTTCTGTTAAAAGGCATAGATAATATTTTACCGAGCCCAGGCCTTGTGGAATTGGGGCACTCCCTTTTTAAATGTGCCTAGTTCTACACGGTTGGGTGGGTGTATTGCTAGGGTTTACGAATTGAGATATAATGAGCACATGTCGAATCAGTCTTCTTGGTGGATATTTTTAAGCCGCTGGGGGACTTGAAGTTCTAGAAAGATGCTTAGCAATATAAGATAGGGGTATAATCTACACTCATCAAGATTGGAACGTCAGTCTGAAATGGAGGGACATGCGCTGCATTTGGGTTTTGGATTCTTTCTAGAATAGGTCTTATAACATGCATGAACTGGCCATTTTTTCTTTCGCTGTTCGCCGATTAGTCATTGAACAGATTACATCACATATGGTTGCTGCGTAATGTGCATCTTGGAGAAATAGTATGAGCAGATAGGGCGAAAAGCCATCGCAAGAACGACGGCGCGCTAACCCTGATCGGGTGCGCACAATGTTTAGTTTCGAAAACCGGATTAGTAAGTGCTGTCGTCTTCACAGCAGAACAAGCGATTTCGCGTGCAAGTGGAGAAACATGGGATACAAGTCTGGAGTGCGTTGAATAAAGGCTTACCATGACCCTGCATCCATCGCAATAGAGTTACGTCAATGCGCAAACTAGCTTGCCAAGTGTATGCCGATTTTGACTTTCAAGGCTGGGCCTTGATGTCGAGGTCGAAACCGAGAGTTCGATCGCCGATCGTGGGTGATTGACATGTTCCCTTCGGGCGAAGCGGATAGAGGATAAGGCTTAGTCAGTTTTGCAGTGAATATCAAGAAGAAACATGTTGCCTATACGTCGAAGAGGTTTCCTATTGCAGGCGAAAGTACAATTACTTCGCTTGCGAACCCTGATAGCTCATTTCCTCGCACTGCCTCACCACTGACTACCTGAACAAACTCTGTTTCGCAGTCACGATGCGACAATCCAAAAGATCTGATGGATTTGCGAGACGTAAAGCATATTTCAACCTGGCCGCAAGCCACAAATAATGTTCGACGGTTCGCCCGGAGCCTCTATAAACTCCCAATCACACGTCACCAGAGCTTGTCGCCCACTCTTCATGGACGTCAGTGATACTGCTCCCGCGGTTGATCTCAACCCTACCCAAACCACAACTCCACTCTCCAAGTCGTTAAATGGGATTATTGAGAATTAATGGGAGCTGGTACGTCCTTTCACACATGGGCTAGAATTGTTGCCTAGTGCTAAAGACGTATAGTATCCACAAACCTAGTACGAACGCGAGCGTCGTCACCAGGCCAGTGCTAACAGTGACACTGGTGCAACTGGTCGAGTTTGGACCTCGTGTTCACATCTTGTTCGTTCTGCAGAATCTCTTGCTGGAATACGCAGCTTGATTTGTCCGGACCTGGAAGATCATTCCCGCTAAATTTGTATACCATGTATGCGTCCGCATTCGGCGTTCGCGCTCTTCCCTAGCTAAATGTACCACTCTGCTGCGCTTGACCGTTTTATTTCATTTTTGATGTTCTAGCTACATCTGATTGCTCAATCTTACTTGTATAATATGACGACCGTATATGAGGTAGCTAGGCCATTCCAAACATTTTAGTTTTATAGGTAGCCTGGCAGATATCTTGGGACTCACGGCATGTCAGAAGACTGGGGTAGGTGATACGAGACATTGGTGGAGCGGGGAGAAAATACGACACTAGGTAATTGTCTCAGAGCAAATGTTGAAAATGTAGAAGCTTATTATATTTGTGTAGAAAGAGATGTAATTAAAGTACTACTAAACGAGACAGTGAAGACAGTGAAGACAGTGAAGACAGTGAAGAGTGAAAGAAAAGATGGTTAGCAAAGGGGTCGCATACGCCCCTATTTATACCCTTACATGTGCTCCGAATGGATTCTTGTAGAAATAAGTAGAATGTTCCAGCATGAATACACGCAAGCCTGTAATCGAGTCAAGTGTACTATTGACTCACACATATACGCAGTCACTGCGCACGCTCGGGTCTGTGACTCGAGCAACTTTCCTTAGGGTATAAAGGCGCATTCATGCGCCGTCTACCCCATCGCTCTTCTACTATAGTCTGCCATAGTAATTCACTCGTTTATTTAGATATCTACATACATAGTATTTCCATAATTCTCTTTGAGTCCGCTGGACCAAAGCGACAGTCAGCTTTAAGGGATCGAATTTCAAGACAGAGTTGGACGTCCATAACATAAGAGTTGGCTTCACTGGGCCAGCGCGTTTGAAGATTGGGGTGGCGGTAGGTGCGCATAAGACAGGAGCCAAGAAAG
>MU132182.1:119023-182657 GCA_015039395.1 Ceratobasidium sp. AG-I
AAACAAGAGGCAACGAGTTTGGGATCTTCACCGACCGCAAAACAAGCTCTCAACCTGTTCAACATGCGCTCGGCGTTGAGTACGCGCATTATTCGACATCGCAAAGACACTTCGCACTTTGTGGACATCCGGATACCTTCTATGGACTCGTCCTCTGTTGAGCAGGCTGCTGAGGACGGTCGACCCAAAGCTACTATGCTCTGCCTCCCAAGTCATATGTTCAAGCAACTGGCATTTACTGAGCATACAAAGCGTCTTGTTCAGGTTGAAGTGAAGCTTCGACGAGCAAAATGCCTTCAGGCACTGCAGCGCCTGCGCACGACTGCACTCCAAAAGGCTCAAATGCTCATTTCCAAGAAGACTCATGGAAGGCCAGGCAAAGTTCACAATACTCACATTCAATCAATGGTCAATAGGCTTACCAATCGTATCAAAGGCGCCATTTCAGACTACACATTGTCACGCCGCGCACTCTTAGTTCTCTCAACAGATAGCAAGGACGGATCTACCTTTCAACCGCTCACAGTGGCTGATACAGCAGGACTGATGACTATACTCTCTGCCGCTCGAGAGCCGGGTGAGGGCTACAAGCAGCTTCCATGGTTCTGGAACATCCGTCCAGCGGGAACGCAGCAGGAGGCAGAGGCCAAACGAGAGGAAACTGAAGGTACACCCCCATTCGTATAGACATGTGATATCAGATTGCTGACTCTCCAGGGCAGCTACTCGTGTTGAGTGGTTCCGTGGGTGTGAATGATACAGGCGCTGGCAGGAAGAAGAGCAGATCCTGAGGCGAGAGATGGCTACGGTTGTATTTGACTTTGAACACCGTCAAATGCAGTGGAGCGAACGGTCAAGATCCAATCATGCAGAGTTCAATGCTGGCTACAAGTCATATTGTGTCAAGCAGGCTGAGCTATGGTTGTCTCTTCGACAGGACGCTTTCAAAAGGGTTAAACCTCAGCTTAAGGTATGGCTCTCAGAGCGCAGTCACATACATCTCATATTAATGATTCATTCAGCTAGAGCCAAGCATACAGCTTTGCGTTCGGGCACTGGATACCTTTGATTGAGCACCACCCAAGTCAACCGACTGTTCATGTAGCCGCCAATTGAAGATTATTACTTGTCTAGAGAATGAGGTGTTATACAATTTGTAAGGTTGACATCAGTGGCACCTGAATGGACTGCTACCAGTAGAATGAAAACATAGTCGTTTTGGTGCGTTGAAACGAGTAGATACAATGCAAAGCCCCACCAATGAAGCTGAGACGGCCGCTGGAGTGAGTGGTAATCATATAGCATCAGTGACAGAGGGTGTCCCATCTTGTACCAGTCATCGGCGCAACGCTCCAAGTGCCAATATGATGACCACCGCTCTACTGGAACACCAAGCTTCAGAGTTGCGGCTCGACGGCCATTGACAAGAGTATGAATAAAGGGTATGCCCGTTGAAGCCCATAAGCAGTGCGACACTCCCAGTATCATCATGACGACCACCGCTCTGAAGAAACAGCGAGCGTCATTCAATCAGTAGAATGTAAAATGCTCCTTATCATATATCAGAACGAGTATATACAGTTCACAGCCACACCAATGGACTTGATACAACCGCTGAGTGAGCACCATTGATACAGCATGAGCGACAGAGGATACCCCATGCTATACCCGTTATCGGCGCGACGCTCCCAGTATCAGTATGATGATCACCGCTCCAATAGAGCAGCAAGCCTCGTAGCAGCGACACCACAATCATTGAGAGCAGCGGTGATAGAGGGTGTCCCAGGTGATAGCAGTCATCGGCATGACGCTCCCAGTATCAGTAGGATGATCACCGCTCTGATGTAACACCAAGCCTTGGAGCAGCGACGCCACGATCATAGACAGCAGCGGTGATAGAGGGTGTCCTAGGTGACAGCTGTGATCGGCGCGACGCTCCAAGTATCAGCATGACAACCACCGCCCCAATGTAACACCGAGCCTCGGAGCTGTGGCGCGACGATTGTTGGTTACATGTCAGCAGGGTTGCAACAATGATCATCGCGCCGATGTTACATGGGGTGCTGAGACTAGTGATATGCAGTAGACAACACCTTCACACATTTCATTCCAAAGGATCCCAAATTCCCTGTCCAAATAATTGAGCGTACACTTCGTGTAGCTATGAGTGATTAAACAGTTCTTTAATATAAGATTTAAACTCTGAATGTATAAGTGATCATATAGTAGGCAAATCTGCAAAAGACAATGCGCACAAGAATCTTGTATTAAATCAAGTGTAACATGATTCATAATGTAATTCATTGAGGTTCACCCACGCGAACATATATCGCTCGTACTTAAGACTTAACCGCGCTTCACTTAGTCGATCACGCATGGTAACACCGGTCTTCACTTGACCAATAGATCGCGCGCGATCTTTAAGCTCTCCACTGTAGTGGCTCCAGACTTCAGACATGCAATGTCTGCTTGTGTATTGAGAGAATGTGGTCCCCGGTTTGCCCCTGCCACACCCTGAATTCTTCAACAAGTCTTTTTGCAATGTATGATTTATTTAGCACCCGCTCAACGCGCGCGCGTAAATACGCTACCTGGACGTGTGTGGAAATACACTTCCTGGACAGGCGCGTGATCTCTCGCATTGGAATATTATTAGTTAAAAAAGGGTCAAAACTGGTGATCTTCACCTGCGCAAAAGGACTTCATGCGCTTTAAGATTCACTCGCGCTTCGCTCTGATGGGTGCGCTTGGAAAACTCCGGCTTCACTGTGCTGAAGTAACATGCATAATCTTGGAGCGCACTGCTGAAGTGGCTTTGACAAAACCATCAAAACCGAAGTCAAAATAATCATGGCACATGGAATCAAAACAATCACAATAGCAGTAATCTATTCATACACTGCCAGACGCTTGTCAAGTCCCCACACTCCTGTGCCTTCTGCTGCCTTAGATGCCAGAACACGGTTAGTCTGGACAGAAGCTCCAAACCGTATCACATCACCCCCAGCCTGGACAGTTGATGAGGTGGTGCAATGGTAGTCAATGCCCCCTTGCCAAATGGCAACAACCACTGGGGCTGCCCCAAGGTCAATACCAAATCGATAAGCAGGCAAAATAAATTTGCCTCCATCAATGGCAGCCTTGATCTCAGCTTCTGTCTTGACTAACTTTCCATTCTTCCTGCCTTTCAACCAGACCCCTGAGGTCCAAACGCATGCCCTAGGCTGAGTTGTTCCATCAACTCAGCAAAAACCGGATTTGCTCCGGGTTTGCTCCGGAGGCTCCGTTTCTCACAGTAGCCTCTGGAGCGCCAGAGAGCACGTGCTCCGGATGCTCGTTTAAGAAACGGAGCCTCCGGATCATATTGGAGCAAATCCAGTTTTTGCTGAGAATGTCAAAATCGATGTGTGATGTGTTTGTATAACCATGGCCTTCCTTGTTGGCAGTTGAAAAGGCCATGTTGGATCCCATACCAGGATTATGAGACTGCATAAAGTTGGTGAGCTAAACACAATTGATAAATTATAGGCTTACAGATAGATCACTTGAGTTGTTTCCAAAGATTGGAGCTCCAATTTCGCTCAAGTAGAAGGTGTTTTGGTAGACAGCACGTGGTGCGAGTTTCATCTGTAGCATAATCCAGATATACTAGGCAAGCCATTAACATATGAGTAGAGAAAAAAAAGTGAGAATGGCATACAGAAATTTGCTCTGACTGACGATAGACTCGTTCATACATCTTCACATTGTCTTTCCGCTTAGGAACGTAAGGTCCCAAATTTTCACCTGTCTTCATGGGTCCGCTCCGGTTTGACCGCCACCCGACCATCTTCAGCCAACCCTCTAGATAATAATTTATTCATGCTCAGCAATAATTGAGATTTGGCTCACCACGTCCACGAGCCTTATCACCATTTTGAGACTTGTTGTTCACCACAAAATAGGCCTCATCCTGTGTCCGTAATAGCCAGGCAAACATGTATGCAATGCGCGCAAGATCGTGAGTTGAGAGATGTGAGAGATCAAAAAATGCAGCAGCAAAGATAAGTCGATATGTGCCGTCAGGTGCGTGCTTCAAGCCATAGACATAACCAAAAGTGAAGATCTTGAACCCGTTGTCGATGAGGTCCTGGTCATCCACAAATTTTGACTGGAGAATATCAGGCTTATCACCGGTTGGAATAGCAGGATGGAAGGGGGTGTCAGCAAGCTCTGCCGGAATGTTGTTGTCAGAGGTGTCATCTAGTCCTTCAGATGCTTTGCGTTTACGAGAGCGAATGGCTCCGCCTAAGGAGTCGTGAAGCGCAGTGAGAGACTCCGAGGTGAGACGAATGCGGTCTAGTGTCTCAACATCGAAGACCGTAACATTTTCCGGCCGTTCAAGGAGCCCAACAACAGTTTGAACCGCAGTCTCGCGTTGTCCTGTAGTGAAAATGTCAGCAATTGACTGTTGTATGCGACAAAGCTGCAAGCTTTACGTGAGTTATGTTGAACTCGAGTACTTACTTTGTTTTCGATTGTCTCGAGCTTTACTCGATTTGTCTGATCGATCACCCTAAGTAACTCCATGCTCAGTTGGGCAAGCTTCATTGTAACGTAGAGAAACTAGCCTTGAGATTTGACTCTGCCAGTGTCATATCAAGCACCAAATCAGACGTGTCGGAATAATCCAGACCAGCAAGAAAGTTCAAACAGCTAATCGAAACAGACCTGCACGTTTCTGTGTGAGATAGATATAAGTAAAATGTGGCAAGACTCACTCGACATAGGGGTGAAAAACATTGGATTGAGTAGGATCGTACTTTTCAAGCGACCTGGAGACTTGGTCTGTGAAAGTTGTCACTGCTTTCACAAACTCATCCGAGGGCTGATTGATCTCCTATCGACTAATGAGTACACATTCTTAAGTAACAAGCAAACTCTTACATGTAGGACATCAAGAACGTCAGCCAAAAATTCACCAAGAAGTTTAACATCGTTTTCAATCATCCCCTTGAGCCTCTTAGCCAGTTTTCGGAGCTTAGGAGCAACAACAGGTTGGTCCATGCCTGGCATAGTTTTGGCGGATTTCATGGTTGTCAATTTTCACGATGCCTCAGCTGTAGTAAGCGCTTGGTCGAGATTGTTATGTAATCTGATGTACCACCAAAAATCCAAAGTCACAATGGGGGGAAAACTGCCTGCACACGTGACACGACCACCACACTGTTGCTGACGACCATGAACGGGCACGGCAGCGTCGAAGACGTCAAGACTGCTGCTCTCCTCTGCGATCTGAGAGCAAGTCCCGTATTGCACACTAGTGTTCTCTATCACCGCCCCTCGCTTTCGCACGTCCACGCCCAGCACTTGCGCCTCCCGAGTCCGCACGAGATCCTCGCCGGTGCAGATTGGTACGCTCTCTCTCTCGTTTGCGTTTTTTGAGTGAGTACTGGATAACTGATGCGTATTGGTTGATAGGACGTATGATCCACGCCGGTTCTCGTCGAGTTCGGAACGGTTGACGAGCGAGCCTGCCCATCCGCTTCCACGACCTGCTTTCTCCCCCGTGCCAGCGAATGCCTACCTCTACCCCGACACGCCCCTCCCACCCCCTCCATCGACCCATAACCAGCCGTCTTCGGCCCGATACAACCCACTCCCGCCACCCCCGCTCACGCCGACCCCGCGCTAGACGACAGCGAAACGCAAGCGCGACCCCGAACCGGACCTCGACACTGACCCATGGCACTAACGACACCCCCCGACCACGACATGAGGAGGAGGAATACTTCCTACCCGCACCTGTGTCGCAGCCTGTCCAGGCGCGAGCGGCTTCCCCACCGAGGAGAGGGTATCTCTCCATGAGCGCGTTGGGTGTTCTCGAGGCCCCACCGTCGCCCCCTCCTGCTCTTCCACACCAGAGCTCCAGTCCACGCTCCAATCGCTACGACCCAATATTATCATCAACACCCGTTCGGGAATACCCATCTTCCTTGTCACGCGCGGTGTACGACAAAGAACCCCCCTTGTCCCATCTTCCGGCTCCGACCGCTGCCCGAGAATTTTCGTCTCCATCGTCGTTCGACTTTCATCGTGCCGAGTCATCTATACGTGGGAGGTCTAAATCGCGCGGTGGGAGTGCGAAGAGGTATACTGAATCTGCCAGGGACGATGAGCGGTATCGCAGGGTGGAGGACGAGGCGAGACGACCACCGCCGATTGATTTGGCCACCTATCGGAAGCGGGAGCGGTTGTCTGTCTCGAGCGACCGCGAACGCCCACCCGTCACTACTGAACGAGAGCGGTTATCTATCTCGGTCGACCGCGAACGTGAACGTCTTCCCTTACCAACCCCTACCGAACGATCGCAAGATCCACTATCACATTCCCTCTTCACCCCTCGAATTGCCCCGCCTGGCGACGCCTACCTTTTCCCCCAGCCTGCAGTCTCGCACTTAGGTCCGCTTTGCGCGCTTGGGCTGTCAGATGTTGGAAAGCTGCGAGTTAGTTCGAGGGGTCGAAAGGTCGATTCGCGTCCGAGGGAAGAAAGGAGAGAGGGTGATGGAAAGAGGGAGAAAGCACATGATGTCAGGTTGGAATATGCATCGCGCGGGAGGGAGTATTGAGGGAATATGAGAGTGCGAGAGGACAGAGTGTGTCGAGTGTGACACCGCTTGTCCATCCTCATCCGTATCGGTATGTCCCCCTCCCTACTTCATATCCTGCCCATTCGTGTTCCTCATTTCATGATTTGACTAACGTACAAAATGATGTCGTATAGATCTGTTTCGTCAACCCACCTCGCCCGCCTGACCCAACCATCTCCTCCCCTTCCACCTCTCCCGTCACTACAAACGCAACCGCAGTCAAGACACACATATGCGGTTCAGTCTCCGGTTCAAGGGATGTCGTTTGCCAGCCAGCCGCTGGCGTTTGGGGCGATTTCCGAGAGGGGATTTGGGTCGCAGGAGAGGGTTATGGAGAGGGGATTTTCCCAGCTGGAGAGAGGCGTTTCGCGATCGGAGAGGGGGTTCGCGCCACAGGAGCGAGGGCCCACAGAACGAGCGGAACGGAGCTGCACTACACAAGACAGAGGATTCGCCGCGCACTCCGACCGGGGATTCATTACTCAACCCGAACGCGGCTTCAGCACCCAGCCTACACCTGGATTTTTCCGCACCGCACCCACCGCGTACGACCAACCCGGGCCCATCCCTGTTCGGTCACCTCAGGCTGCTCAAATTGCTCTCCCCGCATCCTCCCCGCCGCACCCCGCTTCCCCGGTGCCTCGCCCACCGACGCCTCCTGCACCATCTCCACCAAAGCCGAGCGTACCAACCCTCGAAGCGGAGGACGACGATATCGACGCTGCGCGCTGGGCGACCGAGTATGACCATATCGGGTCGAACATCGTGGATGCGTCGCTGAGGGAACGGTTGAGGGTGTTTAGTCGAGAATGTTTGGCTAAGCGTGCCGAGGGAGGACACGCCAAATCCGAAGCGGCAGACAAAGCCACCTCACCTCTCACGCCATTGACGTCCGCCGAGCCCGTATTCCTCGCCTCGAGCCAGCCGACGTCGCTCGTCCGTGTCAAAGAGATCAAACCACCCCCACACCCGCACACGCCAACTTATGGCGTCCTTGCGACTGGGCCGATTGCACGAGGGGCGCTTGTGCCCGAGTATCGATGTGCGCTCTCTGACGCGCATGCGTACATGTCGAACAAGGCACACCAGTTCGCCCTTCTCGGCACTGGGACGAAATATGTTCGGCTCGTGCCTGCCCCACTGGACATTTGCCTGGATGCCCGCGTAATGGGGAACGAGGGCCGGTTCGTGCGGTGCGGATGTTGGCCGAACGCCGTTGTGAGGCCGTTTATATCGTTGGAGAGTGATGGTGAAGGGGAGCATGATACTGAGGCCCGTTTCGGAGTTTTCGCATTGAGGGAGCTGGAGTTGGGAGAAGAGATTGTATTAGGATGGGAATGGGCTTTAGAACATGTGGTGCATAAGTTGGTTCGGGACGAGAAGTTGGGTCCTCTGCCAGAAGACGGGGATGTCCTAAGGTTCGTCATTTCCTACGTCTATTTTCACATACTAATTTTTTCCTCAGTGACCCAGACACAAAGCGCCTGTGGGACATTCTCGACCTTCTCCGCTCCCTTTCCTTGACTTGCGCCTGCCCTCCTTTATCGTCCAAGTGCGCGCTCTCCTCTGGTCGTATCCTCCTCGAAGACGCCGATTCCGGTGAACACGCACACAACCTCGGCCCGCTTGTCGGCCTCAAACGGTACGAGCACGACTTCGACCCCACCCTGCGCACTGTGTCGAGCAAGACGCGGAGGGGGAGGAAAGGCAAGGGACGGATGCCAGTACCGAAAGCGCCAATGCTGCCATGCCCGCGCCGGAGCCGGTTATGCTCAAAGAGCCGACACCGCCACCACCCATGCCTGAGATCCGTGCGGCTTCACCCGCCCGAGAGCCGACGCCACCTCCACCTCCACCTCCACCGCCGCCACCTGCCCCAGCTCCTGCAAAGCGAGCTGTTGCGTCGTCCCCGCTGAGTGAGCCGTCGGATGCTGAGCGCGAGGCGACGGAGGATACCCCAGACCACGTTCAGAAGCGGGTTGTTGGTGGGGGTAAACATTTAAGGCGGATCGAGTCGCCGGCGCCGGAGGAAGATGCGAAGATGGAGCCCGAGGCAAAGGCCGAGCCGGAGTCTGTAGCAGGCGTGAATGGGACTACTGCGGAGGTAGGCCAAGGGCACGAAGTGGTGGAGGCACGTGAAGTGGAGGAAGGACATTCGATGGTGGAGGCCAAAGTCGAGGCCGAGGAACCGGCGCCTGAGCCGGCTGTGGACGCCCCTGTTGCTGAAACCTCGACGGTTGTGCAGCAAATTGGGCAGTCTGAGCCAGGTAAGTTCAAACCTTGCCCCATATGTCCCTCGCTGAATTTGTTTCTTCAGCACCCGAAGCTGTTGCTGCTCCGCCCACGGTTTCAACAGATGACCCACATGAGCACGACTCCGATGCTACGACTGAGGCGCCCAAGAAGATGTCTTTCCTGGACTGGGCGCGACGAAGACGCGCCACTCACAATGCTGACGCCAGGGATTTCATGACCGGCACCGAGGATGGCAACGGGCCCGCCTCGGACTTTGCGACCTCGCATATCGAACACGACCCCTTATCATCTGAGTCTGCAAATCCTGAAACGGTTATCGCTTCTGCTATCCCGGCCACTGCCGGCATCGCGCCTATGGCGGAAGCGCCTGTTTCCGCACCTGCACAGGACGAGGTCCCCCCTCCCTTCCAGACTGCCCCAAAGCCCGAAGCAACTGTTGCCGGGGAAGCCGTCCTGGGATTCAACGAGCCAGCCGCGATCGTCCCGGCGGATGTCATAATGACCGACTCGGCACCCACAGTCAATGTCGAAGTTGCACCTGTCTCGGTGGAGAGTCCTGCTACCAGTCACTCCCTCGACGATTTGCACCCGGCAAACCCTCCGGCACCCGACGTCATCCTTTCAACCGTCAATTCCACACGTCCTGAACCGATGGATCTAGATCCCACTCCCTCAAGTGTCGAACAACATGAACCCGAGCCCGGAACGCACACATCCCCATCTCCACTCGTCGATGGACCTCACGGTCAGCTTTCCTCAAATACTCCCCCAACTCTTCCTGTTCCGCTTTCCGATGGTCAAACCACGACAAGTCCCGGTGTACCCGCGCTCGCCAAGCGTCTCAGCAACATGGACTTCGACCCACTCCAATCCCCGCTCCCGAAATCTTCCACCGTCTCTCCTACCGAAAACGGCACTACTACCACCCATACCTCACCACGCGCCTACTCTCACTCATCCCCACCACCTCGACCACGCACGACAGACGGCCCTGAAGAGGGTGAAATCACACCCCGTGCGCCCTTGTCCTCGTATACACCTTCTAATGGCTCGCCAAGCACTACTTCGTCCTCACTCCCGCCTCCTCTTCCTCTTGGACCAAGGGGGGACCGTGCTCCACCGACGCAGCCGAGGAGGTTCTCGGTCGGACCCGCCACTGGACCGTCTCCGTCTCCGAGCGGGTCTACGTCGGGATCTGCATCGAGAAATGGTGCCGGCGCTCCTGGATACTCTAGGGGTGGGGGCCCTGGTATAACAAGAGGTGGAAGCGTTGGTGCGAGTGCGGGTGGTGTGAATGTATCTCCGAGGGCCCCACCAAGTGCTCCGAGAGCCGAAAGGAGAACATATGGTCCTTCTCCTCGAACCAGACCTCGCGAACGTGAACGTGAACGGGAACGGGACCGAGATTGGGAATGTGATCGACAGATTGATCGAGAGCGGGAACGAGATAGAGAGCGTGATCGGGAACGAGATCGAGATAGAGATACGAGAGGGTGAGGAAGGGGAGGGTTTGTAGGGATTGGTGGAGGTGGGCCGCCGCGTGGACCCTCTGCTGATCGAGGGTGGAGGGGGCGGGGAAGGGGGATGAGTCGGGGTGGGTCGTGGAGACCTTGAGCGAAACGTCCTCCCCAATCTTTAGCCGCAATTTCCACATATCCCATCTGTCTATTGTCGTGGCGTGGAAGCTTTATCTGTGCTCGAGTTATGTTCCTCCCATTTTTGTTTCTGGTTACTGGTTTCTAGGTCGTCTCCTGTTTTCTTTTTCTTCTAGCCTGATATTCGCTGGTGATTAGTTTTTATTCCACTTCGAGTTTGAGTATGTTGTTTTATATGCAGAATGTGTGTATTTTCGGTGAACGGAAGAATAGAACATGTGCAAGAAGCCACAATACTGCACTTGGCTGCTTCGATACAGATAATAGGCTTCAAATGTATCATTCGATCAATCGCATGGACAATAGAGACGTTAGGCATGACCACGTTTTTGAAAAAGTAGTGGTTGGGATATTCCCTTAACTCACTCACTGTAGAAATAAGTAGAATGTTCTAGCATGTATACACGTACGCATGTAATCGAGTCAAGCGCTTATTGACTCACACATATACGCAGTGACTGCGCACGCTCGAGTCTCTGACTCGAGAGGCCTTTCTTAGGGGTATATAAGGCGCATGAATGCGCCGTCTACCCTATCGCTTTTACTGTATTCTTTTCTATAGTATATAACTGTTTTTACCTATCTATTTACATATAGTATTTCCATACTCACAACCGGTTCTAAATTTGAACCACTACTTCCCGTGCTTCCGATTGCCCTATTGAATGGCTTCTTTGAGTTATTTGGTCGTTTCTTCATTGACCTCTTGACCACCACGTTTTGAAAAAGTGGTCATGCCTCTGTGATCCGGAGCGCTCTGAAACTTAGGAGGATTTTGCTGAGACGGGTTGACGTTGTGGAATCTATGTCCTCAGTTGCATTGCCTGGTTCCTATTCTGAATTCCAACCTTTAATCTCTTTGCTTTTCACTGCGTGAATTCAGAGCGCGGCGTGTGGTAGACGTTGAGTATTTATGTCCCCTCCTGTTTTAACAGGTCCTCGTTGAGTTCGGATGTTACGTTTTCTGTCTTTATGCCCGGCACTGCTTCAATGTTTTTACACTCACAATGTCATTATTCTCAACCTCCGAGTACGATTGTATGATAATCGACAAGTAAGACAACGTCAACGCTGTTTCATCGGCCAAATAAGCGCCGTACGAGAGCACGTGCACGTAACGCACCATCTCCTTTACACGACCACAACCACTTCCGCCTGTGAGGAACTACAGCCTAGATTCCTCAAATACTGCAAGACGACCATTCCGGCGCCAGTAGTCTTGGGTTCTTTTGAATACTTGACTGCCGTGTTCAACGACTATTCCGTTTTGTCTTGTCTGACTCGCGTGCTGGCACGGTAATGAGTCCGGGACGTCGTTTATTGATCGCCGCCTCAATCCCGTCGACGGGATTGTAGCTGTTTACCTCGCTCGACACTGTGCCTAGAACTCTAATCATCGGATACTCGTATACACCTGGGGTTTCTGGAACACAAAGATCCGTGAATAATCGAGTGTAACTTCACCGCTAGAGTCAATAAGTTCTCTTTCCTCACAGCGGGCTATATCATTCCGACTATATATCTCACTTGTACTGTCCGAGTCTCGCGCCGATGCAGTGGCCTCGACTTGAAGATATTCACGAACGTCCGTCAGGATGTTGTATGTGTCCCCCTAGTATCTAATCGACGCACCTAGCGTCTCGAGTGGTCTCGCTTTAGCAACGGGTCTAGCGAGTTGTTTTAGACCCTCGTGTGTGACGTTAATCCACATAGTAACATGTCCACTCAATTCACCCTCGCCTACTTTGAACAGCCCAACCCGGCTACATAAATCGCTAAGATCAGGGGTACCCACGACAGCCGCATCACCTCCCAAAGCCCCTTCACACTCTTCTTCGCTGAGCGACTATGCCTCACTTTGCGTCGTTCATGGCGTCAACGTTTGGGATTGGCCCTTGCGGCATTTATGCAAGCGAGAAGGAGCACGGCTTGTGCAACTCGTGTGTTGTCGGCTGGGACAGCGAGATGGCTACGTCATTATCAACCCCGCTGACCGGACCGTATGGGCTGATCCAGGAACAGAGGAGGATGTGGGCGATGGAACGGGTGACCGTATCAACAGGCGTTGGGGATGGAGGCGACATGCATCGTGGCTACTCGGCAAGTGCATGAAGACAATGCATGGCGGCTGGGCGGGCCCGGATGTTACCGAGTCGAGTGCTGGGAAGAAACAGGAGATCCCCATGCTCAAACAGGATTACTTCGAGTCCCCTCCATTTGACCCTTCGCGCCATGTCGTTTTTGATGCCGACTACTGGCGCCCTCATTGGCGACAATACATTGCCCGCTCACGGCTAGCCCATCCAGAGCGCATTTTCCTCCAGCCGCCCGTTTTCGTGCAGCCTCTACCGTTGGATGATAAGGACTTTTGTGGCCGGAGTGTATATAGCGTGCACTATTATGATGATTTGACGGTAAGTTACGTAGCGCATTCCTGTTCCACCTCTCCTTACATTTTAATAGCTCATGACCCGTCTTAGAACTGGTTCAATGTCGACGCGCTCGGCTTACTGCACGGCAAATACTCCTCGGTTCTAGGCACTCTCCGAGTAGGCGAACGTGCGATCCGCAATTGCTTGCGCGAGCAACTTGGGATGCTCAAGGCGGACGCACACGATATCATTGGGTTGGTGTATGCCACTCTCATTGGCGAAAGAGGCGTACTATTCGACATGGATTTGAAACGTTCGTACGGCCTGAACGGCGACAGCAAACACGTTGGGGATCACATCAGCCCACCCCGCGCTCTCGATTGCAGCCTCAACGGCGCGAACGGAACGAACATGATCAACTGAACGTCATGGACTTATTGCGCCGAAAACTCGCATGTATGGGGTGACGGATGGAACTTAGAGGATTTCTCGTTGTGGAGTTATTGACGATGCCGACCGGGATCGGGGGGCTAGGAACGAGTTCATGGTCGAGAGCTTGAAGGCGGACCTCCTAGGTCGGGAACGAAGGGATGGCGCCACTAGTTTGAGCGTGCTTGAGGGGGCGGAAATAGGGAATCGGGGCGAGTCGATTTTGGGCACGCTCCGCGGCGATACACTACGAATGGGCGTGCATGGATGACGATGCGTTGCAAACGGTTACAGCCGAGCATTTGGAATTCAGTTTAGTAGGAAACGTTAGGTCGAAGGTTTCGTGTGAGAGCAAAGTAGCAGAGCAAAACCAAGGTCAGTAAGCTAGGAGTTAGTGGGCTCACAAGCTTGAGGTATACTAGAGGCGAACGGAGTGCCTCCGCAATGAGCGCTACAGTAGCAAGGAAGGGTACTCGGAGCAAAGTGTTCGTAGCCAAGAAGACACAGTTGCAGACCCGCGGCCGTCCAAAAGCAAACGTAACGCTAATGCAAATGCAAATAAAGCAATACACCGCACTTATAATCATTTTGACCGCAGTTCTGACCAGTATTTCAACGCAAGCCAACTTCAAAAGTGTTGTACTCAACCGAGGGACACACTTGTAAATGTTGAATGAATGAGCGGGCGCACAAGACAAACTACCAAATGGAGTTCTCCCATAGCCCTAGCTCTGCACCGCGTGTGGTTTGCCAATACATCAAGCGATTCTATTCAAGCTGTTCTTAGCCACAAAGCCTCGAGTCTCGAAATTCAAACGGAGACTTTCATGCTGGAACCCCACCAAAAGTAAAGCGAGGTTGTTTCTTTCCCCCAAATCAGCTTGTATAGGCTGTCGTGTTAACATGCAATCAGTCACTCTCAGGGTTTGCGTGAACAAGGTACCGACCATTTTGCTGGTCACCATCTCAAACGAGGGTGCGGTATGCTATTGTGCATACAATCAGCTCCAGTAAGGGTTCCTATGTCGTTTAACACATTACCATAGCTTTGGTCGAGAAGTTAGATGAGACTGCTCTGCAGGATTGTATTTACTCAATGCCATCGGGCAACTTGCGAGAACCAGGTACTCACGGTTTCATAAGTGGCACTGCCAATCCAAGACATTTCCTAATACGAGGTCCCGAATGAAAAGGGCCGCACCAATGACGGAAGTAAAAAGCTTACTGTGTTACCAGTCATCGTGTCGGTTGAAGAGGTGGTCATTGGCGCTTTCCACTCGAGCACGGATCCATCCTGCGAGCCAGAGACGATGCAGGTGCTGTCGGGTAAAAATGCTACTGAGTTTACCCAGTCGGCATGCCCCTTGAGAGGCTCTCCAACCTGAGCACAGGTGCGAGCATTTCAGATGCGGATAGTCTTGTCTCGCGAGCTAGACACGATGTACGCGCCGTTAGGCGAGAACGTTACGCATTTAATTCTACTGATATGTCCAGTGAGTGACTCGCCTATGGGAGCGCCGGTTTGTGCGTCCCACATCCGGATAGTCTTGTCCTCAGAACCAGAGACGATGCGAGTGCCGTCGCGGGAGAACTCCACGGAGAAGACCCAATGTGTATGTCCCTTGAGTGGCCAGCCTATAGGAGCGCCCGTGCGTGCGTCCCACATCCGGATGGTTTGGTCATACGAGCCAGAGACAATACGAGTGCTGTCGGGCGAGAATGCCAGCGACTGAACCCAGTCTCGATGCCCGTCAATTGGCAGACTCATTAGCGCCCCAGTACGCACGTCCCAGATGCGAATGGTTTTGTCTTTCGAGCCAGAGACAATGTAAGTGTTGTCGGGTGAGAATGCAACCGAAAACACTGCGCCAGCATGTCCCCTGAGTGACTCGCCTTTAAGAGCGCCAGTATGTGCATCCCAAATGCAGATGGATTTGTCACCTGAGCCAGATACTACAAGCGTATTGCCATTCGACCAGGCAACAGACCAAACCCAGTCGATATGACCCTTCAGCGGACCTAAAACAAGAGCTCCAGTTTTTATATCCCAGATGCAGACTAGGTTATCGTTTGAGCCAGAAACGATGCGTGAGCCGCCATTCAGCGCTCGACTCCTTCTACCGCGTGAAATGGTCATGTGGATGAAAGGACAACGAAGGCAATGGACCCGAATGAGCTAAGCTCCGCGTGCCAATGGGGCACATTAAGAAGCGAGCTTAAGTCACACATGAGGTAGCGGAGCCAGCCCGCCCCGAAGGGGGCGGGCCAGAACATGAATGGATTTATCGAGGGCGCGCCCTAAGAGAACCGCGATAGGCTCGCCTAAAGCAAGCTGCAGGGTGGGCTGGCGGTGTATGAGAGAAAGATAAAAGAAAATGATGGAAGCTCGCGATGAAAACGCTCTACCTCGAACGACGCGGGTAACGAACGGAATTGACCCTGAGAGGATCTGGAGTGGACTGAATACGCGGCGCATACACTCACTAATCAGACGACTGGGGCTCTACGAGCGTCCGTAACGAATCCTGCGAGGACGACCGGGTGGGCACGCACATACCCCTGCTACGCGTCTGACGACCACCTCCCCATCTTCTGAATTAACGTGTCCGGCACTCCGTCGAGCGCTAAGGCCGTGGCGCCCCCAGAACGTAGAGAACGTCCCGAGATGTCGCTGGGACAATCGATAGTTTCCGGATCCTTCGTCTAGCCTCTTAAAAGCGCCTGTCCAGTGTAAGATAAGATTGGGCACCAGATTTTCATAGATTAAATGCATGAAGTCGTAGGGGAAGGATGCTGGCAAGTTGATTGAATGGAGTCTTGACAGTATGCAGCGTGAGTTGATTCCATATATCCGAGCTAATTCTTCTCGGGCAGTCTTAGTACGAGTTGCTTCCATCTCAGCGAGCTGGTCGGAAAATGTTTGAGGTGATTGCATGGGAAGGGCCCAGGGGTCGTTGTACTCTTTCTCGCCAGGGAGAGTCATCGGCACATAGTAGGAGTGAGACCCCTCCTCGCCATCTGTGACACCATGAATACGGCAGGTTCGACAAGGACATATGCGGCGATGACCTTTGATTGCTAGCAGTTTAGAGATTGCTGGAATGTCGCCAAAGGCCAAGATCAAGAAAGCGCGAAGGGAAAAGGACTGCTCAGACTGGGGAGCGGATGCATCAAGAGTGTCAACACCGGACTCTAGTTTTTCGAGCTCATCAAGGAGAGGAATAAGGGAGGAATCGAGGTCCTTGAATGATCGAGGACCTGGTATTACCCCAACGCAAGTTGTGTGTTCAAGATGGGTACGAATTTCCGGGGTGAGGTTGTAATTGACTAGAATAAGTGGCCAAGCAGTTGAGGTACCTGTGCGGCGGCGCTTGAATAGGTTGAATCCGTCAAGAGAAAGACCAAGTGCAAGATCGCGATGGTCGTCACAAAAGCAGTAAGGTTGGTCTGGTGGGGAGGAGGTACCAATGGCGACATGACGCCAGCGAACACAAACACTGGAGAGCATAACTGGATAATTAGTCTGACCATCGCTTTTGTCCCCGATAGAACGAGAGTATAGCCTTGATCGAGTTAGAATAAGAAATATATGCGATAGGAGTTCGGAAGGTAGACAACTGATCGGGGTGGCCATGCTGTGGAGAGTTAGAGTTACTGGGATATCACGTGGCATAACTACACATAGCTTTGTCAGCCGTCTCGCCTTGTCACTCATCTTGTTGCCTCGTGTATTTGTCTCGCTAGAGTAAACATGGCAGACCGCAGAGATCTACCTCTAGGGCTTTTTGTGTTTCGCATACCTGAGCTAGCACGAGCAATCTGCGAACGGGTTGGAAGACATGATCAGGTCACTCTGATTCGCGTCTGCCGCCAGTTTTATTCAAGCGTCGTGCCATTTGCCTGGGAGCTTATTACTAACTTGTCTTCGCTACTGGACCTCATTCCTGGCCTCGAAATGGTCACATGCGAACCGGACTTCTCTGATATTAAGGTGCACTATTAGATTGCAGTTTTTGAGCGCTATTGAATCGCTGACATGGAACCTACACAGACCATACGCCTGCCAGATACTCCAGACTTATCTCGATTTAGCATCTATGCGTTTCACGTTCGGACTCTTGTTTTTACTGCAGAACCCATAAGCAGATGCGAGAACTGGGAAGGCCTTCAATCTATCTCCCGCTCGACCACATTGTTACCAAACCTCTCAAAGATACTTTTAACAGGCACTAGCATTTTGTGCCAGAGAACTGTTGCGTGGACGACCATGTTTCTTTCTCCTTCGCTTGACGCTATCTCAAGTGCTACTCAGCGATGGGTTGAATCGTCTCTCGGGGAGCGCGATAGGCTAAACCTCGAACAAGCTTCAGAACTTCTCTGTAGCACCGCTGGCACCTGTCCAGGCCTCAAATCACTGGATATTTATCCCTCGCCCTCCCAGACAATAGGCATCCCGACCCTACACATAGCTTTTTCATCAGCTTTTGCTGCTCCATCCGATCCTTTCACCAGCTCTAGGAATTATCTACCAACACAGTAATTCTCGAGCAGCGGAGATTTTCAGCCCTTGGCGAACTTCCCGCTCTAGAGACTTTGATCATTTACCCTTGCGCATACGATGAGATTTTTAGCGGCCCGAAGCTACCGGACGACGCGTTCCCTGCTCTTCGATGTTTGGACTTGAGAATGATGAACTCGTATTGTATGACTCGGTTGTGTGAGCTGAAACCATTGGTTCAGACGCTCACAACCCTAAAGGTGCTCCCTCGATCCAACAACACGTTCCGGACACCGCCAAACCTCCGTTTAGTTGAGGCGATCTCTTCGCTGGTCAAGAACAACTCATCACTGTCTTTTCTATTAATTAGTCACCATCCCCACTCCCCGGCTGCCACTATTGAGGTGGCCGCAGCGCTTCTCCAGCAGTTTCAGAAGCTTCCGCACTGTGGGAAGTCAATGGACGTCAGCGACGTCCCAGAAGTCCGTCAGTCCAAAATTGATCAACCGAGTCCCATCCCAATATAGACTAGTGCAGTAATTATTGGAAATAAACTTCAAAATGCGAACTGTCCAGTAGATTTGTTTCCCTTGTGTTCCAAAGTGTCTAAATGCTGAAATCTTCCTCCGGATCAAGTTGGCCTCACTCCCCACCGCATCATGCGTGGGTAAACCTCGTGTTAGCAGCTCATGCAGCTGGCTGCAGCCATGGTCGAAGGGAGTCCGTAGCTGCTAACCTGTGCCTGGTGAGCAATTGGAAATGATTTCTAATGCGACTAGTGCCAAACGGACGTCCTAGCAGTACATTCTTGATAGATTCCAAGTCCAAAAGTGATCAACCAGGTCCCCATCCATGCCAGATATGGACGTGTTTGCAGTCCGTGATGGACTAGTCTAAGGTCCGAGTCAGGACGTGACAGCCGTCCATGATCGGACGTCGTAAAAGTCCGCCCACTACTCATAGTGTCCCATTCAGCGACTCACTCTATCAGAGCATATATTCTTACCAGGGGCAACTCTGAAAACCCTGGTTAAAGTGCTGCCCGCTGTGGAAACCCTCTCTCTGGCCAGCGGTGGCAAAGTCCCACTCAAACAGCTCAACACATTTGCTTCCTGCGCAGAATTACCAGATCTGCGGGTCTTAGATATCAATATCGACTTCGAGTCTGTTAGGAAACTTGATAAAGCTGAGTTTGGGGCATCTCAAAACCAGTCGTTTGCGCCGATGAAACTTCAAAGCGACTTCACCCAAGTAGGGATGGATCGACGTCTAGCTCGGCCAGTAGCGAGGTATGTTCTAGCAGTTTAGTTGCCCGCTGTGACCTGAGTTGTCTTTATGGGTGTCCGTAGATTCCTTCATGCTTTATGGCCAGGCGTTGTGTGTTCTCCGACGCCTAGACTCGAGATGGGTTTTGTGTTTGACAGTGAAGAGGGTGTACGTCTGATCAACGCGTGGCTCGTCGCAAGGCCTACCTCAAAATGATTCCTAATGGCTTGAAAAATCGAGCGATCTAAACACCTCCCTCAAATGGTGAGTACCGTGGAACTACGTTGTATTTGTCGTGCTAAGCCAACTAGATCGAAACAACTACCTTAGGAACGAGGCGAACGGTCTGTATTGGGGTCACTCCGACTCGATAGTATGTGAGATCGAATGTTTTGTATTTGTATGCAAGTTTAGCGATCTGGTACAACAATCGTATCAGCCTGATATCTATCCGCGGTAAGCGACGCCGTTCGCGGTCAAGCTGCCATCGCCGTTGAGCAGTGATGATCCGGTTCCGACCTCTCCTCCACCAGTATTCTTCGAGATCAGGCTTGGGGAGCTAGCGCCGAAAACAGAGTACTACGGAATCCCAATCAGCATATAGGTTGGGCTATAAGGGATCATGGGTGGGCTCACCATAGTGACATAAGACGCTCCGTCCAAGAAGCTCATGGCAGACTTCAAGAACGCGAGTTGCTAGTCACGGCTCGCAGGCGCCTGGAGCGCAAACTCGGTAACCACCAACTATGTAGAGTTCGCGCAATCGGTCCGTTTTAGATTGTCCAGCTTGGGATGTATATGCGTACCTGGTAGTTAGGGAACCGGTTGTGCGCGTTCTGGACGTGCGACTGGAACGCAGCGAAGGAGGTTCCGTACCAGTGGATGTTGACGTAGTCGAAGTAGCACTGGCAACCACGGGTGTCAGTGCGTGTTATGACTGTATGAAAAGTTAGCTTACTCGTCCTGCACAAGCCGAGATAAACGCAGCCGCCCAGTCCAGACCTTGCCCGGCATTTCCGCTGGACGAAACAGACGGGATCGCCTTCTCTGTAGTTCACAAAAGATACAGAGCATGTTTAGCACAGGTATATCAGATCCCGCTGATAAAACAACGCACTGATGGCAAGTGGGTTGATGTACTGGATATACCAGTTCGCCGCGTTCCCAGGAGTGATTCCGGACAGATCAGGCTCGTTGAGCGAGAACACGGTGTTCCATCCCTGCTGCGCCGCGCGAGTCTGGAGCTGAGAGATAGGGGAGGACGAGGAGTCCATGGTTGCTTGCGTACCAATCCAGTTAAGGTTGCTAGGGAAATAATAAATGATGAGGAAAAGGGCTTTGGACGAGGCGGACGGTGAACTTACGTGGTCTTGGCCGGACGCCAGGTCTCCCAGTTGTAGATCCTGTAATGAAGTCAGTATAGAACGAGATCTAAATAAAATGATAAGCGCACCATTGAACGTTGGCACCGGCCAGTTTTCCGCTGTCGAGGTTGGTGTTCTCGTTGTCTAATACGAGCATCAGTTCCAGCGCTCGGTCACGCATTCTTTCCGATGAACTTACACCACGGCCAAGCAAGCCCACGCTTCCCAGCGAACACCGCGGGTGCGACAGCCAGGAGAGCAACAGCAAGACTCGAGATGGAAGGCATGTTGATACAAGGAGAAGTCAAAACCTAGTAGGTATTGAGAGAGTTGAAGTGGTTCGTTGATGCTCTCCACTCTCCCCAAGCAATACTATTTATACTGCTCAGCGCCCAACCCAGTCCTCAATGGCAGCAATTTTCGGTCATTACGGTCAGATAGAGATGTCGGTTAGACACCGCCAGACTGCCTCCTGAGTATGGCGGATCAAAATCACGACATTATGGCTGCTAGAGTGTAAGCATCTGAGCGGGCAGTTCAGGTACTAGTGCAGTCATAGCAGAATCCATGTGAGATGTTGGAAGAGTCCATAAGATAGTTTCGGGCGGCTTTGATGAAGTCAGAGTCGGCTACACGCGAGTCGCCAATCGTCGCTTGGAGTTGGTGCCAAGAGGGTCAAGCACGTGACAGGTGATGGGCGAAGGTCAATAGAGACAAACATCTCTCTGGCGGTAGCCTGGTACGGTCGGACATCCGTTGTACGGGAGGTATATATATATTAGGCGATATTGTTGGAACCGTTGCATGGAGCCTCGCTTAAAAACTCTGAGAGCGCGCATACATGCGCCGCTTACCTAGTTCATCACCTGGCGTATTGCTGTGATTTTGTCCGTCATGTCCCCTATCGCTGAAACCGATAAGCACACACAAAACTTAAAAGGCATCCCAGGGGATCAGTCGCATTAGGATACCGGTTTTTATTAGTCGAGCCTGGATTGAAAGTCGCTGCCCAAAGCAAAACCACGCTATGAGTGCATGAAGCTGGTATTATCCAGTAACAACAACCCTATGCAGAGATTAAACACAAACTCGACAGCGAAAGGTGAGAAAATAGCGAAGCAAGAACCAAGACAACGCGAGACTAGTCCAATCCAGAACGAAAACACAACAAAACCCAAAAGCAAAGTCGTAATTATTTAGAGACGAAAACAAAACCGAAAAGAACTTATACCCGCAAACTATCAAACGCGGCAGCCACGGGCAAATGGGCCCGCAGCAATTGGTAATATACACTTGGTTTGGGTGGGGTTTGAGCTGGGGTTGAATGGATGGGCGAGTGGAGGAAGCTACGGGCGTATGCAGATTGAAGGTGGAATGGGGTTTGGCCAGAGCGACGGCGACGAGGTATGATGAGCCCATCCAACCACCAACGCCAGCCTCGAGTTGATCACTCTCTAGACAGCGTATATTAGGATTTGGGTGGTCGAGTCCCACCCCACTCTATACCTTTTTGGTTTTCTAGCACCATGATCGAACAATGCGCCTCCAGTCCCCTCCGCTGCTGGGACCAGCAGCAGCGGGTGGTCCTGGGACAGGCGACGCTATGAACGACCACAATGCAGGATCTCGTCAGAGAATGAAGGAAGTGGGATGGGATGATATGGGATAGGTGTATTGACCATGTCGCCGCCGTTGTGGTACCCCTCGCTCGTTGTACGTCGCGCTCTGCACCCGATCGCCTTTATCTGCCTCTACCCGTATATCCACTTCCGCCCACTTCTTTGCCTCTGTCCATTTATCCATCTCCACCTCCACCCGTATCCACACCCCCACCACTACATCCTCCACCCCTCTACCCTCTACGCACGACGAGGCGCCCTGCTCCCACCTCTCCCATTTCCACCACTTCCTCGCGAGTTTTGATTTGGGCCTCGTCCATTCCTTCGCCGCACAACCGTCTCCCACCGTTCCTCGCTCTCGTGGGTGATCGACTCCTCACCACGGCGAGCCGCCACCTCCGCCACTCTGCGAACCTCCACCTGCTCCTCTTCTATCTTGAGCTTGATCTCCGCGAGCTTTTCTTCCCATCGTTTCTCCTCGTGTTCTTTTTCTTCTTGCTCCCTCTCCTCCCGCGCCCGCTCCTCGGGTTGTGCCGGATCGCCTCGCTCTTGCTCTTCCTGCTCCACTCGCGCGACCTGGGCATTCTTCTTAGGCTTGGAGTCCGCCCAGACTAAAGGCTTCGCCGACGAGCTCCCAGCAATAGCTATAGGTTCTTGAGTGAACCATTCTGAGAGGCAAGGTAGGGAGGAGTCGGACCCAGGGAAAGGAGGAACATAGGACTGGGGATTGACGCTATTCTCCCCATTACGCTCCAACTCCAGAGACATTGCTTCTTCTTGCGCTCCCGCTTCGCCATCCATCTCCTCCTCCGCCAGCCCGTTCTAATCGAGGTCTACCAGACTTTCATGTGCTGGTTCTGTGGTCGCGACGTCCTCCTCAGGTTCATCCTGAGCCTCAGCTTCCGGATTGAGGAACTCGTTGGGTTGAGCCGCTACAACGGTCCCGGGCGCGTGATCAGAAAGTTCGGGGATGGAGAGCGGGGAAGAAGCAGGCGCAAGGTAGGGAGGGAGCGGCTCTTGATTATCGTTCTCCTGCTCCTTTTCACGGGAGCACTGGTTGTCTCGGCCATCCTGTTTCAACAGTGTGACCTTGGAGTTCTCCTCGATTTCGACCTCGTCTTGGTTCGCAGAACTGAAGGACCCCGCCGGTCGATCCCTAGCCACGACCTCGAGCGTATTACTAGTGGTCTTAGGCGCGGTAGACGGGATAGAATCTGCGGGAGACTTTGGAGGGAGGGTGGAGTACAAGCGCCGGGGCTTATAGAACTTGATGGTGGTTGGAACGTGAGTGCGAGTATCGACGGGTAGCGGCGAGAAGCGAGGGTCGTTCGAACCAGTCTCGGAGGTGGGAGGAACAGAGGGTTTGAGAGGTTCTGTAAATATCAACCGCTGTCAGTACAGTAATTAGGATCGCAAAACGCAACATACCGCACGCCACAGTCCGACGGCCTCCTAGACTGTCCTCCTTCTTTTTCGAATCCAAAACATCACAGAGCACACCTGTACCGGAACGCAGGAATCGGGGCAAGTGGCGACGGTGGAGGTGGAGGTGGAGGTGGCGTCGGCTCTCGGGCGGGTGAAGCCGCACGGATCTCAGGCATGGGTGGTGGCGGTGTCGGCTCTTTGAGCATAACCGGCTCCGGCGCGGGCATGGCAGCATTGGCGCTTTCGGTACTGGCATCCGTCCCTTGCCTTTCCTCCCCCTCCGCGTCTTGCTCGACACAGTGCGCAGGGTGGGGTCGAAGTCGTGCTCGTACCGTTTGAGGCCGACAAGCGGGCCGAGGTTGTGTGCGTGTTCACCGGAATCGGCGTCTTCGAGGAGGATACGACCAGAGGAGAGCGCGCACTTGGACGATAAAGGAGGGCAGGCGCAAGTCAAGGAAAGGGAGCGGAGAAGGTCGAGAATGTCCCACAGGCGCTTTGTGTCTGGGTCACTGAGGAAAAAATTAGTATGTGAAAATAGACGTAGGAAATGACGAACCTTAGGACATCCCCGTCTTCTGGCAGAGGACCCAACTTCTCGTCCCGAACCAACTTATGCACCACATGTTCTAAAGCCCATTCCCATCCTAATACAATCTCTTCTCCCAACTCCAGCTCCCTCAATGCGAAAACTCCGAAACGGGCCTCAGTATCATGCTCCCCTTCACCATCACTCTCCAACGATATAAACGGCCTCACAACGGCGTTCGGCCAACATCCGCACCGCACGAACCGGCCCTCGTTCCCCATTACGCGGGCATCCAGGCAAATGTCCAGTGGGGCAGGCACGAGCCGAACATATTTCGTCCCAGTGCCGAGAAGGGCGAACTGGTGTGCCTTGTTCGACATGTACGCATGCGCGTCAGAGAGCGCACATCGATACTCGGGCACAAGCGCCCCTCGTGCAATCGGCCCAGTCGCAAGGACGCCATAAGTTGGCGTGTGCGGGTGTGGGGGTGGTTTGATCTCTTTGACACGGACGAGCGACGTCGGCTGGCTCGAGGCGAGGAATACGGGCTCGGCGGACGTCAATGGCGTGAGAGGTGAGGTGGCTTTGTCTGCCGCTTCGGATTTGGCGTGTCCTCCCTCGGCACGCTTAGCCAAACATTCTCGACTAAACACCCTCAACCGTTCCCTCAGCGACGCATCCACGATGTTCGACCCGATATGGTCATACTCGGTCGCCCAGCGCGCAGCGTCGATATCGTCGTCCTCCGCTTCGAGGGTTGGTACGCTCGGCTTTGGTGGAGATGGTGCAGGAGGCGTCGGTGGGCGAGGCACCGGGGAAGCGGGGTGCGGCGGGGAGGATGCGGGGAGAGCAATTTGAGCAGCCTGAGGTGACCGAACAGGGATGGGCCCGGGTTGGTCGTACGCGGTGGGTGCGGTGCGGAAAAATCCAGGTGTAGGCTGGGTGCTGAAGCCGCGTTCGGGTTGAGTAATGAATCCCCGGTCGGAGTGCGCGGCGAATCCTCTGTCTTGTGTAGTGCAGCTCCGTTCCGCTCGTTCTGTGGGCCCTCGCTCCTGTGGCGCGAACCCCCTCTCCGATCGCGAAACGCCTCTCTCCAGCTGGGAAAATCCCCTCTCCATAACCCTCTCCTGCGACCCAAATCCCCTCTCGGAAATCGCCCCAAACGCCAGCGGCTGGCTGGCAAACGACATCCCTTGAACCGGAGACTGAACCGCATATGTGTGTCTTGACTGCGGTTGCGTTTGTAGTGACGGGAGAGGTGGAAGGGGAGGAGATGGTTGGGTCAGGCGGGCGAGGTGGGTTGACGAAACAGATCTATACGACATCATTTTGTACGTTAGTCAAATCATGAAATGAGGAACACGAATGGGCAGGATATGAAGTAGGGAGGGGGACATACCGATACGGATGAGGATGGACAAGCGGTGTCACACTCGACACACTCTGTCCTCTCGCACTCTCATATTCCCTCAATACTCCCTCCCGCGCGATGCATATTCCAACCTGACATCATGTGCTTTCTCCCTCTTTCCATCACCCTCTCTCCTTTCTTCCCTCGGACGCGAATCGACCTTTCGACCCCTCGAACTAACTCGCAGCTTTCCAACATCTGACAGCCCAAGCGCGCAAAGCGGACCTAAGTGCGAGACTGCAGGCTGGGGGAAAAGGTAGGCGTCGCCAGGCGGGGCAATTCGAGGGGTGAAGAGGGAATGTGATAGTGGATCTTGCGATCGTTCGGTAGGGGTTGGTAAGGGAAGACGTTCACGTTCGCGGTCGACCGAGATAGATAACCGCTCTCGTTCAGTAGTGACGGGTGGGCGTTCGCGGTCGCTCGAGACAGACAACCGCTCCCGCTTCCGATAGGTGGCCAAATCAATCGGCGGTGGTCGTCTCGCCTCGTCCTCCACCCTGCGATACCGCTCATCGTCCCTGGCAGATTCAGTATACCTCTTCGCACTCCCACCGCGCGATTTAGACCTCCCACGTATAGATGACTCGGCACGATGAAAGTCGAACGACGATGGAGACGAAAATTCTCGGGCAGCGGTCGGAGCCGGAAGATGGGACAAGGGGGGTTCTTTGTCGTACACCGCGCGTGACAAGGAAGATGGGTATTCCCGAACGGGTGTTGATGATAATATTGGGTCGTAGCGATTGGAGCGTGGACTGGAGCTCTGGTGTGGAAGAGCAGGAGGGGGCGACGGTGGGGCCTCGAGAACACCCAACGCGCTCATGGAGAGATACCCTCTCCTCGGTGGGGAAGCCGCTCGCGCCTGGACAGGCTGCGACACAGGTGCGGGTAGGAAGTATTCCTCCTCCTCATGTCGTGGTCGGGGGGTGTCGTTAGTGCCATGGGTCAGTGTCGAGGTCCGGTTCGGGGTCGCGCTTGCGTTTCGCTGTCGTCTAGCGCGGGGTCGGCGTGAGCGGGGGTGGCGGGAGTGGGTTGTATCGGGCCGAAGACGGCTGGTTATGGGTCGATGGAGGGGGTGGGAGGGGCGTGTCGGGGTAGAGGTAGGCATTCGCTGGCACGGGGGAGAAAGCAGGTCGTGGAAGCGGATGGGCAGGCTCGCTCGTCAACCGTTCCGAACTCGACGAGAACCGGCGTGGATCATACGTCCTATCAACCAATACGCATCAGTTATCCAGTACTCACTCAAAAAACGCAAACGAGAGAGAGAGCGTACCAATCTGCACCGGCGAGGATCTCGTGCGGACTCGGGAGGCGCAAGTGCTGGGCGTGGACGTGCGAAAGCGAGGGGCGGTGATAGAGAACACTAGTGTGCAATACGGGACTTGCTCTCAGATCGCAGAGGAGAGCAGCAGTCTTGACGTCTTCGACGCTGCCGTGCCCGTTCATGGTCGTCAGCAACAGTGTGGTGGTCGTGTCACGTGTGCAGGCAGTTTTCCCCCCATTGGCGACCCATGCAGACAGTCATGCGGGTCTACCGCGTTATGACTACATGATCCCACCATGGGGTATGTCGGTCGTATTGTGACTTTGCATTTTTGGTGGTACATCAGATTACATAACCATCTCGACCGAGCGCTTACTACAGCCGAGGTAGGCTCGTGACCAGCCGTTCTGGGTAATGACCAAAAAAGGAAGGCAGGAGAGAGAGAGCCAGAACGGCTGGTACAGCTCGCATAGTGAGTTCGCCCGAGCTCGTTCGGTCGAGCCGATCAGTTTGCCTTGGCAAATTCCGAGTGGGTCCTCCGGCCGTTTTGTCCACCAGTACCTCCACGACACAAAACAGAGCCTCGGAAGAACTCTAACGCTGTTTAAAAGCATCTGCCCTTCCTGCAGACACACACAGACAAATAGAAAGGGTTATTCGTCATCCCCGAGTGTATATTCTAGGGTTACTTTCATTGCAATCATCATCAATACATTATACAAAGCCCGGAATATGTTACCGTAGCCATGTGGGCATGGGCAGAGAACCCTAGAGCCCATTGTAGAGCCTTATTAGACCGACGTATATGCTCTAGGAATGGTGTGTCCACGTGTTTTGTTTGTGGTCAGATGTGAGACTGACTTCATTTATGCCAGACATTGCTCGTAAGTCGGCGTGTTTTGGTCGGGCGGTTTTACCGACCAACAACCCACAGGAGATTATTACCGGCAACGTGCCTTACGCCGAGTACAAAAGTGACATGGGCATCTATCGCGCCATGGATTCCCAGATGCCACCGAAGCGTCCGAAGAAGTTGTATCTTCCGGAAAAGATAGGGGATCCCATGTGGGACCTTCTCTTGAGGTGCTGGAGCCGCCACCCGTCCGCTCGACCGGATGTAGC
Organism: Ceratobasidium sp. AG-I; assembly: GCA_015039395.1. Lineage (NCBI taxonomy): Eukaryota > Fungi > Basidiomycota > Agaricomycetes > Cantharellales > Ceratobasidiaceae > Ceratobasidium > Ceratobasidium sp. AG-I. Next base: position 146,860 of record MU132182.1, read on the forward strand.
ATTCGTGTTTGCTAAAGTGAGTCTTTCCATATTTCAGCCTTTTCTCAACTTACGGTCTGTGTTGTCGTTTAGTTGAAGAGTCTCACGCTTAAGTGTACCATGGCTCTTGACCGCGCCTTCCACTCTACACACGGCATGGTCTAAATAGGACCATATACACGCACCTTATGCTTTGCTTGACGCTCAATTGTTTAGAGTCTCTAGTTTTATGTGATTCTCTTCTGTTATTGTGAATATATCAGCTTTGGGGATTGCTGCTGTTTTAATTTCAGAGCGTACATGGTCCACACCCATGACTGCATCATTTGTAAATGACGCTTCTAGTCAACAAATATGCTATAAAGCAAAGGCCCGAGTGTCTGGATACTTTGACACATAATTATGCCTGCTCCAGGCGAGTTTCGACCATACTATCTTTCAGAAATAAACCTCGATCGAGAGAATACCACAATTAAGCCCAAATATGACACGAAGCTGGCGTGCTGATAATTGCAGAGTAGACACGAGGAGATCTAAGATAAGGAACGCGTTGAATAACTTTTGGGTAAACTGACTGGCGGATCCATGTCATTGTTGAAACCACAGATACAGCCGTCAAACCCCACTATACGGGGATCGGTCAGAAGAAACTCAAGGAACATACACCTTGGCTGACAATCCACGCATGGCTGGCAGATATAAATCGACAGTACCCTGTTTATACATCCGTGATTATAACACGCGCATACATTGTAGCCACTGCAAGCAAACATGCATTTCTATCCCATTCGTGACTAAACAAGACGGAAAACACTACGAGTGCTACGAATACAGTCTCAACTAGAACAAACAGCACAGGTATAACTCCACGCCTCCCTACTTTCCTCCGATCCCCTGCTGGTTCACAATCCCATCAACCAAGCCCTCCCAGTATCCTCACCCTTCCGGTGCCCTCCCTTTTCCCCTTCCCGCGCTCGATCCGCTCCGAACCCGACCCTCGCTCCCAGGCGCCAACATTTCCTCCACCGTTCCACTGTCCATTTGCGTCACGACCACCGACCGACTCGTCCCGTCTCCCATCGAGCCGTCATCCCCGTTCCCACTAGCCACCGACCCGGGTCCGATACTCCCTCCGAGGGCAGCACCATACCCAACACCCATCCCACCCAGCCCGAACCCAAACGCATCCAGCCCAGGGATATCGCTCATCCCTCCCAGCCCGAGTGTAGACCCAGCGCTCGTCCAGTCCCAACTCGGATTCGCGAGCGCATACTGCCGACTCGCTTGATCGAACAGGGCCTGGGTATCGTCTGCCAGCGACATGGCGTTGAGAATGGGCGGAGTGCCGTCTGCGTTTGATCCGGGACCGTTCCCGAGTCCGAGCATGAAGAGCGGAGAGACCGCGCGGGGAGCTGGGGAGGAGACTCTGTGCCTCGCGGGGTGTTGTCGGGCTGAGCGTTGCGCTGGACGAGCGGCGGTTGTTGGACATGGTGAATGTATTTATCGGGGGCGTGAATGAGAGGTTGGGGAATGCTGTGGATGTAGTCGGGGAGGTCGAGATGGCGCCAGGTAGCAGAGGCGGGTTGTCGATATGAACGGTAGGTGTAGGTATCATCACAGACGATACAGATGCGCGTGACCAGGATCGTCGAGAGGCTCCGTTCGTCGGAGGGAACACCTGTCCATGATGGGAATCCATGGAGAAGCCGCGAGAAGAGCTCTGCCGCCGAGGAGCATTGGGAGGGATCATATTCGGCGGGTGTGACGTCATCTGCGGCGTCGAAGACTCTGTCTGCCCCGGACGAACCGGTGAACGAAGCCGAAGCGCGCCGTCTGCCTTGGCGCGGAAGAGCTGGATGATCTTGACTTCCCGAGTCGAAGTGTCGTCGTGCGCAGTTTGGGCGGCGTGTATCTGGATGAACCAGATTCGAATATTTCTTAGTAACAATCTAACCCTAAGCTCATATGCACTCACATCGTCGAGATATCCTCTGAGCTCAGCGGCATTCGGTCCGGCTGGGTTCAGAAGCAACGCGATGCCTAATATCATAGTGGAACTGAAATAGGCGTTATCCACTGCTATCATCCGAGCTCGAGGTACTCACTTGAACAACCGGTACAGTCCACCCATATGATCGCGCCTCGCCCAAAGTTCAGGCCAACTAACCTCCCTCCGGAAGGTCTCCCTCGCCCGCCGATCAATCCGCGCCGCATCAAAACACGCCGTCCTCGACGGATCATACCTAATCCCACCCAATCAGCCACGATCCCCAAACACCGCCCTGAGAACTGAAAGTATCGTTTTGCTTGTGACTTGACGTCGATTCGTTTTGACATGGAAAGGGGAAGACAGAACGTAGTCGTTGCGATGATCATGAAGAGCAAATGCAGAAAGATAATATGGCTGGCGCCATCCTCTCCGTCTTCTCGCGCAGAGCCCCAAGTAAAAGAGTTGAGGTCGTCAAAGGCCCGCCGAATGTCGTGTTGAGGAAGTGGAAACCGAACAGGGTTGATGTTACGGAAGAAAATCTCGAGGAGAGCGGAGATGTCGTCCTTGGGCGGCAGCTCGGACAACAAGGAGAGGAGGATGTCGGGATGAGTTCCACCGTCGGCGATGGCTTGCCGCAAAGCCAAGTTCGCCTGGGTAGTCCGTGCGGAGACTGCGGGCGCGTGTGGGTGAGAGCCGCTGGCATTGCCACGGACCTCGGCCTCGATGGATGTGGACGTCACCGACGGTAAGGCATTGCCACCGAAATAATTGCCGACCTCGCCTGTGAGACCTCCATCGAGATGTTCGTCCCGTTCGTGCTCGTGCTCGCGGCGGTCGCCGACGCTGACGGTGCTCGGGCTGGTCCAGCTGCGGGAGTCAGAGTCGGAAACCGGGTGAGCTCCGGAGCTGGGGTTTCGCGTGCGAGTAGCCCCTCGACGAGCACGAGTCCCGTTCGTAGGTCCCCATGTTCGTCTCCGTCCTCAAACGGCCGGCACGACTCCGCGATCCCCCGCTGGACGCACGGCGCACACGGGATTTTACGATCGCATTTGTGTTTGCGACGGTTGCACTGTGGACATGTGAGTAGGACACAATGAAATGTCGAGTGAACTGACCTCGACACAAGCATAATGCATGCGCTTGCGCTTTTTGGTCGCAGGCTGGCCGGGCGGCGGGCTCATGGTGAGTGCGGGGCGCCACAGGCGAGTGGTGTGGGGTGAGACAAACGCCGCCTATAAAAAGGCCGGTCATGTGCCTCGGCAGGCGCCTCTGACCTCCTCTGGCTCGGACCACCCCGGCCTCCCGTTCGATCAGAAGCCTCGTCCCCTCCCAGCATTTCAAGTGATTGCGACTGATCTGGTCGTCGCAAGCACGCCCTCCGACGACGAGCCAATCGTGTTCGCCGCAATTGGCTCACGTGAGTGCCAGACCGCCCTGTGTTCGTTCCACAGCAGCCAAACTTGCTCACTTTAATCCCTGCGTGTTCGTACCTGGCTGAATTCAGTTTGCTCTCTACGCTAGCTTGTCTGGACTTTGGCCCTCGTTTCCTAGCCAGCTTTTTCTTTCCGGCGCACTCGGTCGCGAGATGGTTTCACTGTCCCAGGTCACTTGCCATCCAGTTTTGCTCTCATCGTCTTCTTGCTGTCTTTGAATACTTGTTTCTTCTTCTGAACCCGCACAAAAGTCTCACTGGGCTGTATCGAGCTTCCGGTTCGGCTACTCTCACAACCGTTATATCGACGCGCTAATTAGCAGCCTGCTTTGCGTCGTTCTGTGCCTCCAAAGAACACTAGCCTAAACCTGATGACTCTGGTTCGAACCAGGCGCTCTTGCCCGAATTAGCTGCGTGTTCTCGTCGATGTAATACGAAACTGCCTAAATTCGTATCCTACCATAATCGGTGCTCGGCTATGGTCTGTGAACCTACCGCATCAGTCGACTTCTTATCTGCGCATGACGCTCTCGACCCAATTTACTACATTACACTGCTCCCGTGACTCAATGCTCCCGAACCCGCTGTACTGCTATACTAGATACTCCGCGACGAACTTAGATCACAGGGCAAGGAAAAACCAAAGCAATGAACCATGTTTCTTCGGTTTCGCTCTCTGGCGTCGCCGGTTTCACGAGCTCCCGACGTCATCACTCGCTTTATTACATTCATTCTTCAGCTCGATTTTGATGTACCTTCAGGGTGATGCGTGCTATACTTGGAACACCAACGTGCGGCGGGCGCGAGTACCCTATGGATTTTGTTCACTGTGCGTGAGGGAAATTCACAAGCCGACCAGTTGAGCTGTCTTGATCAATAAACCTAGCCAAGTAGCACGTATTCCAGCTTGCCATTATGTGCCTTTGTAATACATCTACTCGAAACAATATAAATATGTATAACGCCGCATGCATATATCCTGAATGTAGCATACAATGTGACCTTGACGAACAACTCTCCGCCCGGCGCAAGAGCTCTCCAGGTCACTGATCGTGGCATCACGTGATACAACTCCCCGCCTCCACCAACCTAGCCGAGCCTAAAACGGCAACGGAACAGGTTCGGATGGAACCTCGTTCCATTTTCCAATTGCTGTGCTTGTTCCTGAGGGGGACTTTCACTGCGAAAAGCGCCGAGTTACTCAGAGCGAGTAACAGCTGTGATATTTGTAGCTACCTAGACGTTACTCAGATGTTATTCACCTGATACACGGATTTGAGTAAGCTGTGAGTGAGACCGACCGCACGCATGAGTTACTCAGTTACTACACGGTCACTGTGGGAAGTCAATGGACGTCAGCGAGGTCCCAGAAGTCCGTCAGTCCAAAATTGATCAACCGAGTCCCATCCCAATATAGACTAGTGCAGTAATTATTGGAAATAAACTTCAAAATGCGAACTGTCCAGTAGATTTGTTTCCCTTGTGTTCCAAAGTGTCTAAATGCTGAAATCTTCCTCCGGATCAAGTTGGCCTCACTCCCCACCGCATCATGCGTGGGTAAACCTCGTGTTAGCAGCTCATGCAGCTGGCTGCAGCCATGGTCGAAGGGAGTCCGTAGCTGCTAACCTGTGCCTGGTGAGCAATTGGAAATGATTTCTAATGCGACTAGTGCCAAACGGACGTCCTAGCAGTACATTCTTGATAGATTCCAAGTCCAAAAGTGATCAACCAGGTCCCCATCCATGCCAGATATGGACGTGTTTGCAGTCCGTGATGGACTAGTCTAAGGTCCGAGTCAGGACGTGACAGCCGTCCATGATCGGACGTCGTAAAAGTCCGCCCACTACTCATAGTGGGTGCACGTGACTGTGGCTATGCTTTCTCGGTGTCTCCTAGCCCCTATTATATTGCTCTCGACTCTCCCTCCACTGTCTTATTCACTCGTTTATACAATCCAACAATATCATAGGCATCCTATAGAGCTATAGATACATTTCGCCTGTATATCAAGGTGAGAGCACAGAGGCATGAGAGCTGCATATACTCTACCAAGCCAGTCTTCGCCCAAGCGAGGAGCATCCCTGGTGTGTAGCTGACAAAAAAATCGATTTAGATATCTTATCGGCATCATTACAATCTTACTTACCATTCAAATTACCCTCGGAGTCCTTGGGAACCAATTATGAGTGCGCCATCCGCCGGCAGTCAAGCCATACGCGCTCGAGAGCGAGCAGCCGACGAACTAAAAGTCCGATTCGAGTCACTGGAAGCACGATATAACAGTGAAACAAAAGCACTCACCAGTCGGGTTCGACATCTTGAGGGCGAGTTACAAGACCAACGTGCTTTGAACGCTACCTTGCGTGACTCTGTGGATGATTTCCGTGCACGAATTGTGAACCTGGAGGATTCGAGAGCTGCAATGGATCGCTCGCTCCAGGTGGTTGACGCCAAACTAGCCGTTGAGGAGAGCCGTATCGACGTTGCAACAGCTGATCTGGAGGCCGTTGCACCTGGTCTAGCAAATTACTCAGGGGGAGACGAGGGTGGCGATGGTGAATATAGTACTCACCCCATGAACTTGGAGGCAGAGGTACAGGCTCGAGCTAGCACAGCGGCGCAGCTCTCAAAAGCAGCAATGGACTCCGATGCAGTTAAGGTTAGTATGATCTTCTACTACTGGGACGTTCTTAACTCACCAGAGTGCAGGATGCAGTTGGAAAGGTACTTTACAACTTGTACCGGGTCGCCAACTTCAAGAATATCGCAGACAAGCACTACCCCCATGTACCTATGGATCATGAAGAGTGGCCACACACGTCAAAGCCTGATGGGGGTCGGGAGAACCACGTACGCTTCAATTTTGAGGAGCCGTTCGACTCTGCAACAAATCTTGTGTTGTTCAATCGTTGGGTTGATGCTGTGCGAACGATAGGGCCGGTCCGAGTTGTTGCTGCCAAAGCTCACCTAGAAGTTATTGGCGAGGAGGATCTGCGCAGTCGGGTTAAGATGCGGTATGACTGGGAGCGACGATCGTACTTGAAGGCTATGAAAAACAAGATCATCCCTACCAAGAACCGTGGACCCAATCAGGAGACAACAGAGCAGGCTGGCGAAGACTCTGCAGCAGGCGCTTCCGCTCCTGGCGCAACCAATGGAACCGTGGAGGTGGTTCTCACCTTGGAACAGCTAGCTGTGATGCCAACAGCAAACCGGCAGTCACATCAGCGCACTGTGAGTAGATATGATTAGGCGATGAAGAAGATACTTACAAACATGTAGAAAATCGATGAGCGTGCTCGCAAGCGTCCCGGTCTCTCTGGCGAAGACGCTAAATACAAGGCGCCAAAGTATGACACTGTACTTACAATTGGAGCCACATCAGAGGATGACTACGAAGTACAGTCCGTCAATGGCCATCCCCCGCAGAAGACCGGAAGAATTGTCAGCCGAGAGTGGTGGTATGCGTCAAAAGAGGTTAGCAAGGCGCTGTGTGAAATCTTAAATGTAAACTCACCTCGATTGTAGTTGTTGGATTGTAAAAAGGCAATCGACGCTGTACCAGATACCAAGCCCCAGACCAAACGAGTTGTAACAGTTGCTGTTCGTGGCGATGTACGTCCGGGATCCCCTCGGCGAAACAAGACACTAGAAAATAGGGTACGGCAATGGATGGTCGATCCGGAAGTGTTGAACCAGCATCCCCAATGGATGCAAGACGGCCGAGTTCTTGCGGACGACGCAACCGATGTTCCAGCAACGAGGAGCAAGCGCAAGGTCTCATCTGTACAATCTGGAAGTGTAGCAGGCCCAAGTAATAAGGGGAAACAAGCCCGGCTTACTCTGCAGGCGCGCAAGAAGATCCTAGACGACAAAGTTGGCGAAAGCATTCACGAACCTGAAAACTAGACACTTAAACCATAGACCTATCCATGTATGCTACCCATATCATTCTAAATCGATCATTTTATGTACTGTTGAAGCAACCGAAAGGTTCAGAAGGTGTTTATCTGAACATAATGAACGTACCAAGCCCAGTACTGATTCTCCTTGGTTTTAGCTAGTTACAGTTCAAGATAGAGTGCTTGCTCCATCGCGAACTCCCTCCTGAGCACGAACAGCTTCATACTCAGCCATTTCTGTACCAGTCTGAAATTAGGTCAGAGAGAGTCCTTGATAATATAGATAATCAAAATATCGCACCCTGTCATATAGTATTGCAACCCATAACTTGAGCATGCTTCGAGGACGAAGCGACGAGCGCATACTAAGCGTGCATAAGGCCATTGGGGCGACGATATCCTCCACTGGTACAACAGCAAATGGAGCAAATTTGTCTGCATATGCTGTAAACGTGCCTAACTCGACTGCACTACAAAAGGTTAAGGCATTTAGACCGACCCATAATAAAGACAAGAGAACATACAATCGATCCCATGGCATGACCGGTATATGCTGGTCAGCTACCATATGTGCTACCACCGCACACAATCGAGGTTCTAAACCAGCCACCCCGACCCGAAGCAAGTATTCGATTTTGCAAGGCACTGTTGCATTGCCAGATTTAAGGAAGGCATATTTGTCGGCTTCTGTGCGCTTTGCTGTTACGGAGCCAAAGCGTATACCATTCCGATAAACAAAAGGCAAGATTTCAGCGACCTGATCATAGAGGAAGGGATATCCATTCGGCTCTGGTTCATGATCGCTTGTCAGCCTGAGGTGGGGCCAACATTCCCGTGCAAAGTCTAAAACAAGGAAATAGAGCCCAAGAACCGAGGTGCGATGAAGGTCGACTCGTTGAGATTGTTTTCCACTAGTAAATTGTGTATGTCGTGCCATCATTGCTTCTGTTGCAAGAGTAGTGCCACGGCTATCCACACCTTTGCACATACGCTCAATAGCTTTGCACTCAGCCTCTGAGATATTCTCAGGCAAGAACTGCAACTAAAAAAAGGGGGGGAGGGTCAATAAGCGTGCAATATAATCAAAGAATGAGCTCACCAACTCATACAGTCGGTGCAGGCGTGTCCAAAATCGAGCCAGAGTCATTGGATAATCTTCGCTATGCCGGTTTGTGTTGACGTTTTCCAGTAATCCATTGAATCGCTCATACGCAAAGAGCCACCAAGCATACGCCGGTCCATATAAACGAAAGTACCTTTCGTAGTGCATCGACCAGTGATGATTAGGCTGAAGCTTGACGCCTAGGCGAAGTAACCCTTGACAGTATTGCTGAAGAAGTCGTTGTGCATGAGAGACGTCATCCAGGGTTACTGACCAAGATGTAAAGAGCCGAGAAGCAGCTGAGAGTAGAACAACAAGATCATAGATCTTCTGACGAGAACGTTTGTGATCTTCTCGGTAGTTCGATTTCGGAGGAATGGGTTCAGCATGATCTGGGATGGAGTCGTCTTGGGGATGTTTCCAAACGACAAAAAGTGCGATTGGGAGAATAGTGATGAGTCGGCGAAACTCGTCAGCTTTTCGAAGACCTCCTTTTGTAGCGAGCTAGACCAAGGTTGTAAGCATTAAATTAATACTAATGTTGTCAACTTACACGCCTAGGAAGTCGCCCAATGCCACTTGGCCACTCCACAGATGAAACGAAGCTATCAAACACCTCACGCTGAGACTGAGAGAAGTAGTATCCAACCATTAAGAGCCACCAAAGGGATTTGACGATCCCTACGGACTCGGTATCAGCATGGTAATCAATGGTGATAGTTTCAAATCACCAAGGTACAAGTTATGCATCAAGTCTAGTGGTGCGTTCGTGTAAGGCTTCCATTGGGGAAAATCATTGAACGAGCTCCATTTGACTCCATGAGCTTTAGCAAGATGCTGGCGCTCTTGTGTTGTTGGCGCCTGCTGTGAGTTCTTTGCTAAACGCAATATCGCATCCTCATCTTTGAGTATATGTGCTGAACAAGGGCGTAAGCAACTCTAATAATAGGAGAACGTACAGCCCACTTACCGTCAATGTCATAGCCATGTTCAGTATTAATGTTGTCATGCTCGCATTCACATTCACAAAAGCCAGTGTGATGTGCGTGGCCACCCGTACCGTTACTTTTGGCTCGAGCAGGCGAGTCGGCATTGAGCATGTGTACGCCAACATTTACTTGAACTATTTTTGGCTGTTTGTCCTCATAGATCTTCATAGCGACACCTAATATAGATCACTACTATGTTATAGAATCAACTGATAAAGAGAAATAAGCTTACCGGTGTATAATGTCTTGAATTCTTCGACAAGTGGGTCAAGGATCTCATTAAGCTGCTCTAAGTGGGGCTCGCCAGGTCCAGGTATTATGCAAGCCAGGATTGTATTTTCAGGACGATATCGCAAAGAGCGGTGCAGGTTCAGAAAGCAAACGTAGACAGCTCCTAGCGAGTGTTTTTCTTCCATCCCAAACCAGTCGATGTTGACAGCAGCAAGTAGCCCATAGCCTAGAGAAACAACGTTTGGAGTGTTGGATGATTGACCGTCTGCTGGGCGATCAACACATCGCCCATCAGCACGCCAGATACGCTTTAGGCCAGCAAGTCTCTGGTTCCAAGCAGAACCATCGCAGACATCATGTAGAATATCGGGTAGCCCAGTCTGGTGTATATCATGAGCGTCGCGGCCAGCCTGAAGTGCTTCCAAAAAGTCTGGGCGAAGGAAGAGGCGACGAAGCGAGGCAACAAGACGAGTATATACAATACACTTGAGTGGCTTGCGCTTCCCGTGATCGACTTGCCAGAACCGTCCGGAGCAGTTGGGTTGAAAACACTTGTCGACTTCAGCAGTTTCAATCTCCTCAAAAGAAAAGCGCTGGTAACATTCTGAGCAAACAGGTTGTCGGCGCAGAAAGCTATCGGTCTCCAAGCCTAAGCGTCGTCGCACGCCAACCAAGGTTTTGACTGGCCTAGGCTGAGTAGGACGTTCGAGGCCAGCCAGCCAGAGAGAATCTAAGGAGATTCCAAGATCCTCGTGGCAGGCACGGACGGTAGCATGATTGTTGATATTGGAATTGGCGATCTTGAGGTAGGTCAGGCGAATGGCAGGATGCTCATCCACATATCGGGGTCGCTCAAACACATCAGAAGCCTCTTCATCATCTAGCCCAAAGGGCAGATCATCAAGCGGCGAGCCAGGTCGTGAGTTAGGTGGCGAGGGAGAAGGACCAAAGAGGGAGCGAAGGGAAAGATTAGGGGAGCGATCAGGTGAATTAGAAACAGTTGAGGGGTTCCCTAGCCGCGTCTCTGTGCAAGTGGGAGACTGAGATTGAGAGGGCGAATGAGGTTCGTATGTGGGGGGATTGGCGGGGGAGCTTAATCGAGGAGGAGATCCAAGCGCTGGAGAGGACCCAGACTCTAGAGTCAATAAGTTGGGAGGCCAGGCAATCTCATCTATTAGATGTATTTCAGACGACTTCAATAACATGAGAGCAATTCACTAACCAGTATTCGATATGGGATCTTGCTCCATCATTACTAGATGGCTTTGCCACTCGGCATCTCGCTCTTGCCTCCACCTCAGCCGTTCTTCCTCACGCTGGTGGCTGTCATAAGCCTTTCGCTTGAGATCCCGGAACCCCTCGATTCGCTTTGAGCAACGCCCCTCACAGGTGCATCTAAACACCCTATCCTCCCTCGGCGACCCACTGTCTCCCGGGAATACTCTATTTTCCGCCATCGAGAGTCGCTTAATTTACTGCTGATGGAGAAATGGCTTGGGCGATAGTTGTGGCTAGGAGTCTGGTATAATGGTGGATTGATTGTTGCGTAGTATACATCAAATTTACAGGTCACATGTTGTCGGTGAGTGGGGAGGAGGTCGAGTAACAGCTGAGTAGCGATGGAGCGAGGAGTAACAAATGAGTGATGAGTGTGTGCGTTGAAGCAACATATCCGTTACTCCATTTGTGTAACTCGGCGCTTTTCGCAGTGTTTGGCGAGCGCAGTTCATAGACCGGCCAGATGGAGAGCGTGTAGGAGATTCATCTCTGGCAAAGACGCATCGCCGGAGACCTTGGGTAGCGTCGATTGATTGATGGGGGCCTCGAATGGGGTTGTGGAAGATGTCTCAGAGCTGCGAGACACGTGTAGGCCATGGTTTGTCGAGCCTAGATCAGCGTCCTCAACAGGCAGAGAGAGATTGGTAAAGGAGACCTACCTCTAGCTGAATAAAAATATGCCCATCCCCCATCGGGGAACTTGGTCGAACTCTGGACGGGCTCTGAGGGCGTCCAGAGTTGCCAGAGTATCTCACCTTGTGGCCAGAGCACTCTGGCCGTAGTCCAGGGGTGGAATTATAGGGTTGGGTGATGGCCACGCTGGTTTATATTGCATGCAAGGATATAGACACCACATATAGCATGGTACACTTGAATACATGGCAGTTTTGGGCTGCTTCACCCCAGGGAAACAAGTTCGAATCCCCCACTAAGTGGGTCATGTCATCTCCTCTCTGCATTCCCATGGGTAAAAAGTAGCATTTAGAATGTTTTATCTACAAGGGAAAACTACAGTTTGGCTGGATTGAATTTTAAGCTGAATTGTCTAGCACACAATTATTGAGCACAAAGTATCTGCTAACTGAACCCTGGACTGCAGCCAGAGTGCTCCCAGAGCACTCTGGCCACAAGGTGAGATACTCTGGCAACTCTGGACGCCCTCAGAGCCCGTCCAGAGTTCGACCAAGTTCCCCGATGCCAGACGCCAAGTGCTTTCCAGTGGGTTGCGAGTAAAAACTGCAAGCACCTTGGGCATGGCCGGTGTCTTCTTATTCAACTTGAATCACGTGAAAATACCTACTACTAAAAGACATTTTCGGCTCGGTCAAAGGCCTTCGGGCATTGGCGGACTTCCTTTCAAAATCTTCTGCTTTCTCTAAATGACCTCTGTTCTTTGCGTGTCTTCCTCCTACGGTCTCCTCTTGCTATTTATACTTTACTTTATCTAACTTATTTGGCCACTGGCTTGCCCTCTCATGTCTCGTCGTATCTACGCTCGGTACCCGGTACCTCTCTTTACTATTTGTATACCCGCCCGCCACCACCCCGCCCCTCTGTCTACTCCGTACAAAACCTCTCTCTGTCTAATGTCTCCTCCATAGCGCGGTTCGGACTTTGTATTCGTGTAGCGCTCTATAAATTCATTCAAAAAAAAAAAAAAAAACTTGAATCACGTGACCCCGGTTTTATGTACGTTTGGTTGCTATTGTGTGCACTCTCGACTTGAGCGACTCAGCTGATCACACCTTGGCCGCGTTTACCATCCCCGACTAGCACCACCTATCGCTGCCAACCTATATAGCGCGTCATGCCGGCCCACGCGTACCCGAGTGCAAGGCAGGTGAGCCCATCGCACGCGCGCTTGCTCTCCACCCTGCTAACCTCGTGCCTACACCTAACCCCCGCCGCATAAACAAACACTGAGCGACCACCCCACACCCACTATACTCCCGCAGCGGGGTCATATTACCCCACAAAATCCAAATTTAGCTCGGGGGAGCTGTGAATACTGAATGTTTATGGGGTCGAGAGTCAACACTGGATCGTATGGGATGGATCTAAGGTATAAAAGTTCGAGAACTGGGCTCGAGGATGATCGCTCTATCCACCACCTCCAATCCCCCTTCAAGACTTCGAGTGAGTGATTCCCTCCCGCTCTGCTTCTACTTCTGACGTCTAAATCCTCCCTCTGGTAGGTCAAACTCGAGCTATTCACTATGGTCTACATCAAGCCTCAGTTCAGCGGACTGCTCTCTTCAATTACCATCGCCCTTGCTGTAGGCTCTACAGCAGTCGACGCACTGCCGCACTCCTCTCAAAGGCCACGAGCTGCTTCGCCTGTGACTAGTCCCCTCGAAGTCGACTTTCCAGATCTCGCTTCTCGTGCACCGTTGATGGATCGTAGAAGTGGAGGCACCAGAAGTTCGTGGGCTCGAATGCTGCGTCAGCTTGAAGCGGTATGTACTTCGTTTAATTCCAATATCTGTAAGTACCTCATCTCTGATCGATGTCTTATAGGCGCAACTGTTCGAGGCGAGTCGACTTGCTCATGCACGGATGAGGCATGAACAATCAACGTGGGATTTGTCCGGTACCCCGAGCCAAGCACATGCCAACGACCAAAATTTTCCCTTCTCTCGACGGCACGACAATCCTTACTCGATCAGGACGGAAGGCGACCACCGCCAAGTCCCAACTTACGAGCTCAACGCTAAGAGCGGGGGTCCCTACAACGCCCGCCACCTCGAGACGACTGTTACAGCCAACGACTTGAACGGTATCCCCAGTAGCGACCACAAGCAGCACCCCGAGCTGCATAAGCGTCATCATCATCACCATCACCCTGAACGACCCTACAATCATTCGAAAGGAGGTCACTCTGATCACTGGTTCGAGCACCATGCACACGACCCTGATCATCCCATCACCATGATCATCACCACCGTCCTCGAGGCTCTCGCAGAGGTCCTAGTCGACTTGTATTAGACCGCCGGTCAGGCTCTGGGAACGAGTTCATCGCTCCTGCCTCGGTGCGGGTTAAGACTGGACAGGGGAAAGCGAAGAGTGGCAAGCCTTCCGTGTGTCTGGGCCGTCGCGGATGATGAAGAAACCGAAAAACAAGATCAAGGCCGACGCGAAATCTGAAGGGGGACGCGAGGGTGGTGATAGTGAGGATGAGGAATGGGGAGGGAAGAAGAAACATTAGGGAGTGAAGGACAAGTGGGATCGAGCTGAGAGGCGGGGCGCTCCAACAGTAAGTGCTTTCTTGGTGCTGCTAATTACTAGCGCTAAACTTTGATTTAGAATGATCCACAGAACGACCCCGAATCTCAATCTCCTGCCTCTGCGTCAGACGGAATCGACGGTGTTCCGGGCGTGCTCGACCTCATATTGAACTCTGCCGGAGGGAAGCTGGGTGGATTCAGCGTCACATCCCTGTCGTCTACCCAGTGCAACGAATGTGCGCAACGTTCAACCCCCCGGCGCGGGACGTTTAGATGTTTGGGCTGTCACTGTGTATGGACGAAGATGGAGCGAAGAACGACGGGAGTGCATCGCAGGCGTTTAGGTTCTTGCCCGACTCGGGTGTCGTTCAGCCGTTCTACGAAGTTCGGGGAGCTGGAGACCGGATGCTCGAGCTGGTGGATGAGCGGGCTGAGAAGATGGACGCTGAAGCTGGGATTCAAGGAGTTCAAGGAGGGGCCGAGATGGTGGATTCTAACTCGACTGCCGCTTCGCCTGATCTGGTCCCTGTGGTCGTCGCGTCGAACATCAATATAAACGCTACCACTGTCACCGATAATCTGATTTTGGGCGGTAGTCCGGCCGATCCCCACGAACTCGACTTCATCATCGGCACCAGGTCTCCTTTCACCTCCAGACTCCCAAGGCAATACGACCAGTGCTATAGCGTCAACGTCGACGGCTCCAGCTCCCGCGCTTGGCTCTTCCTCGACACCAAACTCTACCATCTCCGAGCACGCCTTAGTTATTGGGAGCTTGCCGTCAGGTGGTGCAGATTCGGATGTTACCGCTCAAGAATTGAGGAACCATGCTGGCTTAGTGATGGTATTCCGTCGAGTGGGCAGCGGCCCTTCGCTCCCACTAAGCAAGCATAATAGTAGAGCTAGGTCTGCGCGTCGCGGACGTGCGACTCGTCGTCGTAGGGCGGTCAAATCGACTACTGGAAATCTTCGCCCTGGGAATGGTCTTTCTGAATCCGCTTCCGACGCAGGCGTTTCAGGCGCTCTGAAAACGAATAATATTCATATTTCGTCCGACACCCACTCTCATGTTCACTCCTCGAGTTCCACCGACCCCCTCAAATCATCTGACTCTACTCGATATTCCTCTGGTTCTTCCTCCACTGCTCCATTGCCAAATGCAACCAAACCCGACTTGTCTTTCACACCCGCTTTCGACTCGGACGACTCGGACGACTTGGACAAATCCCTACCTAAGCCCATGGTAAACGTAGCCTACTTTGGCGACTCGGGTCGCTGTTCCTCCTGAAGACCAGGCCGATAGGAAGCACCCAATCTTGTTAGCCGATCATGGAAGCCGCCCGGATTCATCCAAGCCTGTGCGATTGGTGGCTGTGGATCCTGTCGAGCCGGACGTCGTGGGGGTCTTTCTTATATCGCCCAAGGCGAAGGTGGCGTCCCAGGTAGCGTCTCCTCGTATGATGGCAACGGTGGAGAAATTGAAGAGCAAGTCGATGCATGGAGGAGAAAGGGTTGAATTCCCCATAGATGCTAGTGATTAGACATAAATTCATGCATGGTCTGTATATTTATAACGTGTTATAGCTCTGTACCCGCCCTGTACCCGCCAATGACCAGGTTTTGTGAACACTTATTTGCGCGTACTGGTCTAATTTTGATCGAAGACTCGCTAGTATCTCGTTTTGAATGATCATCATGTTATATTTTCTCTTGCGACATGAATATGAATGCGTCTAGTGTGAAGTTGAAAGCAGACGAGAAAGGACACTATGGTTCATGTAAAAGCGCCCGGCGCTTAGAACTGCAGGATGTCCTTTGGTGCCCGTTGAGGGTCGAGGCGAGAGGGGTGGGGGGTCTAAGTCAACTGAGCGTCGAATTCAAAGCAAATGCGTTCAAAACGTAGGATACATTCTAATTGAATTACAGGACTATTCGATAGGTGATAGGTGAATGGGGAGTGTACTAATTAGTACGCGGACAATAAAAACAACACAGTAGATAGGTAAGGAGAACAACAGGCTGGTGGAGCAAAGTGCCCGATAATCAATACCATATGGTCCCCGTACAACGTGTGTCGGTGAGTCAACAGGGTCAATACTCGAAGCAATGCTATGATTGGTCAAATATGACTCCACTGCGGAGAATATGTTTGATCAACCAAGTACAGGGTCCTCAGGCGATCATGCACAGACAGAAACATAAGTGGCTAAGATAATGCTGTGTGTTATCAATTGAAAGCCTGTCAGATATACAATATTAGGGTAACGGCGACTAGATTTGGGGGATAGAGTACTTGTTCTAGGGCTGCTGTGTATCTTTAGAGAACACGAGTGTCAGCTGCGACACTGAATTCCAAAGGTACCGTGGCGGAACATAGTGTAAATGATATAAAGCCTTGCTACCCCCACTTGCATTGATCCATCCTCCCTTACTCTACAAAATGTCAAAATTCTCCTGAGGCTCTGGAGACACCTTAGTGGTCTCAGGTTCTCAAATGAGCACTCAGGAGCACCAGTATCCAAGTCCTGAGTGCTTAGGAGCACCAGCCTGTCCTTGGGAGTGCTTGGGAGCACCAGTTTGATCTCAGGAGCACTCTGGAGCATTGTTCTATAAATAGCTAGACTAGCCATTTTAAGCATATACAATTTCACCTAATCTGGCACTCATATAACATATCTGACAGCTGAGCAGCTTCTATAGCTCATGTAATATTTATGAATCGATTCCTATCAAGTGTTTGACTATATACATTGCCTTTGGTCATTAAGCAATCAATACTATAGGGACTACCGATGCCTAGGTCAGAAATCGACACAATCCTCAGCAAGGAGGAAGCGCCAGCGCTTCTGCAAGGTATTGTTCGATGCGGACGACGCAGGCGAGTCGAACAAGCTATTGAGGTCGCGAATACCTGTAGGAATGGGCGAGTAACGTGAGCAATACAAGGTGGTGGAGATAAACATACCAGGACGTCTCTTCCGTAGCAAGCAGGCGACGAGGGTGTTCGCGGAAGAGATCATTAGACGCGGGCAGGGCAGGCGAGTCGAATGAGCTATAGCCGTCGCGCATACCTGTTGAGACCGGCGAGTAGCGTGCGATACACGAGGGAGAGGGGATGTCATACCTTTGCGCCGATTCTCCGTGGGGAGGAAATGTAGGGGCTCGTGGATGTGACTGTTCGATGCGGACAGGGGAGACGCATCGAACGAGCTGCTGACGCTGCGCGTACCTGTTCAGATGGGCGAGTAGCGTAAGGTATACAGGGTTGAGGGTATGACTTACTGTTATGGCTATTCCTCTGTAAGGAGGCGACGTGGGTGTGTGCGGATAGGATCGCTCGGTGCAGATGGGGCGCGCGAGTCGAGAGGGCGCTGTTTGATGCAGGACAATTACCAAGGTTGAGTGGAAGTGGGTTGAGGGTGTCGAGACGATTGCAATCAGCCGGAGTATGTTTAGGGGAGGCTATTTCAACTTACCGAAGACAATCTGCAAGTCTCTCGACGAGCAAGGCCAGCTCAAGCAGCAAAGTCTTGCTGCTCGGCACTTTGGGTCCAGGTACCATCACTTAGAAAGTCTTGGTCAGCTGATGAAGGCACATCATTGGTCAACCTCCAGCTGATAAGCACCTCTCTACTGATGTACCCTAAGATAGAAGCAAGAAATTGACCAATGACGTGCCTTCATCAGCTGACCAAGGCTTTCTAAGTGATGGTACCTGGACCCAAAGTGTCCTCAGCTGCCGAGCAGCAAGACTTTGCTGCTTGAGCTGGCCTTGCTCGTCGAGAGACTTGCAGATTGTCTTCGGTAAGTTGAAATAGCCTCCCCTAAACATACTCCGGCTGATTGCAATCGTCTCGACACCCTCAACCCACTTCCACTCAACCTCTATAAACATTGTGCTACTCGCCTGTTATCACAGCTAGACACGCCGTCAAGGGCTCGTTCGACTCGCGCGCCCCGTCCACATCGAACCATTCGCTCCACGAACACCCACGCCGCCTCCCTGCGGAGAAATCGGCAAAGGGGCCTGTATATCTCCCCTTACCTCGTATATCTGATGATAAGTGTTAAGTATTGCAGGTAAGTGCGTCGTCTACGTCTCGTTCGACTCGCGTGCGCCGTCCGCGTCGAACGATCCACTTTGTGAGCCTGCACGTTCCCTCCTCGCGGAGAAAGAAACATAAAGGTATGTGATATTCCCCACCTAGCATTTCTCAGAGTACTCGCTTGTTCCGACAGCTATGCGCAGCTTCAACGGCCCATTCGACTCACGTGCTTTGTCCGCATCGAACGATCCACTCCACGAGCACGTACGCCACTTTCCCGCAGAGAAATACGCAGAGGGGTCTGTATATTCCCCCTCCCCTCGTATATCTAACATTAACGACTCATTATTGCAGGGAAGTGCGTCGTCAACGGCTCGTTCGACTCGCACGCCCCGTCCGAATCGAACGATCCACTGCAGGCTCACTCATGCCGCCTCCCTGCGGAGAGATACACAGAGGGGTCTGTACGTCCCCCCTCCCCTCGTATACCTGCCGTAGATCGCTCAATATCACAGGTAATCGTAGCGTCGACGACTCGTTCGACTCTCATGCTTCGTCTGCATCGAATGATCCGCTCCACGAGCGCTGGCGATTCCTCCTTGCGGAGGAATCTGGTCATTCCTAGCCTAGAGTCATGTGTATTTATTGTATTAATGCTAACAGTATGACCCAAGAGATTGTACCTGGCTTAGGTTTTAATAAGAATTGGTTGAGATCTATTACATGAGCTATATAGGCTGGTTAGCTGCTAGTTATGACATATGAGTGCTAAATTAGGTATGATTAGATATCCTTAAAATGGCTAGTCTAGCTATTTTAGAAATGTGCTCCAGTGTGCTCCTGAGACCAGGCTGGTGCTCCAGCATGCTCCCAAGTTTAGGCTGGTGCTCCCCAGAGCTCAGGACTTGGATACTGGGGCTCAATTGAGAACTTGAGCCTTTGGAGCACAAGATCTGGTCTCCGGCAGCTTCGGGAGAAAATCATGTTTTGCTGACGTAGAGCACGAACTCCTCCCCCAAAACTGCACTTCACTCATGACTAGGAACGGTTACCCTCAGCAACTTGTCCTTCACACGAGCTCTCATCAGAAAAAGGGTCGGCGCCCCACTTGGCCGATCAGTCCAAGCTATTTGGAACTCATGACGTTCACCAATGGGCAGTATGGGTACCCCTTGCGAGAGCTACAAGATTCTCTTCAGAAAGGTCATGCCTTTAACATGGAGACCAGGCCGCATAAATTCGATCGATGCGTACTTCGTGGTGAGTGTGATGTGTGTTCCTGCGTGTACAACACTAATCATTTGTTTATTCTTTTTTCTCGCTCACTAGAGCCTAAGAGCCATACCAAGATACAACTGGCTTCGTACAATATTTCCATCAGGAAATGGATTCTTTCCCCTCTTATCGAAGATACAGCTTATTATAAGTCTGCCCCGAGAATCGATTTCATTGTAAGTGTCATCGTTTATTACAAATTGTAATTAACATTTCAAACCACTACATTAGGAAACGAAAAAGGCTCCCTCCATCCGGAGCCAGTCGTCAAAGTTCTCCAACACGCTCTCACCCAGCTCCTCGTTGGCCTTGCTTGTAGTATCAGAAGACGATGAGAATGGTGGGAGCCACATTGAGTTTACTGAGGACGATGACCTGGAAGAAAACCGGGACCAAGAACAGGACGAAGGCCAAGAAGAAGCCCAGGGCAAAGACAAGGACGACGACGAGGACGACGAGGAGGAAGAGGAAGAGGATGACGACGACGATGACGACGACGACGACGACGACGACGAGGATGATGACGAGGACAAGGTCAAGGTCAAGGTCAAGGTCAAGGACGAGGTCCAGGGCGAGTTAAGTGCTGGGAGCAAAGGTGTGAGTAGTGGCAACGGGGTGATAGATGCCCACCTGTCGGGTGGCGCTCCACCGAGCACAGTAAGTAGCGTATTCATTTGTTAGGAAAATATCACTAAGATATTCACGATAGGATTGCGACATTGATTTTTTGATGGCAATCAACCGTATTCTGAAGCTTGAAGCCGAACATGTCTGCAAGATTGGCCATCTGGATAGTACCGGTTTCTTTCAAAAATTGCTGCTGATCCCAGATAACGAAGTAAGCCTATTTTATTCCATTTCACAATAATAGTAGTATTAACAAAACGATGTTAAGGCTCAATATGAAACCATGGTGAAAGCCCTCTACAACCGCGACTTCCTATCTACAACTACTGCCAGCATACCCTTTGAGAAGGCCTTGATCTGGAGGTCATTGGGTGTCGCGTGGGAAAGCGTCCCATTGAAGTATCGAGGGTTTTTTAAGGCAAGGGACTGGCCGAACCAGGGGGTGGTACAGATGACAGAGTGGTTGACCGGTTGACCGGTGATGTGAGCATCGGTTTCCAGAATTTCAAACATGACTGCGAACAAATGTATTTATTGTGATTTGACGTGTGGCATATATACGCGCTACCAAGTTTTATCCCACCGTCGCACCATCCCTCCCCATAACCACGATAGCTTCCGCTGTCACCGCCAGCGCAAGTCGACGGCCGGAGAATAAGCGCCCGGCGGCCGGAATTTCACGGCCGTATTCCGGCCGAGCCTAAAGTCCCTATTGGCAAAAACCAGCTAAGCTCCGGATCCCCGGTTTTGCTCGGGATTATCCACAAGCCGGACGAGCAGATACTAAGTTGCCCAGGAGCCCTCAGGACCCCTTGAGAACGTTAGACCCACCGCTCATGAGCACCTGACAAGCTTGAGCACGACAACGGTATTGTGGAAGGTGTAGCTGCTAAGGCCCGGGAGATCATGCAAGCTCAAGGGGTAGTGGTAACAGAAGATGAGCTTAAAAGTGCTCGTAAGATTATGCTGAAGGTGAGTGAGCGGTTAAAGACAAATATATGCGCTAAAGGTTTCCGGGTTGGCACGGCGTGTAAACGACTCGCCAGCATTAGAGGCAACATTTAGGGAATTAGTCGACATAAACCCGGACTTGAGTGGCGGTCAACGAGCTCTTGCTCGACGAGTAGCTACTCGTTGGAATACAGATCGTGTGGCCTTGGACAGCCATATTCACTTCAAGGGGCCGGTTCAATGGCTTACTGGGACAGCAAGACATAACCTGACGCAGTATGCTCTTGATGACGAACAGTGGGGTTTAGCAACAGAGCTCAGTAGTGTTCTCATGGTGAGTTTCTAATGCTATCGTCTAATTCTCTAGTAGCTCATTTCTCATTTATGTAGGTCTTTCAAGAACCAACCGACTGGTTTTCACAAGCTGAGGTTCCCCTCATCCACAGCACCATCCCCGAGCAGTTAACGCTCAAGGCGCGCCTACAAGATATGCGAGACGATGTTGTTAATTTTGGGCTTCTCTCTATCACTCGTGTCGCCACTCAAGCAGCCCTGATTGTTTTTGAGAAATATATCGGGCCAATGGATGAGTCAGACGTCTATAAAATTGCAGTTGGTATGTTTGGCTGAGAAACTTTAGTCTGTTGTGTTATTAACATGACTTTTAAATTGGCAGTGATGTACCCTGACCGTAAGCTCAAGTGGTTCTTGGAGTGCGGATATGATATTGAAAGTATCCGCACCAGCGTTGTGACACGCTTTCAAGAAAGCTACACAGCCAACGAACATGCAAATGCGCATACGAGCCACACGTCTAGGCATGGTAAGACCGCACAGTTAAGGCTTCTTACCGCAGGACTCAGCTCGCCAGATTACTAAAATAATCCCACATTCAGCTCGGAAACATCTGAACTCAGCGCCATTCATCTGCACCCGATGGTGCTACAGTTGACTCGGGCGATGATACTATTGAGGGATACCTTAGCAGCTCAATGCTGACGCCCAGTATGGTCGGTCAATATGGAGGTTTGTTACCTTACTGGACAGCACAGCTCGAAAAGCGAACTCGAGTGGCCCGTATGGCCCATGGCTACCTAACCGCACCAGGTCTGCTCTTGACTGCTCATCTATTTTATTTTAACTAATTAGGACGTCCTTTGTGGCATCCTCAGTAGATGCCGAGCGCGCCTTCTCTGGCGGGCGCCTCATGGTCAATCATTTGCAGCACCAGATGTCCGCTCAGACATTCCAAGCACAGATGGCGGTTGGTTCTTGGTTTGAAACACCACTTCTCCCTACCCTTTTAGATGTTTCTCGTATTATCGAGAGCCATATGTAGACAAAGGCCTTTTCCTCCTGATTTATTACTATGTTACTCATACAATACGGATTCATCCGCGCACCACCCGTACGAGCCCCACCTGGGCGAGTACCCACGGGCATTGAGGCTGTGCAACCCGGGTGCTCATCCGTCCCGGCATTGTACCCGCGGTAACATCCGCGCGGCTACCCGGGTCATCCATTTTACTCCCTACTCGCGGGGCATCTCGAGCATAGCCCTGACTATGAGAGCTCGTTCAGCCCCAGTGGATTTTGCTGAGTGTATTTTGAAATTCAGCTGTGTCCGAAGTTCATTGCGACTTCGTGGATGGGGTGATTGGGGGTCGAAGTTTGGGCTTGGGTGGCCACCCCTGCCACGTGATAGGCTCAACTCAGCCCGCGACCATGTTGAAAGTCCTCCCACCCATTATGCGAATCAAGTACTTTGGCCAGCTATTCCGCTCAAAAAAACCTGTTCGTTTTTTGATCTCCCTGCACATCGACCACATTGTCCTTCGTATTCCTCTCCATGTCATGGCACACCCCAACGGCAACAACACCTACACAGTGGATGCATATCTCTTTTGGCGAGCATTAGCACCATATATCCAGGAGCTTCATATGTACAGAGGCTGCACAATTTGTGAGTAAAGATTCCTGTGTTTACGGAATTCCCTTGGCTAACCAACACGTAGCGCTGCCCCAGAACGAAACCTTGTTGGGTATTCATGCAGAACAAGGGTGGAAGTGTCCCCTGCCTGGCCCGGGCACATTCTTAGATATCCAACGCGAGCCTCTCTTGAATGTCATCAGTGTGAGCAATCTTCTATTTTGATTCTGCACAACGTTGATGATATATTTGTTGAAGCCTTTTCGAGATGAGACTGTTTCGCTCTACGCCTCAGATGTTGACTCATCATACACAACTTCAACAGATACGCACGCCTAATTTACATTTTGTAAATTAACCTGTTTTGAATCTGATTGGTTTTCCTATATAATACTTGCACAGCAATGCTGTTGCCTTGAACTCCTCACTGGAGAAACCGCCTGGCTGCGCGGGGCTGGACAACACGGCGATGATCGTGTTATGGGGGTGCTACGATATGGTTGTGTCTAGAGTCGCGACTCTTCTTCGCTCGTTCCAGTATGCCGTTCGCCTAATTTTCTCGTCATGCAGTTAGTCTCCACTCTGGACTCTGGTAAATCTCACTGCATGAGCGCCACCTCGCTAACATTTTCCTAATTAGGCTTATTGAAGGACAAAGGTGTTATTGCAAATTCATTCAATGAAGTCGACAAGTGGCTCGTGGCGAGCCTATAAAACCCTCATCTCCCTTTCATCGTAACCCCCACCTTCCCGCCTCTACAAGATGGCGAGTCCGCCGCGCGATATATTCTACGATGCCGTACATCATGTGTTTTTGCCGCCTGAACTACCCCAGCAAGCACCACAGGACGACGCACAACGTCTAATCGACCTCGAGCTTGTTGATTTGGTCCGCCAGTCCGTAGAGGCGTACAAGAAAACTGACTCTACTGCACACGAGCAATGGAGCCGCATGTCTCAAATGCTATCTCACTTGGCCAGCACTATTGACGTCCCTCTCGCAACCAACCGACTCCAACATGACATGTCTAGTATGAAAGATGGCGGTAAGTAACTATTATCCGGTTAGGACCAAATTAAATGCTGAGGAACGTTTCTCTTGTTTAGATATTATTGCCCTGTATATTCGTGCGCAAAACTGTGTTGTGCTTCTTCGCAAGCAATCTGCTGCTACACTCTTCGAGGTCTTCGAAGTCCAGGCCCCCAACGAGGACGTCATGTCCAATCCTGGGAAGCTCGTCCGCTCCTTCCCTGGTCGCGCCGTCGAAGTTCCCAACTCGGTTACCGACGACCCAGGTTACTTTGCAGAGATCGCAAACTTCTTGGTCCAGATGGACAAAGATGTCTTGAAGGGGTCTACAGCGACTACAACGAAGGCTGGTTCTGAGGTTGTCGAGGTTCGCGACTCGGCTCATCCACACTACATATCCCAATTTTTCCTCGGTATCCTCCGCGGGATGCGGAAAGAGGTCGAACCCCGCCGGGTAGACAAACGCATCGCCGACGAAATCCTGTGGGACAGCGCGTACAAACCGTGGCGTCGTTCTCCGATCTGGCTAATTACTCCAGACCTCGCTTTCCTCAGTGGCCGATTATAAGCACTTTATGGTCTGTTTTGAAGCCCAGCTACTTTGTCGTGCTCATGGGATGAAGGAGTTTTCCAGTGACCTACTCTTCGCTATGCGAGTGAAGATGGCCCGGCGGCTCTTTAAAGTTCAAGCATCGGCACCCAAATTTGTGGTTGACATTGCTAAAACCGTGGCTGAGGAGACCGAAGGGGTTTTACAGGCGCGATGGACCGAGGTGCAACGTGCTCAAGAAGTGTCCCCTCCTTGGAATCCCACCACGCGTACATTTGAAGAGTCCATCAAGCAATCTCTTCCGAACTCGTGCGCTTATGTGGAGGAAGTCTCCCGAGGACGTTCGAGCACAAATGCCCCCTCTTCTTTCTCCCCAAGCCACCGTGCTAGACTTTCCAATGTCCAAAACGTTGCATCATTCAGCAATGGCGCTTTGAACTTGGCCTTCTCGGCCGACTCGCACGTCGCCCTGTTTGACTTTGAAGATTCTGTTCACAATCATCTCGAGACATGGACGAGCAACAACCTTCACACTCCGACCGCCTGTGGCGTGATCGCGTCGTGCCTCGAGCGGTACACCACCCTAGCGCGCTCTCACTACACGATGGACGTTGCCGACAAGTCGATCATGGTGCTGACTATTATGGAGCTCTGGGTCGCCCTCAACCGACTTGCTACGTCTCAGTGCCCGTTGTTGTTAGATTATTCGCCGGAGTTTGGCGAACAGCTTCTTGAACCGTTGCTACTGCGCACATCCATTCACATCGAACAGGCCGGTATGGTTCAGCGTCACCTTCGTCAACGTCAAGCCACCGCTCAGCAGGCTGGGAAGGGCTCGGTCTTTTCAGACGAGGCCAATCAAAATTCGTTTGCCGTCCAGTATTTCCAAAATTCGTCTGATATGCGGGAGCTCAAGCGGCAGATCGAACTTAAAGCTCAACGCCAACGGGATGCAAAGATTGAAGAGATGCACCGAAGGAATGAGGAGCACCGTCAACTTGTAGATCGTGCAAGCCGCATGATGCACGAATATTGGTATAATCGTTGCGACTGGAATTGCAAGAAATGCTCGGTCGAAAAGCAGGCTAGCAACATGCGGATCGACATTCGTGAGTGGCCTCTTCCGCCATCTCGACTGGACGCGGAGCTCGTGGTCTTCGAGTTGATGTGCCCAAGCCCCGTTCGTATCTGGCGAGACGAGACTTACAAGATCGTGCGCGATATAGGATCTTCGAATCACGCCACGGCTTCCAGCTGGCACTGTACTCTCGCTGACTACGACGGGCTGAGCGAATGGTCGAGCGGTCTCCGTAGCTCCGCTCGCGTCATTACTATTGCCTCGTTCACCAGGCCGTTCATCCGTTCCCATTATTCGAGCACGAGCTTTCCCACGTACGAAAGCACTGTCTGCGTCAAGAACGGTCTTGCGTTCAAACTCCACGACACCAGCGAGCAGAATTGGTCTGCTGGTCCATTTACTGGCACGTCGTTCGCCAAACATGGTGCCATGGAGCTTCCGGCAGGGGGTGGCTACCAACACCTTCGCAGTGCTCTCGAAAGTACCGGTCATACCTCGAATCAAATTCTTGCAGACCAATTCGACTGCCCCAGAGAGCTTAGCTTGCACGAGCACATCGCTTTTGGCACCCTCCGAAGTGGCCCTCGACTTCAGTGGATGAACATAGCTAGAGGATTGGAAGAAAACCTGTTGACATTTAACCGCTATGAAGTCCTCTTGTTGCACAACCAGGACGCTTGGCAGATTGGGCCCCTGCTCCAAGATGGCCGCGCTCGGGACTGGCACACGGAGCTGGAGAGCGCGAACTTCGGCCACCTTTTGATTTCGCAGTCACTTGAGCTACTCCGCCAAGTCAAGGCCAATTGGCTAGAAGCGAACTCAGTTAGGAGCATCAGTGGGTCCGCCTTACCCGTCTTTAATATTGTTGCGCTAATCGAACATCATTAGTCTCAGCAAAATGTGCTGGAGCTCCCGGTGCTCCCGAGTGCTCAAGAAGCAGGGGGGGTGGCTCCCTGGTGCTCCCGGCCTCCCGAGTGCTCCTGAGTACTCGGGAGTGCTCGGCGGCCCGGTGCTCCGGTGCTCCCTGGTGCTCCGAAGCGCTCTGAAGCGCTCCAGACCGCGGGAGCCACCACCCCCCCTTCCTGAGCGCTCGGGAGCACCGGAGCCCCAGCGCATTTTGCTGACGGTCATACTCGTTACCAGGCTCCTTACATCTACGAATAATTCCGCCGTACACCAAGACGCCTACGCCTTCCTTCGAGAGGCTAGGGGGGTTACGTTTCGATGGTTGCAAGAGCTTTTGAAAAAACTGCAGGACGCAGAAATCGACTCCCAGATCTTAGATTACCAAGCACGAGTCTGCGAGATGGCGGCTATTTGCCGCTCCACATACGACGTCGACGTAACTCATCTAGGCTCACTACTCTCCACTTCCGGCGATTTATCAACTCTTGTCATGTGCTCTGTCAGTCTATACGACAATCAGCCGCCCAAACTCAGCGATTCTCCCAATTGTCTCCAGACTTTGCTTTGTCGGGATCGGCGGCTAACGCACAAGGCTCTCCCGATGATATTAGAGCGCATACAGGCGGATCCCCGAGTCTTAGATCACCCGGTCTCACAGCTTTGGCCAGATTATCACGCCGGTCTTAGTGGTTGGATGACCCTGTCAGAGCCGAACTCCCGTTGGGTAGCGACAACGACTGGAGGTGTTAGCGGACAATTGGTTCATTTGAACATGCTTGAGGGTCGATTGCTCATCAAGGGAAAGCCCTTGGGCCGTTTGCCGCGAGAGTACGTTTCACACCCTTCTTATGCTCGACTATTTGGACAGGTAAGTTTGCGTCACTTGCACTTCAAGGGTAGCGTTTAACCGTGCTTCTCCAACAGAAAGTCCTAGATGTTGTACCGGCACATGCACCCGGGATGGAGTTTGCCACCCGTACTCGAGTCAATGATTATCAGGTACGTATATGTCGAAAGATATCAATTATATGTCAGCTATTAACTTCTGCCGTATATAGATATCATTTGCGTTGAATACCAGCTCCAATATATTACTCGTTCAGGCTCAGAAGGACGGTCATACATATGAACTTATACCTCACACCGTGCTCGCCAGCGACTTTCCGGTGTTCTTATCGTCCGATTACCATCACTGGGCGGACGTGCAGGCGAAAGTTCTAGAGTTTCGGCCGCTCACCAAGCCGTGGCATATCAATCCTCGCAATTGGCGGCTCAAGTTTTTAACCAAGGCGGGCTCAGTCATGGAACTTTTCACGGATGAGGGTTCATTGTCCTTGGCCGATGTTCACAGCTTGCTGTTCCGATCCATCGCTAAACGACTCGCTCCTCTCGAAAATCATCGCTACCTCCATGTTGCTTACTCGCCCACGCGGCAAATCAACGTCGAGCTACCTCGCATGAAGTTATCGTTTTTCATCAACGACGATCGCGACCTCGAGTCGCATAACATGCGTCGCCAAATCGCCGACAGTAATCAGTCATCGGGCATTATGCTGGGGCTACGAAACCAACTGCTGCTACGCGCCAAAGACCCAGCTGCTCAAAATCTTCCCCAGTCTCGCACAGTTTTGATTCCGCATGGGATTGTTTATTTTTCGACTGATAAGAACCATGTATCGGTCACCATCGATGTCGGCACCGACCGGAAGGTCGCGTTCCGCCAGTACAAAGTCGACACCGACCTACGCTACCTTGCCAGCACCACTAGTCTCACAAGCCGGCTGTTCAAGATCTACCTGCATGCGCTTACCAACTATTGCCTCCCCGACCCATTGACCGGCCGGACTGGTACTGAAGAGGCGCTGTACGAGCTTTCCGAACCTGCGATATCGTCCTTTGAGCAAATCACCAAGGAGCAGGCGGCGCTGCTGAAGCTAATCGGTGCCTTGACCCCTGTGCGCAAGTACTATCCTGTCCACCTGGAATCGATGCAAACTGTTCGCTGGAACAGCCTGCCTCCACTGTCTCAGCACTACGCGTTCGTTACGATCGCTGAGTCCATTCTACACCGAGCCGACGCTCTTCGTCTGTTTCACCCACTGGACTTTGAGCCGATGTCGTATGTAGGAGAGCTGGAGCAAACGCTGCTAGAGCGTTCGGCTCATCGATCTCGGATGTACTATCCTCCAGAAACAACAGCACGACTATCAACTATCCTCGACGGGAAAGACAAGAGCGACCATGCATATACTGGACGTGACTGCAACGTAGAAGAAAGGGCACAGATTGAACACGCGGCTTCCTGGATCTCAAGATTGACTTTCGACCGGTGGAATCAACCTACCTTTACGTCCTGCGATCTCGTGTCTCAAGCGGAGTCATGGGGAGATCTTAATGGACCATCTAAAGACTTGTCCCTGACTTACAGCTCGAGCTGGCTAGATCTCAACCTTCCGAGGGCTTGGCTTTCGATCTACAACCTTTGCAGGCATGCCAACTCGTCTGGAAACCGATATCAGCTCGCTGCGTGTCTGGCAAGCGCGTCTTACAGTAATGGGTTATCTGAAGCTCAAATACATGCCCTCCTCGCGTTCACAACGAATCCTACTTTCCGTGACTCGCCGCCACCAAATTACCCGTCCTATCGTCTTGCCGACGGATATGAACCAAAGCATAGCCGGGTCGAACAGCTGGTCGTCAACCATACCCGAGATCTAGACGACAGCCCTGCAAGCAATATGTTCAGCCGGGATAGCGAGTCTGCGTATGAATTTAGGCGGAGGAAGCTAGAGCACTATAATGAACAAGTCCCGTCTTTGAAGTCCCAGTTTGTCGCCAGTTTGATGAACCAATGGCCGAATACACAACCGCAGGCCTCCAGTAATTACGCGTCTTGGTTCAACATCACGCCTTGCATTACGGAGGTGCGCCAGTATTTTACAAGTCGCTCCAAGAACACCGAACTGCGTAAACATCTCCAACTTGCCGGAAAAACTCTGTTTGCTCGGTCATCCACTGCTGACCTTGGTCTACCCGTATTGCCAACTGCACAACTCGGCTCTCCACGCGAAATCCAAGCTACAATTGACCCTCTGGATTCACTTGCTCCCCCGGATCTCATGAAGTCTCGCATGTGCCCAAAACTGAGTTCATCTCCGGCACAATCGAGAGTTGATGTCCCTGAAACTACGAAAGATCCCGCCGACACATCTCGCCTTGCATCGCTCCTCAAGGAGTTTCGAGATAGACGCATGCACCCTCTACACGCTCGTTATGGGAGCGATCCGGAAGAAAGCCGCGTTGATCTGACGGCCGCTAAGGTCGTGAGGTTGCCCAACCGTCTGCCAGCCTCGGAAGATTTAAGCGCAAATCGCGAAGGTTACCAGAGGTATATGCGGAGTGTTTTCGTAGAAATTTACGACTCTTTGGGCCCGTTGACACCGGTAGAACAGGTCATTGCAGTCGCTGGTGTTTGGCCATGCCGCACTCCCCGTGCCATACTTCGCAGGCTATCCTTGTGGGGTCGCCATTCTTTACCGGAGGACTGGAAGCAGGCGCTTATGACATACGCCCGGGCGTTCGTGGAGTACCAGCGCACGCAGCACTTGATTCGACTGGCGCGAGAGGATAAGCGGGAGGAGTTCTTTAAAGAGTTGGATATCGAGAGTCCTGGCCCGAACGCAGCAGCTCACGACCCCGACTGGCTACTGGTCCAGGTTAGTAATCGCTGACTGGACCTTGTGCAGAGTACTTATATCATGCATACTAGATCGATGGCAACTTTCGTGCGCGCGACGTGCAGTCCAAGGTCGCAAACGAGATGATCTCCCCTTCTTCCGGTGCAAACACTGTGCTACAGCTCAACATGGGCGAGGGAAAGTCCTCAGTCATCGTACCAATCATTGCGAGCGCCCTGGCAGATAGCAGCCGTCTGGTACGAGTTGTGGTTCTCAAACCGCTGTGGAAGCAGATGTTCGAGCTGCTCGTCAGCCGCCTGGCCGGACTAGCAGGGCGTCGGGTGTACTACCTGCCGTTCGGACGTCACATCCGGGTTGGCAGTGCAGAAGCACAGAGGATCCAGGGAATGTACGGGGAGTGTATGCGTGAGGGGGGGATACTTCTCGTGCAGCCCGAGCACATACTGTCATTCAAACTGATGGGCATCGACCGACTCACATCGTCCTCCTCTCCTGAGGACACAGCCGTCGCATATACTCTCCGAAACATGCAGAGCTGGCTGACGACACACTCGTGGGACATACTGGACGAGAGTGACGAGATACTGCACATTCGATATCAGCTTGTCTATACCGTCGGACAGCAGCAGCCCCTGGAGGATCATCCGGATCGATGGACAACCACCCAGCAGATCTTCCCCCTCGTATCTCGTCATATATTATCGCTCAAATCTCAGTTCCCTGACAGCTTCAACTTCGGACCTAGCTCAGGCGGACAGTTCCCGCTCATCCGAATCATGCCTGATGCTGAGAAAGCCGTGGAAATTCTTGTTCTTGCGGTAGCGCGCGATGCTCTGGACGGCAAAGTACCCAATCTCAACTTTGTCCGACTCTCTCCCAGCGTTCGCGCGATGGCGCTTCGCTTTTTGACCGCGAAGGATTTCCCAGAGCCCGAGTACCGTTTGCTCAAAGAAGAATGCGACATATCGATGTGGAAAGGGCTCCTACTGCTTCGAGGTTTACTGGCATCTGGTATCCTAGTGTTTGCTCTCAAGGAAAAGCATTATCGGGTGGATTACGGGTTAAATCCCAGCCGTTCGTTGTTAGCCGTCCCATACCATGCTAAGGTATATGATTTGCTGGATTATTTTTGGTATATGCTAACAATAGTGCTAGGACATCCCGAGTTTGAGGGCCGAGTTTGGTCATCCGGACGTTGCAATCGTGCTCACATGCTTAAGCTACTATTACCAAGGCTTAACCAACGCGCAGTTGGACACTTGCTTTGAGATATTGTACAAGCTCGACAATCCTACACTAGAGTACGAGCAATGGGTTCACGCCAACAACGACACTCCTCAGGGCCTGCGACATCTCAACGGCATTAACATCAAGGACCGCGAACAGTTTACAAAAGTCATTGTCCCCGCTTTTGCTCACAACGCGGCTGTTGTCAACTTTTACTTGTTGTCTGTTGCCTTCCCGAAGGAAGCCAAGGAGTTCCCTCACAAGCTCGCCACATCCGGCTGGGATCTCGCTCAGGCCAAGGTTCACATCAGGACTCATGTCACTACTGGGTTCAGCGGCACGAAAGATAACCAGCATCTCCTACGAGCGTCTATCGCCCAAGCTGACCCGGTCAAGCAATCGAGCACCAACGCCCTCGTTTTGTCATATCTTCTTCAACCTGAAAACAACCACTACACCAGTACTAGCGCAAGCGGCGAAACGTGCTTAGCGAAAGACTTCCTCAAGCTACTGGTCGGACAAAAACCGGAGATACAAGTGTTGCTTGACGTCGGAGCGCAGATGCTTGAACTGCAGAACTAGGACCTGGTGCGGTGCTGGCTGGAGATGCGACCTGAGATCTCGGCGGCGGTGTTCGTCAGCGACAAAGACGAGTTGATGGTACCGCCTCAGAATGGCACGTCTGTTCCTCTTGTGACTTCGCCGTTCGCACAACAGTTGGACAAGTGCATTGTGTATCTCGACGATGGACACACGCGCGGTACGGATCTGAAGCTTCCGACGCAGACGCGAGCGGTCGTCACACTAGGACCGAAGGTCACGAAGGACCGGCTACTGCAAGGTGTGTTCTAACTGCGACTAAAATGGGCCATAATCTGACAATATTTCAGGCTGCATGCGGATGCGTAAGCTGGGGCATGGTCAATCCGTGATGTTTTTCGCCCCTGCCGAGATCGACAGCCAGGTTCGAAAGGCTGAGGATTTGACTCCCACTGGCTATGTTGACGCCTTAGACATTCTTCGCTAGGCGATGCTCAACACTTGCCACGATCTAGAGCACCACATCTCACATTGGGCACAGCAAGGGGTAGAATACAAACGGAGAGCCGAGACCGAGCAGCAATATCTTAAAACGAAGAACGTCTCTGTGCTCAAAGAAGGTTGGACTACGCCCGAGTCTCGTCCGTTGGAGGAAATGTACGGCGTATCGAGCTCCGCATCATCATCGTCTGGCAGTTTTACCGCTCGAGCGCGAGGCTTCCCAGATTTGAGCGATAGACTCGATCTGCTTGGAGTCCTGAGCCTGGATGATCCCAGTATGGATGAAGGACAAGAGCGTGAAGTTAGTCACGAGGTCGAGCGCGAGCGACAGATCGAGCGGCCACCGAAATCCCAGTCGGCTTCGCACTCTATACACAAAGACCTCAAGACGTTTGTCCTTAATGGTTCTGTCACTAGCCATTCGCCCTGCTTTGTGTCCCTGTTTCATCCCCTGCAGTCACGCCTACAAGATCTCCCGGTCTGGTCAAATACCCTCCTCGCAACAGCAGACTTCTGCAAAACCATAGCCAACTTGCCATCAAATCAGCTCAACGAATACATGCGTCCACTCAACTGGCTTCTTTCCGGGCCCAACGGCGTCCTAATGGCTTTGAGTACCTTCGAGGTCAACGAGCTCCTACCTCAAATTCGATCAAGCAGAGCCGTACGATTGCATGTCTACGCCGCACGAGTGACTCACTCTATGCGGTCTTTCTCCGATCTCGGATTTTATTCAGTCCCTTCTCTACCGACGTCTGGCAGAGTCACACCATTTCCTGCTATCCAGCTGCAGTTGAACCTATGGGCGGGTCAGCTGTATTTCGAGGACCATGGGGAGTATCTCTCGCTTTGCGCCTTTTTGGGAATATGTATGGACACGGACGGCCACGGAGGCGAAGAAATCCGGGTGCAAGGCGATGGATTCGTGTTGCCAGCGGACCGACAAGTCCTCGCGGTATCGTCCAGAATATGCGGCCTGCGGATTCTCCAGCAGCCCAGTGAACATGTTGAAGGAACTTACGGGCCTCCGGAGGAAGGGGATGGAGTATATGCGGACTAATCTAGGGCAGGTTTTGCATGCGCGCAAGCTCACCCCTAATAATTTCTGAAGCGATTGTGTGTGAGTGCGAACGTATCAACCCTCGTTGCGAACCCAATACTGACTCGTTGCTTTGTCATTAGGATGATGTATTCTTGTTTGAACTCCTTCTGACAGATTTTGTATCGGTTTACCTTGTTGTGGTTTGACTGTGTTATGTCTTGTAGAACTTGTGTTTTCCAATGCATTATTTCATCTGAATGTCATGATAGGAGGAAAACGAACCTGCGCTACTTACACCAACCCACTCCGACTCAGCTCGGGCGTGTCCGCATGAGTGGCTCCCAATGGAACTACAATTGTGCTTCCAGGTATTCTCGAATTATTGTTCCAATACTGCGTCAAAAACAAGTGAATATATGCAACCGACTATCGTCGATCGGGGCTCGCACACTAACGTAGGTCGTATAGCGGGCTCGGGAGTCTACCCTAAGCGTGTGTGCTATGATATCGTACAAGCTGCACTGATATTTATCCAATGGATAACCTAGATTCACCCACCCAGAATTACCTTTCCTCAATAAATGGGTGATTCCCGCTTGAGCCTGACAAATGTGACGAATCTCCTCTCGAGTCACGTGCCTTTGTGACCATCGTGACCAACTACGAAATTTGGAAAGGCAACCACTTGAAGCAATACTGGGAGGCGCTGTTTTGTTCCTTCTTGATTTTACTATATGCGAAGATCCTCGTCAATAACTCAGCTTCATCTCGTGTAGATATTTGAAGCGGAAATTCGTTGGACACTGATAGAGCTGAACTTGACTTTATTGCTGCTCGCTCTGAGTGCGTGCGTACAAACTCATTTCGATGTGTCTTGAAGACTGGGCGATAGTTTGGTGAATGCGGAGGGGTCCAACTGGAAACGTCGACTAGTGTTATGACTCTGCTTGGTTTGGAGCCAAAATTACTATCGGATTTTCCGAGATCTACTACTCTATATTGCAACAATCTATCGGGAGACAGGTCTCACAATCCGCCGGGCGTCGCTTTGGTATTTGGTACTCAAGGGAGCGATTCGGCTATACCTACGTTTTATCACATCTTTTTAGCGTTCGGCCGTGATGGCTCTTGTTGTGAGTGGAATCAGAGTTTTTTTCTTCATGATCGTACGCCTTGGTGGTGTCGTGAACTCTCCCTTATAGTCTCACCACCCCCATATACTAACTTATCGCTCTGCATGGCTAGCCATTGCTTGCCTTTCAGTAAGCCTCAACGCCGAGGTTAACAATAGCCTTATTTGGCTTACCAGGGAACGACAAAGGAACTATTGCAAATCGGCGATAGGCCTCTCTCGTGGCTAAGTGGCGTCACTTTAAAACCCTCAGTCCTCCACGTTCCGACCCTCACCCGTCTGCCACAACAACATGGCAGACACATCTCAGAACGTCTTCCAGAACGTCATATCCAGCATGTATTCTTGCCTCCGAAACTCCCTCAAAAGGCCCCCAAGGACGAACATCAGTGTGCGATCGACTTGGAGCTCGTTCGGTCCGTCCAGAACTCGATTGAAAATTATAGAAACCACGTCCCGACTCGGTAGTTGTAGAAGACACAAGTTCAACTATGGAAGTTAGATTATAATGGGAGAACTCTTTAAAATGAACCTCACCACGCTCTGATTTAGGCCTTTTGTTACCATTTTTACGAATTCGACGTTTCTATACAAAACAATGAAATTTAGGTCACGAACGTAACACAATACACACCTTAACTTTGGTATTATCTGTGGATTCTCCCCCCGCGGCCGTAGTATAATTGGGAGGTTGAACAGGAGGTACGACAGTAGAAGCACTCTCTACGCTGAGATTACTCTTGCGCTTTTTTTTCTGTTTCAGGTGTTAGCAATAGATTTTACAGGAGTTCAATGAAGTCACCTGCGCCCGTGTAGACTCCATAGTATCGTAGATGAAAGAATAAAAAATGTATACTCAAATTCACGATGAAGGTGTGTAGAACGCAGCAACTGATCCTGGTCCTTTTATGCGTCAGGAACAAGGCAGTCCGGCTATATCAAATTGCCAGGCCGCGTAGGCATACGCACTAGGGTATGGCAAGAAACTCATATGTCATTAACCGGACCTTTTTTGCCGGTGTTAAGAGCCGTCAAAGACTGTAGATAAGCAAAAAGTCTCGGTCTAAGCGATTGCAGCCAGTTAATGACAGAATTGCAAATGTAGATAAGGGCGTGACATAAGGGGTACAGCTGATCA
>MU132182.1:185132-216998 GCA_015039395.1 Ceratobasidium sp. AG-I
GATGAGCTACGCGTAGGGCTGAGCCAGCGCGCTGAAACAGTTGTGGAGCATGTGACGAGAACTGATCCGAAGCATTCAGGGTGATCTTGATAGACAAAGGGTTGATGTTCCGAAGCAGTCTAGTGTTCCGGAAGTCTAATACAGATTTTGAGTGAGTATATGCTAGTTCGTTTGTGAGGATATGCTCACATGGGTCCAAATAAAAGGCAGCTACATAGATATCAGTTGGCGACTCATTTATCAACTCAGAAAATCGCTTGCTAGCCAATCGACGAATGTCTGAAATCACCAATTTGCTGCTCAGGCCATGTGAGGAGCCTTCAAGATGGTTGTTCACCGCAGCGAGGGCAGCAGAGGTCAAAAGAAGAACATCTGCTGGGGTTGAGAATGACGACTCAAGACAAGTCAAGGCTCGAAGAATGGGGTTCAGTAAGGCCGTATAAACTGTGAGCTGCATCTCGAAGCGCATGCTGGCTGGTGACTGTGGCTGAAAAATATCGCCAACCCCCTAAACAATGCAATGTTAGTCAAACTACATGATTCAGTAACCAGAATTACTTACTGGAATCGTAATAGCACTTTCAGCAACTAATTGGCGTATAGGAGGCATGCACCGAAGCATTGAGCTTGCTGCTTGGGGGATCGTTCCAAACTGAGTCTTGCCAATTGTTTCAAGCCCCCGACCAATGCCGAGTAACTGGCGACGCTCTGTAAGCACGGCTGTCGCATATGTCGACTTGCTGAAATGGTTGAGAGTACGCCGGAGTTGAGAAATCATCTAATCGAGCACACTTCATCAGTATATGATCCCCAAGCTGAGTAACATCTGAGTTTATTAAGAAATCGTACCTCAGTGAAATCATCAATCTTAGATATATCTTTGATTAGTAGTGAGAGCTTATGACAGGGGTCTGTGAGGTTGATGACAGTCGGGGTTTCTTCAACAAGCAACTTGCAAGCACAAACCACATTGGAAGCGCCATCGGTGACCACAGCTGAGAAACGATGACAGCCAACCTGGTCCATGACTTGGCGAGCAATTGTCGCCACGTGCTCGCCTGTATGCGAGAATGACGATGTATCCTCCCCCCGCATTAGAAAGATCCGACGCTCCGGAGTTGCAACATGGAACGTGTAGACAGAGCGTGGGCGACGAGTCTGGCCACCATCCAGGGACAAAGTGAGGTTAGACTGCGTACGAAGAAAAGCAATTGTTTTTTCGAGTACCCGGGCTGCTTCAGCTGGAATCTGGTTGTTTGATATTGTGGAAGAAGATACTGGAGTGTAGCGGTTGTTTAGGTGGCCAAGCATTGTTTTGAATTCCGGCCGGTCAACGCATGTCGGAGGAAGACCCACAGCACAAATGAAGCGCACAACGTCAAAGTCAACCAGAGCCTTCAGGTTTTGCCTCCCCGAACTTGTCACCAGTGAAAGAACTGAGGGGGTTGAAGAAGTCGCATTGCTGGATGAGGTGTTGGGGGACGCCTGTACGGGGTCGAACTCCTCGGCCAACGCGCTTGGCGCTCGCTTGCTGAGAGCAATACTAGCCTGCTGGCGTAGCTCGGGGGGGATGAAAGTGCAGGTGGAGGCGTGCTTATAGACCCGAGATTTATTTCTAGGAGCAACCCAGCAAAAAGGGCATCCGCTGGTGGAACCAAGGCATCGAAGTCGAGGTGATTTGGACGCATCCCGCGAATCATAGCAAAGGACAGACAGGCGGTGAGCGAGAAGGTCAGGAGGACGGCCAGTTGAGGGATGAGGTTCTTGCAAGTCAATCCAAGGAGGAACAGACGAGACAGTGACATTGTGCTGGGTCTTTTGTTTCTTGGTGGGAGGCTGTTTCAAAGGTGCGGCGTCGACATCAACGACCTCTTCAACAGTGACCTTGTGACGAATGGGTGAGGAAGGGGGAGAGCGAGAAATGGAGCGTATGGGTGAAGTTGGGGGAGGGGTGTTGGTTGAAGAAGCGTTACTGGGGAACTGGGAGAAAACATTGAGTATATGCGATAGCCATTTGGAAAAATAAGTACTTACCGCCCTTCCAGCAGTAATATATGCGTTCTCTGCGGCAGCTAGGACCGCTGGACCCCACAGCGCTAGGACAGCATCATCCGGGAACAGCTTCACGTAGCGTTCAAGAACATCAGCCAAAGCAGTGACTCCAGGCCCACCCTCGCACAAGGTGATACCTTGTACCTTGTACCCAAGCAGCTTTTCGAGGTCGTCATTAACCGCGCCGTTGATGCTTTCAGTCTTCTCGAGACCATCCTTTGAAGGTACGTAGGAGCGGAAGTCCAGGGTCGGAGGGTCAAGAGTTGGAAGTGGAAGACACAAAAGAACCGTGCGAAGGTGAGAGTAGTCGAAAGCAGACATGTTAGATACGATGGTGAGTAACACTATGATACGTTGCCTTAGGTTTTTAACGACTTTTATATGCTCAAGACCGGGATATATTCTCCTCCTAGTGAAATCGGTATGCAAAGGGCTGAAACCGTTATCTTAACTTTTCTCTCGGGTGCCTCAGCAAATACATATGGTCCGTCTATGCACACATGTATTCATACATATTTCGTATAAACAGCCCCCTGCGTACATCCACGTTAGAACAACGTCCAGCTGCGCAGGTCCCTTAAATGTCATTCATTTACATATATGACCTTGGTTTGCATGCGAAATGAAAGAGCAACTTGTGGAAGCGATAATAGCTGTGATCAGCTGTACCCCTTATGTCACGCCCTTATCTACATTTGCAATTCTGTCATTAACTGGCTGCAATCGCTTAGACCGAGACTTTTTGCTTATCTACAGTCTTTGACGGCTCTTAACACCGGCAAAAAAGGTCCGGTTAATGACATATGAGTTTCTTGCCATACCCTAACCCAGAGTGACGGTCCTTCCGGCGGTTTCAGAGGAGCTGGGTTAGTTTCAGGTGAGCTGGTGACGACGACTGAATTGTGTTGTGGGCCGATAGAGTGCTCATAGATTTTTTTCGTACAGCAGTGGGGGATGATCTTTCAAGATAGAATGGTAAAGGACAGGAGCGTCAACTGACATGGAGAAGGGTGGTCGATTGGTTCCTGGCGCTCCGACGGTCCTAAACTACGACGCGAAGTGAGTCTGATCGCGACGTACGGAGTACCACAAGCAACTAGTAAATCGGCGTCGTCAAAGAAAGTCCAAGTCCAGAGATTCAGTATCGTTAAGAAAATGAGCAGCAGCACAGCAAAGATATGTTCAGTGCCGGTTAGCGTACTTAGCCGACGAAATTCCCAAGAAATATAAGCTTAGACAAGTTGTATCAGCAGGCAGTTCGTTTTTCGAGTGTGGGCGGTGAGTTGCATGGGACAGCGACGACGACACGTCGGTGTTGAAGTGGAAATGAACACTGTTGCTAACTTTCCCTGGGCCGATGTCACGTGCGCGGAAGGCTGATCTAGGGACCAACATGGTAACACCGGTAGGCCACGCGGTTCGACGAGAGCCAAAAGACCCGAGACTTTAGCGTTGCCTGTGAGTGCACAATCCCGCCTTTCAACCATTTAATTCGAGCTAATAAATCACTCGTCAACCAAAGACCCCTGCGCCTTCGGCGCGATTCAAATCCATGTTTCGGTCGATTTTACGCGACCAGTACGGGCCAGAACGTTCGCTAGGGCGCGTGCGACGCTGTTCGTACAATCACCCCCAATACCTCGGCGAACAGCACTGAAGGCATCCCCTCTACTCCTCTCCTCGAAGACGAGGAGCACACCTCGTTCTTGGACCGGCTACGAAACGACAGCAGCGACGAGAAGGCCGGCAAACTAGATGAACTCGCTGCGCTTGGACAGAGCGTGGGTGCGAGATTCGCGGCTCCACAATCCACGACACCTCCCACTGCGGGCCCTGCTCCTCGTTTGGCGGCGTCGCTCACACCAATACCACGTCCTCGGTTCAACACCTTTGTACCTACCACCTCTTCTCCACTAGGCCAGAACGACGCCAGCCTATCATTCCCCCAATCCATGTCTCCCGGCACCGACTTTTCCTCATCGAACAGGCCATTCGACATGTCGCGCGAGATGGACTCCATCCCTCTGGCGGATGGGAGCTCTGGCGTTGTTTCCGACGCATCGGTCTGCGGTGTACGGAACGGCTCGCGAGGCGGTATTCCTTCTGTCATAACCCTGGGAGAGATCGAAGTTGACGACACAACCTTCATGACCGCCGATAGTTCTGGTGCTGGCGTCCGCGACCCATCACCACAAAATCCGGCAGGAGGCGCCGGCATCTCCGTACGAGGGATGACGACCATGTATCCTCTCGGCATGTACAACTTCACGAAAACCCAGGTTCCCTCGTTTTCGACCGAGCCCGAAGGGTCTTTACGAAAGTCCCGTTCTTTCGCGCAGCCGAAATAGCGAGACACGACCGGTTCATCTTCTCTCGACTTTATCACTGGTGCCTCAACATCTGGCTCCAACCGTCCTCGTACCTCGTTACCGCTACTTCCCCTTCCTGCCTTCGACCCATCTCCTATCCCGAATGTTGCTCGTTCGGCATCGACCACTCTCGCGCAGCAGTCTCTCCTACGGGACTCAGCGCCACTACGGTCCTCGCTTCCGGCTCGCGCTAGGCCTACGTCGGCGTCTGTCTCGCGGTCATTCTCGCAGTCCAACCTCTTATCGCGGGCCGTGTCAAGTAGACCACCCGGGGCTGCGTCCATGACGCTGGTCGGCTCGCTGCTGTTGTCAAGGACGCTCGCGGGCGTGTGGAAGAACTGGAGTACCTATGCGGAGAACTTGGTCAGGAGGTTGGGGTGCTCAGGGACGAACGAGAAGGGTTGGCTGGAGAGAGGGATGGACTGCGAACCCAACTTGGGGACGTGTCGTATGAGCGAGATACCCTACTTGGGGAAGTTGGGAATCTTAGTACCGACTTGGACACCTTGGCGCGTTCAACTAGATCGGGGAGTGTTGGATGCTGCATCGAGCCATGCTATGCGCGAGATGCAAGTGGCACTCAGGAGAGCAGAGGCCGAAGCGGGTCGGGCGAAACGGAGGAAAGAGGAGAGAAACGAGGCTCGCTTGGCGGCCAGGGAGTTGCAGGCGCAAGTTGATTTACTTATGGGGGAGAAGACGGGCATTGGACGAGAGGTTAGGGATATGGAAGTTAGGCTGGAGAGGGAACGGGCTGGCGCGGGCGCGAGGGAGGGGTTTGCGCTGGAGGGGTTTGCGCTGGAGAGAGAAGCGTGGGAGAAGGAACGGATCGTGTTGCTGGACCGGTGCGTGAGGGCAGAGATGTCGGCCTCGGGTGGTCAGGGCTCGGGATCGGGTCAGGCGAGTGGAGGGGAGGACAAACTGCGTCGGCAACTGGAGGAGTACAAGGCCGAGGTGGAGGCGCAATGGAAGTACGCGGAGCAGGCGGACGCGAACATCAAGGCGCTCGAGGCAGAGCTCAACACGCTGCGAGCCGAGGTCGAAGTTACGCGGCGAGCCAGAAAGACGCCGAGTCCCGTAGGAGATACTGAGTGGAGGCGGAAAGAGGCGGAGTAGACGCAGCAGATGAACGACTGGACAAGGTCACAGGTGGCTTGGACGGTGGAGCGCGGGCGGCTCGAGGGTCGACAGCGGGACATGAGGGCCGAGATCGCGGCTCTTCAGGACGAGCGGGACGCCCTTCGTGGGGAGGCGGAGGGTGCGCACATCGAGGCGGGGAGGATGACGGGCGAACTCGAGAAGGCCGAAGCGGAGCTAGGACGGATGGATGCGGATATGGCTGCGCTCGCGGATCGAGCGAGGCACGCCGAGGAGATGTACGTTGCGGCACAGAACGAAGTCGGACAACTTGATCGCAAACTCCACAATCTAGAGACGCGAGTTGGTGATGGAGATGGGCCGAAGGAGGACTTGAAGCGATTCGAGGTGGAGGTCCGCCGACTGGACGCTGGGCGGAAAGAGATGGTCGAAGGCGTGAAGGGTGCTGAGGACCGGCTGAGGGAAATGGAACTACGTGCCCGGGAGCTGGAGGAGCGGTCTGCGCTGGTTGTGAGTGAGAAGATGGAGCTGGCGAAGGATCGGGCCGAGGTAGAGGATGACGTTGAACGACTGAGGGCTGAGGTGGAGGATGCGATTCATGGTAGCGGCGAGATGGAGCAGGAACGCGATGCGGTTAGTGATGCTTATTACATTACCAACATTTATACTGACCGGATGTTTGCAGCTCGCCGAAGAGTTGATGGCGGAGCATGCAGCTCATGCAGCTCTGGCCGCCGAACACGAGCAACTCGTGCACCGTCTGCAGGAGTCCGAGCGAGAGCACCAATTTGCACTGGAGAACCAACAACGGGTCGAGCGCGTTGTACAGATACGGAACGAGGAGATTGCGCGGATGAACTTCGGGCCGACCGACGAGAGCTCGAACATGTCAAGGTTCAACGCGACGACGCCGTCCAGGCTGAAGAGCACCTCCGCACTCAGCTGGAAGAGGTCGTGCGAGCGCGTGCTGCCGAAGGTGTGGAGCTCACTGCACTGAGGGAACGGGTGGCGAAGCTCGGAGACGAGAGCTCGCGGCTTCAGCGACGGGTACATGAGCTCAAGGCGGAGAGCGCGGACAAGGAGGTGCGAATTGTTCAGCTGAACAAGGGCAGAGGCACCCAAGGCATAGGATACAGTATTAGTAGACGGGCCGATGTTGTCTGATCCATGACCTCGGTTTCTTTGTCTGGTTTCTATTCTGAATTCCACCGTTCAATCTCTTTGCCTTCCACGGAGTGAATGCAGAGCGCGGGGTGTGGTAGTCGTGGAGTATTTGAGTCCCCTCCTGTTTTACTATAACTGTCCTCATGATTCGTCTCCGTATATTCGAGTTCGGATGTTACGTTTTCTGGCTTTGTGCAATGTTTTTACAATCACGATGTAATTATTCTCAACCTCTGAGTACAATTGAGTGAGAGTCGACAAACAAGATAACGCTAATACTGCGTGTAAAATACTGGACTTGGCGCATGGGGGCTGTTTCCTCAGCCAAGTAAGCGCCGTACGAGAGCACGTGCACGTAACTTTTTTTTTTTTTTTTTTTTTTTTTTGGATGCATTTATAAGGCGCTACATGAACACATGGTCAAACCGCGCGGAAACCAGAGAGAGGCAAAAGGGGAGGGGAACGTATAGCGAAGGTGAGGAAAAACCCGGAGACCAATAAACGAAGGGTGTGTAACTAGAGGGGCCAATTGGCGTATGGACACATCCAAGTCAGTGCGCGGCAGCCTACAATCCACGACGAGTCAGGGCAGACGAGTCAGAGAAGAAAGTGGCCATGGCCCGAAGGCCCTTCCGCGTCCCAAAGAGGACTGAGAAGTTTAGGGACCGCAAGGCACGTGCACGTAACGCACCATCTCATTTGCACGACCACGACCACTTCCGCCTGTGCGAGGAACTACAACCTAGACTCCTCAAATACTGTGAGACGAGCATTCCAGCGCCAGTATTCTTGTGCTCTTTTGAATACTTGACTGCCATGTTCAATGATGATTCCGTTTTGTCTTGTCTATCTTGCGTGCTGGTATGGTAATGAGCCTGGGACGTCGTTTGTTGATCGCCGCCTCAATCTCGTCGGTGGAATTGTTGCTGTTTATCTCGCTCGACACTGTGCCTACGGCTCTAATCATCTGAGACTCGTATTCACCTGGGGATTCTGGAACACAAAGATCCGTGAGTTATCAAGTGTAAAATCGCCGCTGGAGTCAATACGTTCTCATTCCTCACAGCGGGTTATATCATTCCGACTATATATCTCACTAGTACTGTCCGAGTCTCGCGCCGATGTAGTGGCCTCAACTTAAAGATATTCACCAACGTCCGTCAGGATGTTGTAAGTGTCTCCCTAGTATCTAATTGACGCACCGAACTTCTCGAGTGGTATCGCTTTAGCAGCGGGTCTGTCGACTTGTTTTAGACCCTCGCGTGCGACGTTGATTCACATAGCATCATGTCCACTCCATTCACCCTCACCCACCTTGAACAGCCCAACCCAGCTCTAGATCTCGCTAAAGTCCGGGGTACCCACGACAGTTGCATCGCCTCCCAAAGCCCCTTCGCACTCCTCTGCGCCGAGCGACTACGCCTCACTTTGCGTAGGTCTTGCTGAATAACCGAGGTGTTTGGTGGTGTCGTGGGACAATCCCGACTTCGACCTCGACGGGCAATAATAACATAAGACTCACATGAAACATAGTTGATACCTGCCGGTATACTCCCAGCCAGCGGCCTGATGTACTTTAAAACAACAATGAGACTCGTCTCACGCACTGTCATAACATGACTCACAGCCGATTCCCCGAAATGGTTCCACGTAGCAATCTCGACAAGGTTTAGCGAGTCTCGATTCTCGATAAGCTGTTCCCAGCGTGAGCGGTACATAAAGTTGTCTCCTCGATGGTACCGATTCTAAGTAAAGTCGGACGTATTTTAGGTTTCGGCAGTCAACAAATCGTTGTGCGGGAATTACTCACGGCACCAGAAGACCGACGGATGAAGAACCATGGGGAGACCAGCGTCATATAGCTCTTTCCTGGAGCGTGCTGCATATCCCACGCGTCGTCTGGCCTGTTGATACGTTTAAGATGAGTATGAAAGCTCAAAAATG
The DNA here is from genome assembly GCA_015039395.1 of Ceratobasidium sp. AG-I. NCBI lineage: Eukaryota > Fungi > Basidiomycota > Agaricomycetes > Cantharellales > Ceratobasidiaceae > Ceratobasidium > Ceratobasidium sp. AG-I. The sequence goes on from MU132182.1 coordinate 193,757, forward strand.
TGGAGTTCGGAGACCGACCATTGCGTATCGTCTTTGCCAGTCTGAGGCCAAGCATTCCAGAGGTCTAAGAACAAAACATTAGCCGTCATTGAAACGCTGAAAAAAAAACGCTCACTGTATCCATCAATAAAGTTCCAAGTTGTGTTCAGCGCCGTCGGATCTCCTACGTGGAAATTCGGAATGAAATAGATCGGTATCGCTGCACTGCTGAGGAGCCACTGCCACCAGCCGTGGGATTTCCCCGTCCAAATGTACCTGGCAGAAACATCGGTCAATTGCATCTGAGAAGTGACTTGATGGCAGGGACCCACACCACTCCGCCGCAAACGTTGACAAAAATGTTTTCGAATGGTAGATAAAAGCGCTGGGATGATTTTTGACCGGCGTGATGGAAATTATCGATTAAGCGCTGTTCATCCGCCGCACTCGCGCACGCCAGCTCGTTCATATCCAGGGAAATCGACACTGAGAAATCGGATTGAAATGTCAGCCATCTTGCGAAAGGATGTTGATTACTCACGTTTAAAATCCGAGGCGGCTTCCTGTGCGGCATCGTAGGCCTGCTTGACTCGTTCGGGCTGCCAACTATCACTTCTAACGTTGAGCGAGAACACATCAATAGCCTTTGAGGAGACCAGTTCGATATTCGAAGTCCATTGTTCGATCGTGTAGTTGTACGCGTTCCCAACGATAACGTGAGCAAATACCTAGCACCACACCTGATGAGTACCGTCATAGAATAGCGAAGGAGTGATTGAACTCACATATTTTTGTTCATCTCGTTTCGTACGCAGGACATGTTTTCTTCTTCTTCATTGTTTCCTCCATTCGTATCCTGTCGCTCCCTTATATTACCTATTCTCAACCGCGTTGCAGTCCAGTCCATGCGTTCATCTATCCACCAAGCATGTCAGAAACCTCACATTAGTTAACACTACCAGAACAGACTCACGTTGCAGACAGTCGGGGCTGTCGAATAGGTTAAGTCCGTCGGCTTGAAGTTGATCAAGTTCACACCGCTGCGAGTGACCGAGCATCCCACTCTACCAGCCGCGAGGGGTACCGTGAACTCGTTGACTCCCGCGTTGAGGGTCTTGGTTCCAGAGTTGTTCGAACCGGAGAATCGGTAAACTTGAGCTGTAGACTTCAAGAATACTAAAAGTAGATGGATGTGTCCATATGAGAAATGAGGCGTTCGAGAACAAGGACTAGGAGTTGGTACGTACCGGAGATGCAGAGCAAGTCATCAGCCCAGGCTGCGTTGTTCACCGCGCCAACGCCGTCCGTGCTGCAGATCGAGGCGCTCTTCGGGTGAGGCCGGGCCCACATATAAACACTAGATAATACGGCCGGGCAATCGTCTTAGAAAGTTGGAGGGTTTCGTACCGGTCGGTTGCGATCGTGGGGGCAGCGTCCGACTTCCACCATGTGGCGTAGTACCAAGTATAATCGGCCCAGGCTACAGAAATTATAAGCAAAAGGAAACGAACGGTAGACGGATTTGTATACCTTGATGGTCGTTCTTGGCTAGAGTCAAGTATAAATGAGCATAAACGCAAGACCAAGCGCACAAACATATGACTTACGGGTGACATATGTCGCTCCAGCAGGTGCCAACCCGGTCATGGGTCCGATATAATGCGACTCGCCATAATCGTTCCACGTCGCAACCTCTACAAACGGAAGCGAATCTCAGTTCGCGATCAATTGCTGCCAGCGAGCACGGTACTCAAAGTTGTCGCCGCGGAAGTAGCGGTTGTTGATCGCTGGCTAAGAAGGTCACGTATAATTAGTAGGTGGAGTATTGCGGGTGGGATAATGCAAGGCTTACGTCGCCGCCAGCGAGGTGAATGAAGAACCACGGAGAGACTAGAGTAAGGTATCCCTTCCCCTTAGCGTTTTGGAGCCACCATGCGTCGTCGGCCCTATAAATAACTCAATCAACATCCGAAATGAAATGTCAGCATTACGAAAGAACTTACCACTGTCTACATCCCCAGTAGTACTGTACCATTTCGACCTTAACGTCGGTCCCCGTCCCCGAGAAAACCGACGTGACGCAATTTTTAGATGGTCCCCGGTCCCTCCTCCAGTCGACGCAGGGGGACATTTGGTAGTAAATAATACAATTCTTACTTATTAAGCTGTCTATATTAATGTTCCTACGAGGTATCACATCCGAGAGAGGGGAACAAGCCATTACAATCCACTAACCGAGCTATGCTGCAAGCAAATCTACACTGAACTCGACATGCCAGATTAAGAGCAGGGGGCTGCCAAGTACACGGGTGCACTATACCCATACTCTTCACTTTCGTATCCATCTGACTGCTCATCCACATTCCTGCTGGATCCAGGCAGTTCGTCCAATTTAGCAGTACTTAAAACCTGCTCGATGAGTTCCGGGACCGTGCAGTCAGCATCGATCTCATCATTTTCGAAGTCTGACTCTTCATCCTCCTCTTTGCCTGAGGGCACTTCGGAGCGTCCACTCATTATTTCTTGATAGAACTCGGGATCAGTCGATCGAAGCCCACTGAGGGCTTGTCGAGCTTCCCGGCTTGTCAAACTCTCATAGGACAAGTTAAACTCTGTCTCTGGGACAGCGCACAGCTCAAACGCCTGAAGATTTGTTCTTGAGAATCAAATTTGAGGACATTTAAGACATTACTCACTTTCTTGATCAACCGAGGATTGTTGATAGCATTGTATCCCTTCAGTAACCAGCGCACACTGTAATTTCGAAGAGTCTTGACTGTTTGATCGTTGACAACATACGAAGGTGACGTTCCAGAAGCAAGTGCTTCCGATGACTCGTTCACAAGATTGGTTACATGCAGCATTATCCAATCCCACTGCGCTTCAGATAGATAGATAACCAATATGCCACGGCTAACCGACATTTTAGGCAGCATCTATAATCCACGTTCCGGAGTTTCTGTCAACCGACGCCAATGTGTCTTGGTCCCCTGTCCTGCGACATCTTGACGCAGGGGGACTGGTAAAACACACAAGGCCAAACAAGAATAAGCGCTTGGCGCTATTATGTAAGCGACGTTAAGGTCGAAATGGTACAGTATTTGCCCTCCGAAGTAGATTAAACAAACTTACTATATCCGTCAATAAAGTTCCAAGTAGTGTTCAACGTTGTTGCGTCTCCCATCTGCAGGTTCAGAATGAAGTAAATCGGAGTGCCGGCTTGGCTGATCAGCCACTGCCACCCTGCAAGAGGGCTTGCCTGGCCAAACGTGCAGTCTTGACCGCCAAATGTCGAGAGGAACATTTTCGAGTTGAAGAGATATCGGTTGGGATGTGACTTGAAGGGGGTAATGAAGTTGTTGATGATGTATTGCCCATCAGCGACGCTCCCACAGGCGAGGGAGGCGAGGGAGGCGAGGGAGGCGAGGTCCAAAGACACGAATCCTAAATTAAAGGGGTGAGACATAGCAAGACGTTGGTTAGAAATGCGGCTTACGCTTGAAGTTGGGCGCGGCTGTCGTCGCGGCATTGTAGGCGGCCTTCACCTGGCCTGGCTGCCAGCTATGCCGTCCAACGTTCATGGTGAACACATCAATCGCCTTGGAGCATGCGAGCGCGATATCCAAGGACCATTTGTCCGGGGTATAGTTGCAGGTATTTCGCACAATGACATGAGCGAACACCTAGAGCGCACCATCAGTACAGCCAGTAGCCAGTTATTATAGAGTGGCTTACAGCTTTGGGGTCGGTCCGCTTGGCATGCGGCGTGGGGGATGCAACGATCACTAGCGCTCCAACTAATAAAAGTGCAGAGACCTGTGTGATCATATCGTACAAAGTGAGTTTAGGTGTCGGGAGGGAGGTAGGTCGATGTCAAAACATAATCTATGAATACGCACTTAAACACGTGGAGTAGATGGCCCAAAGTCGTCTGTTGTTCGTACACACCAGCTCCCAAAGGGGAAACTGGCAAGCAGCGGGAACAAACTCGGCCCCGCTCGCGGGGTACAGCCAAGAGGCCGAGCCCAAGCGCATTGCCGATGCGCTCGCGCGAGCATTGCATGCGGTGAGTCCACTCGCTAGAAGTTTGGGTTTGGCCTAACGAGTGGGTGAAGCATAGAGGAAGGTTGAAGGCACAAGGACCAGAGTTGGAATTTTGACGAGCGCAGCATAGATCATTAAGTGGGCATGTCGGATCGGAAGTCAGGACAGGCGATATGTTGATAGGCGAGCTCAGCGAAGCGATAAGTGGTAAGTGGGAATCGTGCTTGGACTGAGATGTGGTTGGTTCGCAGTCGAAAATCGGCCACAATGTCGAAGAAAGCGTCACAACCAGCAAGATATAGTTGAGACAAGGAAGAATCAGGAGACACCATATAAGTGACATTCCAGGAGTTCTAGCGAGGAACGTAAGCTCGTCATCTCCGGCATCAGCAAGACGTGGCAAGTGGAGGTTGGCAGCCAAATGTGGGAGTCACGTGGTTTTGTTGATCATTGCCAAGCGCCAAGCATGTGCAAATAAATATCCCCCAATTCATTCTGATGGTTCTATGCATAGCTACGATCCAGAAAGTTAAGCAGTGATCCAAGGCTTTGGTCGGATCCCTAACGCAGGAACTCGACTGGTCCTAAAAGTGCAATAATACAGGATTTAAGCATATGTTCCCTCCGAAAAGCCTTGCGCATTTTCGTGCATTTATGCACGAGAAAAAGGTGAATGACAGTATGTTGGAATCATTTCGCTTTTTTGAGTACGTCGTTTCAGGGATGTGGGAAAGAGCCATCGAGATGTACATATCCAGACACATATGGTGCGACAATGTATCCCAATGCGTAAGCAGAGCCTCCCCGGGGCTAAATAAACGTTTGTGGACAAGTGCATGATTGCTTTCGGGCAAGAGTTCTATGTTTCTTCCTATAGCTTAGCGATATGATTCACCCCCGAGTTCCTGTCCAAGAAATAATCCGCGCCACCTAGCACCTCCTTCCAAAACTCCTCAACCACTCCCTCAGCAAAGCCGTTCTGGTCATACCCAAAGCATAACCACAACCTGCCCGCGAACGTATAACTCATTAATAACATTTCTCCGGCTGTCAAGAGACTTCCCGTCGTAAGACTATGGAGCCGGATAGCGCCATAGCTGGTGTGCTTATACGTCGCATCCAAATTTCCGAGCAGCGACAGTCCCATCAACGCAGTTGATGGAGCGGTCTGCTCGGTCTTTGTCGAACTTGCACTAGGCACGGACAGCCGATATCTGTCTCGGAGCAGTTTAACTAACCAAATTGTACATCAACGTTAGAATTCCATGGTTATCAACTTGTATGCAAGTGTTCTCGCGCATGCGGTACTGTCCACTATCAGACCAAACACAATTGGGCACCACGGGGATCAGACAAAGTTAGTTGAAAAGCATAAGGAGCTTTCAATCTGCGTATCGTGAAGTATGTCTATAGCTGCCGCATGCAAGTTTGGGGCGGGTCTGCCTAGAGGTGAACTGGCATTCACAAGGAAGAACTCTTCCTCGCCTCATCATGATTTCGCTTGCGAGATAACAGCAGTTCTCACCATCACATGTCCTGAGGTGGGGTTTTTGTTAAGCTCATGCTGAGCTCTAGCTAAACTTGGAAGCTGATCATTGGTACATATATGAACAGGGTAAACCTATTGGCATGTACGTCCTATATAACAGCTTCATATTATTATCTCAATTTTCAATCACCTACTCACTCTCAAGTTTAGGTATCATGGCTCGCTCCAACAATCCTGCTGTTTCTGCCTCTGTGACACCAAATCCGACGTAGGTTTCTGAGTTATACACAAACAACATGGCTAACTGAAGCCTTGATACCATATCTAGCACTCGAAATGCTACGTCCTCAATGATGCTCTCTAGGATTAATCAGCTACTCGTGAACAGAGATGTACCACTATTGCCACCAAACCCTACTACCCCCGCTATATCATCTCCGCTTCTCAAAACACTTTGTGGGGTAACAATCCCTATGGAAACAGAATAATGCAGGACAATATTGCTGTAAGTGTCCTTTCTACAACTCCTACAAAAACCTATTTTGGAGCCCAACGCTTTATCACAACTTTACAGACAGCTCAAACCCTGGCTCAATGATTTACTCCCTGCGGTTTACTCTGAATGATCATTTGCACCAGTGTTTGTTCATTCAGTTTGATACGCAGGTCAAATCTTATTTCTCCGTCATTAGCATATCTTCATATGCACTTGATTGTGTCCCTTCTGCTCGCGTCATTTCAATATAAGTTTACATAGATATACTTGTCCCCTAACTAGGTAAATTAGGCTTCTCCTGCAAGGATTAGATCAAGTTGAGTTGGTGGCTATATGCTAGTACCATGCGATCATATTTCGCGTTGCCTAGAACTAATCTCCATTTTGGGCGATTGCTGACCAAGCCTTTGATGACAAGTGATCGACGGCTGGCAAGCGCCCTATGGAGCTTAGCACAATTGTCCTAGTAGACTTACGATGGGTCACCACACCATAACCCACTATCATGTAGATTACAGTCACATAATAAAATTTGAAGCCAGACACGTGTTTGCTTAGCCTGCACTCTTAGATGTGCGAAATCATTTTTGTCTGATTTGCGGTGAGGTGCACGATTTACTAGGAAATGGTAACGGAAATGGTAACGGCAGTACTCATCCTTTGCGTCTCTCGACGATCGTCATGACCATTCCTCTCGCTCTCGCACTCTAGGACGCACTGTATGCGGCCCAATACTATAACATGCACCGCAAGCGTATAGAACTGATGGCGGTTATGCCAATCTAACCCAAATACCACAGATCAGTTCGGTCTACTCATGTAGGCGGCGCAGTGGACCCCAGATCGTGCGGGCGCAACATAGAGCTGACCCGGAGGTCATATCACAGCTGCACAACGTAACCCAACATACTGTCTGGGATACGTTCGGGCACGTACCTGCGTCAATGATGTATCAGGTGAGCTTGCTATGAGTTGAAGAATGTGAAAATACGTACTTGAACCCGCCTGGTGCGCTCGAATCGTTCTTGGCTCCGAAGAATGAGCTGATCCATCGGAATTCGGGAAGGCTGACCACATCACATAGTTGAAGGCTAAGGATTCGGGTGAATAAGAGAGACTTACCCTTCGATCCCGTGGTCTGGGAACAGTTCGTACAAGAAAGTCACGGCTCCAATGAGGATAACTGCCTTGGGTATATCCAAAACCCAGTTCAAACACCGCCAGATGCGTAATGTATAAAGCTTACCTGTAGAAGAATTGACCATTGTCAGCTAGGGACTGACGAGACCGCTCAGCGGCGTACGCTATAAGTGCTTGACGGTTATACAATCTTGGCTATGTTGCTCTGCATAGTTAGTCATATACTTGAAAAGTGTCCCGTTGAAGCCTGCGTATAGTTTGTCAGTGACCTGTTTGATATAGACAGGCTCGGGTGTATGCGACGTACTAAATTTATCGCCGGTCGGTAAGAGGCGATAGCAAGCATCAGACGGGACCAGAGAGATAATATGGCCAGGTGGCTTCCTAGTAGTCGTTCCTCGTCATTGATATGTCGCCCTCTAAATTGCGGGCGTGGTTCAGTGTTGCACTCGAGGACCAAACACCCGATTGAGACTAAAGCTTACTGAACTTGATATGGGCATTGAAGCCTCCCTCGGGCCCCAGAGGGAAAAGGGGAGAGGCAGTACGCGAGGTAGCGTCGCACCCAGTGCTGACCTATAGTATAAGTAGGTGGCAAAAGTAACCTGTAATTTAAAGAAAATCTTCTGGGGGACGAGATTACCTCTCTCTAAAACGTCTAAAGTAGTGAGGAATAGCTACCCAGAGATCAATACACATGAGAAGGGCAGTAGGCATAAGCAGACAGACGTACCGCAAGATTGTATCCGACGTTGTACACATTCTGCTGGGTGTCCATAAGCTCCGTGAACCTCGTGATCCCATCGAGCAGAATAAAGTTATGATTGGCAGCTGTTCATAACGACATGAGCCAAGACCAACGACGACGACCCAGGGGCAGTAAACTTATGTGCATCATCCTCTTCAGTAGGCACGTCGATCCCGCCTATGATGACATTGAGCCCTCAATTGAATCATACAGACATTGCAAACATACCTCTGCCCGTTGCGGAAAGGCTATTGCGAGCACCAAGGGATGTCGAGGGTTGAATGGAGCAGCTGCGCGACGCTGAGCATGAGGTCCAACAAAACCAGAACGTCTGGACTCAGGGTAAGATGGATGAGGGCAGAACGACCGCGCATGCTGGGAAAGTCCGGGCAAGCGCTCGCGGAGTGAGGAAGTGAGGCGAGCAAAAGAGCTTGGGCGAGCTGGAGTTATGTGCGCCTCGTCGCTAGCAGTAATATGCCAATATCGCTCGAGATCCGGCGAGAGCAGGGCCGGACATAGCTTATTTGAGCCCTGGTATGCTTCAGGGGACGGTATGACGACCTAATACTGTCCTGCCTTGATATCCTTCACGTCACTGTTAGAATAGCTGAATGTATGCACGGAAATACTTACCGTAAGCAGCCGGGGAATGATCGTAGACGCATTAGGATTGACACGACAAAACCCCCACGCCCTAAACTGCTTGTTTTGCTGGGTTCCAATGAAATTGAGAGGCAATACTATCCATATTATGGCGTCCAGGCGCATAGAGCAGATCATCACAAACACGAATGTCTTTCCGGAGCCAGTCCTTGCGACACAGTGCACATCCATACCAGAGAAAAGACTCGCAGTAACATCAACTTGATACTGATATGGGACGACACCCGTAGCCTCCAGAGTTTGCACCGTAGTGGATTCCGCAAGGGTGAGTGGATAGGCTAGCATAGAGATAATATCGCGAGGTATAGCAGGCTCCATAGCGCGTCTTCAGCCCAGAGAAAATTCCCAGAGCCTCCCAGGGGTTTATATCGAAAGTATACCAAGTATCAAGTCCCCAGCTAGTGTTGACAGCAAGCGAGGCAGTCGTCGACGGCAGCGAGAGAACGGACGTCATAATTTGAAATTTGTTTCTCCCTAGTAAACCTTGAGCATTCGTGCACCCTTTCTCGGCCAAAACACATCCAATTTTTCAAATTTCAATGAAGCTAATCTCATCCAACGGCCATTCTGAGCACTTTCTATGATTTGGTATAACTATTTACAAGTTGTGGAGGGTGGGGTGACCCATCGTAAGTCTACTAGGACAATTGTCCCAAGCTCCATGGGACGCGGTCAGCTGACGTTTGCTTGCTAACATAAGCGTGTCCCAAAATGGAGATTGGTTCCAGGCAAATTTCGCGGACCGAGACGCTCTTGGGGTGAGGCCGAGTCTGCACGTAAACACTAAACAATCTCATCAGGATATGTGCCAGCCGGTTATGATTACCATTACAGCGCCCAATCTCGACCGGGTAGCGTAGTAGTGCTCAACATTGTTGCGTCTCCAATCTGCAAGTTGAGATGAAGTTGATCAGAGTCCCAGTTTGGCTGATCAACCGCACACGCTTAGCCGAACTTGCACCACTAACCAGCGAAGCTCCGAAGTAGCACCTTGGTATTAGAGAAGTACTGGCCAGGGCAAGACTCGAAGGGAGAGACGAAGTTGTCGATGATATACTGACCGTCAGCGGTGGACACGCAAGCGAGGGAGTTCATGTCTAGAGAGATAAACACTAAAGGGGTCATATAAAACATAACGTGGTCATAGTCGTAAGCCTAACTTACGGTTGAAATTTGGCCCAACCTCTATTACCACATCATAGGCACTCTTGATCGGAGCTGGCTCCCTAACGTCTCTTTCAATATTCAAGGCGAGCGCATCAATTGATTTGGAAGACGCGAGCGAGATGTCCCCAGTCCGATTGTCCGTTCTGGAGCTTTTGATATTCCTGACAATAACGTGGGCAGATACCAACCAAACCCAATAAATATGATAAATAGTCATTTTTCATAGAAACACTTATGACTTTTGAACCGACTAGCTTGGAATGTGGCGTGGGAGACGCGACAAACGCATGCGCCCCCGTGAGTGAAAATCAAAGCAGAAATCTGTGTAATCATACCGTGCTAGGCGGGTGACTGGAGGGAAGGCTACGCCGATGATGAAACATAGGTGGTGAATACGCACTTGAGGATGTCTGCTTGATCCTCCAAGATTCATTTTTGTTCACACATGAGCGCTCAAGAGGAACCTAGCAAGCGGCGAGAACAAGTTCAAGTTGCCTGGTACGGTTAAGAGACTCCGTGATAACGTGCATTGCCGATAAATTTGCATCAGCATAGCATGTCGCTCGTTAGCTCGCTAGGGTTTCAAGTATAGTCCAAAGAGTAAATGAAGCGTTAAGCGAAGTCCATGAGACACAACCCCAAGAGCCGGAATTTAGCGCGCGGCGTAGATCATTAGGTCGGCGTGCCGGTCCGGGAGATGAGGCCGCTGAAATGAAAACAACAGGCTCCGCGAAGCGACAAGTGGCGAGTTAAAATTCTGCTCGAACTGAGATAATAGCTGCTTCGCGTTTGAAAAACGGCCATCGCACCGAACAATTTATCCTGATTAGCAGCATAGCAGCAAGATGTTATAAGCGAAACCGAGAGATTAAGAAACCACCAGAAATTACCCTTCCAGAAAGTTCAGTGAGGCTTGCCACTTTCGGCGTCAGAGGGACGTGGCAAGTGGGAGTCGTGAGCCAGAAGAAGAGGATCACGTGCTTGTGTTAGCCAACAAGAAGCATACACAAACAAATGTTCCCTGATTCATTTCGACACTGCTACACACGACCACAAACTAAAAAGTCCAAGAATTAGTCCAAGAATTGAGTCACAGTCCCAAGAAAGTATCGACACCGCCCAGAACCTCCCTCCAGAACTCCTCAACAACTCCCTCAGAAAACCCATTCTAATCGTATCCGAAACACAACCACAACTTGCCCGCGAACGTATGGCTAAACAACAACATGGCCCCAGCTCTCTGGCGACTTCCTGTCGTAAGACTGTGGAGCTTGATATCGCCATACATAGCGTGCTTGTACGTTGCATCCAGATTCCCCAACAGCAACAGTCCCATCAAAGCAGTTGATGGGGCGGTCTGCTCGGCCTTTGACGGACTACTAGCGGCCGACTTTTGTTTCGGCTCTTCCGGAAGGACAGGGGGAGTTACCTGTACTGGCGTCGTCGCCGGCGTAGGTAACCCAGCACGCGGCCGCTTACTCTCTTTCTCCGCTTGGTCATCGATCCGAGCCCACACGACAGACTGTTCCGCACGTTTTGTCGCGGTCAGGTGCGTCCGGGCGAGAACGAAGGGAGATTTTACGACTTTTGTGCTTTTGAACTTGGCGAGGCGGGCTCGGTGCCAGAATGTCCGTACCAGGTCATTTTCGGTAGAAGGAATGAAGCTGGGAAGAATTCTGTGCGGAAAGGTGGGGAGTTAATCGGTCAGCTTATGGCTAGGAATCCCCGAGCAACTCACACGTTGAAGTATCCGATACACAGACGAAAGAAAGACTCTGACTTGGATAGCTGATCTTGCCAAGACCGGGTGTTGAGTGCAGTATACATCAATCTAATAATAGCAGATGATCAGTCGAACTCGCGTTCAGGAACGGCGCCACACACTCTGGCAGCTTAGCTCCCTGCTCGGCGGTGACGCTTCTCCACTCCAACATCTTCGCCCACGCAATACTGCAAAGCGCGAACACGACGTTGGACACGCTGACCCCGTTGGCCTTGCATTTGGCCCAGATCCGCTTAGTGTGTGCTTCCTCAAATGACACTGTGGGAACAACCGTCTTGCGTGAAGCGCCCTTGACGCGAGGGAACGCTTGGCCGCCCCAAACCGAACCCAAAGGTGAGCGCACAACCAGGGATATCAACATTGTTACTCACGATTTGTTTCCTCGCCAAAAGTCTCTCGTCGACCTTGGCTGCAGCATTCTTGAGCCTTCCCTTGAGCTCAGGGAGTGACGCCTCCATCGACCTAGGAATATCGATCTCTTTATCCAAGTCCTCGCCTAGGACCATTTCTAATTCCTCGGCTGTTTGACCACCTCCCAGCATCAATAACATGTCATTCGCGCATGCATGAAGAGCCATTCCGTCGCCAATACAATGCATCGCGCACAGTACGAGGTGCCATTCATCTTCGCTCCCAGGCTCGAGTGCGACGATAAGGAACGAGGTGCGAGATGTGGAGAGAAGCCGAGGTCCGTTTAAGTACGTGTCCAACAGCTCTGCAATAATGTTAACCTTACCTCTTGGCATATGCAGATTTCGAAAACGTACCATCTTTTGAGCCCTGCTTCACATACAATTCCTCTCCTGCCCTCTCCAGCGCTTCCTTCGCCGATCCTGGTCGGTTATGTTCAAACTCCGCGGAGCCGACATCCGAACCTGGTACAATACTCGCACTCAACAGAGGATGTCTTGCTCGCTCGATAGCTCAAATTGCCTGCAGTCGGTCGCGTTCAAGTACTCCTTTGGCGCGCGAAAGTCGAGATGAACGTACCTACTTAACGTGTGAGCGACATTTCTGTGGGCAAGGGCGAAGAATGCTTACGTGTCGTTCACACCATCTCCTCGCGACGGGAGAAAATACGACAACTCGCTTGATCCCTAAATACGACCACCCGTCAATTTGTTGGTCGTCAGAGGCACATTTTGGGGAGGTGCACGTACCAGTTCCCGTTTTGTCGTTGTGGACTTTGGGCACGTGATCTCGTATGTGCTCTGTGCTGGACTCAGCAGCATGGACGGTCGTCCAGCGGTGGCAGCCATATCAGCAATGCGTGGAGATAGTCGAGGTCGACGTTGGGGGAAAAATCTGGGGCATGTGGGGTGGGATATAAATACAACTCAGCACCGTGTTTGACAGCGATATCAAATCTAGGCACGCCCACCCCAACTCGTGTCTGTCGCCCCCAGGCCCAGGACATGACGCCGATGATAGAATTGCCTAGGCGTGGATGCTCAAGCACGCGGCGTGTATGTCTGTATATGGTGAATATATGCTCGACGATAGATGGAGAAGCGCGAAGATACGAATGGGAAAGTCCGGAGCATGTGGATGAGCAGGTGTTGCAAGGGATGTCGTTCGACATGTTATTTGTGGGCTAGGGCTTTGATATGTCCGCCTGCCTGATTTTCCTTCCCATGTTGATATATTTATTGTGCAGAGTGATATATTAGTTGATACGAAGCGCGAGCCGGGACGATTGATTAGATTTTAGTTAGTCTTGCGTCGGCGTCGCTCATTAGCCATCGAAGATTCCTTCCCCTGGGGTTTGATCGACGCCGGGCAAACCATGGGCTTGACCAAGAAAATAAAGAAACTACCCTATATGCATAAGTTCACAGATAAGTCCTAATAATAAGTCAACTGTATGCTCGAGCTTGTAGCAACCTGGTATTTTGCGTTCTGGAAGTTTCAGCTAATAGTAACCAGCATGTTGCATTGAGGCCAAGTCGATTCCACACATGTAAACGCCAAGAAGCCGAAGAAGTGCATAAGCTTATTCAATACCTCAACCATACTGTCTTGCGAATACAGTAGTTTCATGCCCTACGAGCGGTTGACCTGTTATGTTCCCCCCGAACCGATACAGTCAAAGTAGATGGGGTGCGCCTGTAACGAAGACTTTCCGGCTTCTTGGTGGCGCGATGTGCTTCATACTCAGAATGCTGGCCGCCCCACCAGTGGGTCTCCGAATCTGTCAGTCCCTCGGCGTTGGGAAAGAATTCCGGCAACAACGATTTCCCAACCGTGGCATATGCACGTTCCAGGTCCATCAGCGTATACATAACCTTTTCCCCTTCAATTTCTTCTAACTTTTTAAGGTGTATACCGCTGGTCGACATCGCTCGGCGGGCACCGGCGACTATCACGTTCTGAAGCATCCCAAGTCCGCCCACTAAGAGAAGATACCAGGTGTTCTTCTTCAAGCTCGTCACGGTGATCAAGAGGAGCAGCCAAGCAACAGCGAGAAGCAAGCAAAGGGTCTGTGTAAACCAGCATGAAAAAGGCAAACCGAGGATCGATCGGCCTTGAGAAAAATCCAAGCGCCGAAACAATCTGAGAGCTGAGCAAGTGTCTTCAAGACCACGTCTCCTCCTATGATGAGCAGGATTGAGAGAACATCATAAGGCTCCTGCCAAGACGAGTGGATGGTCCCCGCGACAGACTTTGCCTGATCCCCAACGCTAGACAGGACGGGTATCGCGGGGCTTCGAAGCTATCGACATGTAAGCCACTGGTACCTGAATCCATGGGAAATGTTGCTTACAAGGATACAGTTATGGGGTCGCCGGGATACTGAAATCTGCGCTCCAGGACTCTATGTCGGGGTGGACGGATAGTGTATCAGTCTAGGGCGAAAGGCAACTTGCCACTATCTGAATCGGATCAGATACGATGTCACTCCATTCACATGTTCACGCCGCAGTGCGAAGGGCCTTGAAGCAGTGTGAAAAGATCTGATGGGCGAGGCGCTACGAGTCGAAGCTTATAAAGCTGACCGCAGGTCGACCGCCCAGTTAAGACCAACATTCACAGCACGAAAATGTTATCAAGTCTCATTGATTTTCTTTTGTATCCGCTATTCTATTTTATCTCCCTCGTCTGGTCAGCCTCAATCAACCAATCGCGAAGAAAATGCGTCGAGCAAGAGAATCGCGCAGAAGCATGGAGAATTGCTTAAATCGCTGAATAGTCTAATAGTGAGCAGGATGATTTTGCGGATCTTGCACGAAGCTTACAGTATATGCACCTCAAGGTTTTGGTAGTCCCGATTCCGATTTGCCAAGTGTCGTTGGATATTCTCACTAGCGGCGACGCTCTGTTAGATTTAGCGACAAACGGCACGGCAAAGAGGTATCGATTGATTGACTGTGCCAGGATCGTCGATGACGACACACTTGTGATATATGAATATGTGGATTTCCCGGTCACTCCCTACGCAGCTTTGTCGTACGTGTGGCGCGGTAATGCCGTCGAACCCGGCTCCTCCAGCCCCACCTTCTCAGTCAAAGGGGCAGAGGACGCAGACCCCATTGGGTCCACAGTTTTAACCGACGCATGCGCCGCTGCATTGGCACGAGGAGTGTCCTTCATATGGCTCGATCGTCTGTGCATTTTACAGAATAGCTCCGAAGATAAACGCTGGCAGATTAGCGAAATGTATCGACTTTACCAGTCCTGCGCCATCTGTATTGTTGCTCCTGGAGGTTTGCAGCGTCTCGTACCTCTAGACGAAGAGACAGAATAGGGACTTTAGGCTGGGCCGGAATACGGCCGTGAAATTCCGGCCGCCCAGCGCTTATTTTACGGCCCCCGGCTTGCGCGCCGCTTTCTTCAACTCTAAACTTGTATTTCTTAATGCCATATTGTATATTAAACTTGGGGAAATGAAACAGATTGCCCATACCTTTCAATTCTGCAAGTTCTGAGTGCTCAAGACCGGGAGGTGATCAAAGACCATCCTACCCAACACATTCCTCCCCATTCGCTTACTCGTGACTATAGATCATCAAGCTACGGCGAAGGCAGCCAGGATGTCACCTTGAGCCAATATATTCATCTGGCACGCTTTAAAAGTGGTCGTGAATGAAAACCTAGGTGGATATGTGCTTAGCCGAAATTTCGGCCGCGAGCACTGGCCACACTTTGTTGTACCTGCACCCCAAGACCAAACATTTGACCCTAAGAATTATGCTGTTAACCCTCGTTATGTATATGAGTCCACTGACAAAATATCAGGCCGAAATACTGTAGTGAACGTGTGCTACAGTAAATTTCGTTCCAGCATGGTCGGAATTCCGGCGCTTGTGGGCCGATATTTTCAAATTCCGGCCGAGCCTAAAGTCCCTAATGGATCCACCGTGGATGGACTCTTCAAGAGGCTTTAGCACCACCCATTGTTGTGGTTCTATTCTCATGGAAACTCGGTGCCAGCCAAGCGCGGGCTGGCGACGACAGCTGGGGAACTATTGAGCCCGTTGGTTTAAATAGGTCTGCGATAGCTCTTCTATCACTCATTCTCGATGCCTGCACGACTGGCTATTTATCCTTTGAACTAGAGTCGGGTCTTCCTCGGATGGTTCAGACGAGAATCTTTAGCGCTGAACCACACGAACAGCCCCTGAATAGTGTACCTTTTTGGCAGCCGACGCGCCAAGTCATGTCGCCTAACGTATCCGCTCTTGCGATTGCTACGTCCAGCGACATGGATGCAGACATCAAGGAATATGCGATCTGGCAAAGTGCGCTAATGCGTACATCTTCCAGGCCCGTCGATATGGTATTCAGCATCATGGGCTTATTCGGAGTGATCCTGGATCCTGGGCAATTTGAGAAGCATGATCGAATTGGAGCTACTATAGCTCTGGCTCAAGCGATCTTGAAAAAAGGCGGATGAATGAGCTGGCTGGGTATTTCGTGTCTCGCTCCTCCTTGCCCACAGATTTCGACATTTCCTGTCTTTCCCCACACACGAGTGGCCGGGAAAGCATTGCTCAAGGTCGAGGGAGAATATCAAAGAGTCTCTGAGCTCATGTTACTGCAATTTTCAAAAAGGCATGCACTCGGCACGTGAGAGAAAAGATTAAATCGAGAACCGCAAGACTCACCACAGGCTCAGTTTCAAACGTACAGACACTAGACAACGTGCAAATGGGTCGCTAATTTGAGGCCTATGGCACGCGTAGAAATGGTTGGCGATTTACGGAGTTTGAAATTTGACCCCTTTTTCAGATTCTGGACACTTGCTGATTTTATCTTGCAGTGCCCTCCGCC
Organism: Ceratobasidium sp. AG-I; assembly: GCA_015039395.1. NCBI lineage: Eukaryota > Fungi > Basidiomycota > Agaricomycetes > Cantharellales > Ceratobasidiaceae > Ceratobasidium > Ceratobasidium sp. AG-I. The sequence continues at coordinate 210,537 of MU132182.1, forward strand.
CAGAATTCTTAGTATCGTTGCACTTTATTTTATTTCCGTTGACCCAGAATTACGGTTGTGGTGAGTCTTGCGGTTTTGGAATATCTTTCATGTCTCACGTGCCGAGTGCATACCTTTTTGAAAATCGCAGTAAATGAGTACCCGAATGCCGCAGCGCTTGTTCCAGCCCCTCAAGGACGTATAGACGACGATGGGTACATCACCTTTACGGCAAAAGCGATCCCCGTGCTGCCTCTACCTAGCACCACATCGCAAAACTCACTACACACGGTCCCGTACGCTGATGCAGCCAAACCTACGGGACTGAGAGCAATAGATAAATCGACATGGAGTCCTGGCACGATGAACGGTACGTCCACCACTCATTCTGCACCCTCGTTTGAGCCCAGGTACTTTGCTGTGCTTATTGGCTTCTTCAATGGCTATTACCCGGGCGGAACTCCGGCGAAGGATGCAAACAACGCCTAAGCAATGCTTATTGAAGAACAAACTTTCGGCAGGTTTTGTTTGAAGTCTTATTTTACGCTCAGTCTGAAGTCTCGGCCTTGGGTTAACACTTGGCCTTCAGAGAGTTTCATGGTCGGAGGGCCTCAATCGATCGATCACTTTGAAACCACCGACGAACGAGACATTGATTCATTCCCTCTCATATCAACAGCCCTTAAATGCGAGCTCCCAAATTATCAGGGGAGTACGCGGCTTACGGCTTCGCTGAAAGATCAGACAGCATGACAAGCGCGCTGGGCAGCTCCTCAAGCCGTGCTGGAGTCGAGTCGAGTTCGTGGGGATGATGGGCATGAAGGACGTATGGAATCGTACATGCGCAGGTTTTAAGCGCGTTTTTAGTACGTCTATACCTCGTCTCAGTCCGCTAATCGGTACATCCGGAGAGTCTTGCAGTCTTCGGAGTTCTGTATTGACTAGCATGCTGAGCGCAGCCGTCTTTATGTTTCTCTGCTTTAGTAACCATTGTTTCAATCGCAAGTTCCGCCTGGTGCCGGGCTTCGGTTGGCTTGGCTGTTCTGTTTAAGTAAACGATAGCATTTGAATACATTTGTAGAAACATACATTAAATTCTGAGCTGCGGTAGGGCTGTAGAACTCTCACGCGTTACAATGACTCAGCTAGATATATGTCATCTGTTGTCACAAAGTCATCTCTTTCACACGTAGTCGCACGCCCTTGCGATGGCTTGGTACCTCGTCCAGATCATCAAACAACGTGTTTAACATGAGGCTTTCTACCTGACTGCATGCTACATCACACCACCTCAAAACCGCCGAATTTAACTCTCACACTTCCCACTTGTCCCTCCATAGCAGCATCTCGGCTACAATGAACCTGTTTAGCGACCTTTACTCAATCATTTTGTACTTTGCCGTCGATCGCGTTAAGACCTCCTTGTGCCTAGGAGGCGCGAGGCAAATTCAGTCATCATTTTCAGACGACATTGACTTAACAATCGAAGCTCTGGCAAGCGCAAACCAGCGTACGCGAGATACGAAATTTCTTATTTATGTGAACAAAATGCTCAAAATCGTGATCCATGAGACCTCGGTAGGCTTCCGAAATGGTATTATATATCGCGATCTTTCTGACGTATAACCGTAGGCCCACGATGCAGCTCACAAGAATTGGAGTAAACTGAGTCAATCGCTGGATTTAGTCCAAAGTTTACTCGACACTTTTCATAAGGATTTGGATCGCAGCGAGCACGTCTCTCTACCAGAGCAACTTACCGCACCGCTTTTATGGCTATTCCGGTGAGTTTCGCTACATAGTTTTGCTATGCGTATGGCTAAGCAGGATTGCGGTAATATCCACCAAATAGATTCTACATTATCCAATTATCGTCATCCAGCCTTCCTAGACCGAATTCTCTTAGGCTACAGCCTCCACAAATGTCTCCCAAAATGTTGTGCCGGGGTTGAAGAAACGCTCGATCAGCTCAAGGTCCGCCTTGCTTCAACAACTCAAGCTAATGTCAGCTTGCTAACATAAAGCAATAAATGCTGGTTCTCGTGCAACCAAAATTGATTTACGGCAGCTCTCTAGATGAGCTACTACGCACTGGCTCATCTCTGGACATCGACTCAATAGCCGCGCCGGAGCGTTACCGATTTGTCGAATGCGCTTTTCTCGTCGACCAAGATGTTTTGCGCATATGGGAATTCCTACGTCTTCCTTCCGAGCCTTACTCCGCAGTTTAATATGTCTGGCGCGGCAACAAAGTACCAGACGAATATGACGTACCGGTGTTTACTGTTCGAGGAGCAGAAGACGCCGACCCGATTAGCACTGAGCTGCTCCGACATGCCTGCAAAGCCGCTCTCAAGCGAGGTACTCACTTCCTATGGCTCGACCGTCTTTCTATCATGCAGATGAATAAACACGACAAAAATTGGCAGATCAGCAAGATGTACAACATGTATCGTTTCTGTGCCTTTTGTGTTATCATTCCCGCTGGTTTGCAGCGCCTAGTCTCGCTCCAAGAAGAAACACAGTGGATCCACCGGGGTTGGAATCTTCAAGAAGCACTTGCGCCTCCAGCTGCCGAGGGCATGTTTTCTTGGACGCTTGGTGAACTCCAAGCTATTCCGGGAGATAGCAACGAATTTCGTGGCAATATCACCGAGGTTTTCGAGGGTCAGTCTGCAATGGCGCCGCTGTGGCTGGTTCTTGATGCCTGCGTTGCAGGCAGTCTTTCCCTGTTCGAAGTTGACGCTGCATTCTCTGGTGGGAGATTTGAGCAAATTTCTGTCTTCGGCGTAGGCGAGAAAGGATACACCGGAAGCGACTTTAGGTTTGCACTGCCGAATGTTGCAGCCCTAGCGGCGGCCGTATCGCGTAGCATGCAGGAATATTATGACAGGAAATGTTATACTATCCGGAAGTGTGCTCTTATGCGCACGTCCTCTCGCCCAGTAGACATGATTTTCAGCATCATGGGCTTATTTGGCGTCATCTTAGATCCTAGCCGATTCGATAAAAATGATCGCGTTGGCGCCACAATTGCACTGGCACGCAATATTCTACAGAAAGGCGGGCGTGCAACCTGGCTCGGATCTTGCTTTCATGTTCCCCCTTTTGCACAAGTTTCTACTTTTCCTACTTTCCCTCGCACGGCTGTCGCAGGAAAGGCGCTCATTCGAGTTACAGGGGGATATGCTGAGTTGTCCAGGTTGATGGACAGCGAATATCTTATCGCGGAAGCACTGGGACCAATGCCTCGTGGTGCAATGGACGAAAATGGCTACCTCACCTTTGAAGCCAAAGCTATACAGATATCTATATCTCCCTCCAGTTCATTGCAATTGGACCAAAGCGATCCAAGCCGAAAATGCCTGAGCGCAACGAACGACACCTTATGGGTGGCCTGCGACGATGCGGTCCTATCTCCCGAACTGATTTCTTCAAATGGGCAACCCAAGGCGTTCGCAGTGCTACTGGTGTGCTTTTTTGGATATCACCCCTCAATGACGCCAGCATATGATTGCAACAACGTTCGAGGCCTGATTATTCAGGAGCACGCGGCAGGAAAGTTTCATGTTAGCTCTTACTTTATGCTCAGCATCAGGACCATTGATTGGACCGTCTCCTGGTCACTGCACAAATTCTGCGTTGGCGGGCCCGAACGCATCACCTCTGCTTACCTTGATGAACCACTTCACGAGGTTGAAACGATTGACACAAACCACATCATTCCACCCGACGAAAGTATCACTTTTGGTAACATCGGTAGTAAGCATATATATGAACTTGCAATGGCGGCGAGGCCCAAACTGGATTGATATCTCAGGTGCCTGTTTCTAAACATTTGTGTGTTCCGATTTGGATGTATTTCTTCTGATTGTGACGGAAAGCCTAAAAAGCCCCTATACAAATTATATAAGTCAAGTAATATCAAGGACAAGCAGTACTCTGCTGAGCCGCCTATGAAGCGCATCTTTCTTCCTTGAGTAAGTATCGGATTTAGACTCGATGGTTGACTATGACGAACACCGTATCTGTTTAGGTTGCTCTCAACTCCGTGCCTCATAAGGAAGCGTGGTCCAGTAAAAAAATTGTAACTCCCAAGGTGTCCTATGTTCGTTAGCTCATCGACCCGTGTGTCAATGAAATCGAAGTACTTTGAAGATTTACGCATTCGCCGTATTATAACTATTGCAAATGATGATCAGCGCGCTCGATCAAGATAAACAAGTAACCTCTTGGCTTGCTATCCAGTTTGATTAAACTTTATTTGGCCAATGCGGTCGGCGCATACACCCAAACAAACACAGTTACGTACAGTTTTCCACCTTCATATCGCCAAAATTCTACGATTCCTTCCCTGCTGCGTTGCCTTAACATCTGTTCCAACGTGCAAACGCGCGAAAATATGACAGTATAGCGTGAAATAAGGAGTTGATCGCCCGACAGTGTGTTCGCTTCCTGCCCCGACCCTGAACACGCGTTGGTTGGGGCACAACGACCATCATATCAAGGTGAATGCGGGGCACGAATCAAAAAATGGAATGCATCATCTTGGGGTTCTGTCGCCCGTCATCCGAGGAGTGGCGTCCTCAATATATCCATGTAAAGACCATGCCGCGAACAACGTGTGTGATTTTCATGTAATTTGCGACTCCAGCTGTCCGCTGGTGAGCGCGACATGACCCTCGAATTCAGTGGAAACTGGGCCATGTGTGGTGCTACGTCGCCGGATCACGTATCGGTGCAACCTGGTCAGTGCACGGTCTGCCTATATAAACACCTGTTCTTCGCCAGGAATCATCACCATCGAAGAATATATTCCTCTCAGCAATAGCTAACCCTGTTCCCGACGGCACGTACACTATCTGTCTCCCCTATAACGGGGGAGGCATCACCGACACTGGAGAAGGTCGATATCTGAACATTTTGCCAAGTGGCGCTCTTGGGGATGATGCGGACAAGGTCAGTCAATCCATTCACTCTAGCGAAGTGACATAACAACGCTCGCCCAAAGATCAAAGCCGTCTACAAACCGGAGAAGGGGGCTTATTCTTTGCAATTTGCTCGATCAGGGAAGTACTTGACGTGGGTGGAGGAGCCCGCATGAACAACAAACTCGTTACTGGCGATAAGCCTCGTTATTTCAAGATCAGCAAACATGATTATGAGGAGGACAAGTATACGTACGTCTTATGGCCAGGGAAGCGTCACCGACCCGGGTGAGGGTCGCTTCCTACACGTTCTGCCACACGGTGCTTTGGGTGAGGACGCAGACAAGGTCAGTCGAATGACAGGTTTGAATATGATACGTGTCTGATATGTTGTTACCAGATCGCAATCAAATACAATGCCGATAGAGGAGCTTATTCCCTCAAATTCACAAAGTCGGGAAAGTTCTTGACGCACGCAGACGAGCCACTTCACCCGAACATCAAGATGGTCGATGGCGATAAACCCGCGTACTTCAAGATCACGCCGCACGAATACGAGAAGGACAAGTTCTGGTGCGTTCTCTCATTTGATTCACACATGAACCGCGCTCAGGCTTTGTACAGCATTTCGCATGCGGACAATAGGGAGTACCACGTTGGCCTGGCTATGGAACGTATTTTCCCACCTTGGGTGAGTGCTAAACCCGGGTTGAAAGCCCACGACTCATCTGTGTCTTGGATTGCTAGGTTGCCCTGTCGAACTTCCCAGAGAGGCAGCCTTGGACGATCAAAAAGGCCTAGGATCCTTCGTTTTTCCGCTTTGTAAACAACTCATCCGTGAACCAATGTGATTGAATACTCAAAAAACCTGTTGCTCATCCCATTTGCACGCGCTTGGCTGATCATCCACGACACCAAAATGTTCAAGTCGTAATCCCAAGGTATCGTGCATGTACTGCGAATGGGTAAACTTGACTGGTAAGATGACACTGTCCTAAGGTATCCCCGGTAGAATAAGTACCATACAGGTAGCACTATGGTCATTGCTGGACACGCCAAGTCAGGTGCATCGTCCAGTTGTCTTGGCGCGTTGCACATGACAGTGTTTGTTGAAAGAAGTACTACATATATGTATCAGCCCTCGGATGTATCATGAAAAATACTGATAAGGAGCACTTAAACGACAATGGACTTACCAAAAAGGGAATTATCAATGCCGACACCAAGAGATGGTGCGATCGCAAGAAAGCCCATAAATTACGAGTAGTCAGTACAACACCAACCTTAACTCGTCTTCACATCTGGAAAACTTTAAATACCAAGATAGCACTATGTAGTGCTATATAGCATATATAGCGACCTGAGCAAAATTGGAGAGGTCCCTGATTTATAGTACTATATGGTACTATATAGTACCTATCTGGAAAATATATAGGTGCTAGATAGCATTTTTGGAGCACTATGTAGGGCTATATAGCGGTATATAGCAAACATGGTCTAACCATATATGGTAATTTCCTTTTTAGGAAGGAGGTTTAGAATAAAGAAATAAAAA
>MU132182.1:217248-228974 GCA_015039395.1 Ceratobasidium sp. AG-I
TTTTTATTTCTTTATTCTAAACCTCCTTCCTAAAAAGGAAATTACCATATATGGTTAGACCATGTTTGCTATATACCGCTATATAGCCCTACATAGTGCTCCAAAAATGCTATCTAGCACCTATATATTTTCCAGATAGGTACTATATAGTACCATATAGTACTATAAATCAGGGACCTCTCCAATTTTGCTCAGGTCGCTATATATGCTATATAGCACTATATAGTGCTATCTTGGTATTTACAGTTTTCCAGATGCACTGTAATACCATGGACGAATCGATGTATCTGCCGCATCGCCAGCCTTCTGAAACACCTCCTCGTCGCAATCCTATGACCTATGGTCAACAGTCGGGTCAGAGCCGGCACATCTTTCCAGGTATGGGGCATGTTGCAGACGTGGGAGACCCAGCAGACCGACGCTATCATTACTTGTCAGAACTACCAGCGGAAATGTTGGACAGTCAACTTACCCAAACGCCAGGTATGTGCGACAGGCTGCAATCGAGATGGCCGCTCAATCCCTTGTGCTTGCTAGGATCTCGCGGACTAAATTCCTGGATGTCGAAACCAGTCGATCAAGTACGGCTTCGTACTCAGTCATCGCCCAGTGAATACATACAAAGTAAGCGTGGTAACCAATATTGTTTGAATTAAACACTTACACCGTGTAGGACGACCTACACAAGCAACAGCTTCGAATGCGCCTACAGGGGCAGCTACTCGCCCCTCAGACGCTCGTCAAAACCTGGAGGCTACTTCGAACTTTGGACGTCCAGGCTCTGCCTACGCTGCCTCAGACCGTGGCCACGACGGAGGATACGAAGGGGATCATGATGGTATTTACCCAGGACGAGTGAAGAGGGGCCGGTACGAGGAGAATGACGATGGGGGTCAGCGAGACAGCTACAGCAATAACACACCTGGTCGTGCGGCGACTGAAACCCGTGCCACAGAGTCTAGTGAGGGGCTTCTACCTACCTTCAATTCTCCGAATACTTATCCCAATAATAACAACTAGATCTTATCTTGCATTCGACGCTTAACGAACTCGAGGCGCGTGCTGAGCATCAGGACACGGTTATCAAATTGCTATTCAAACAGTTAGCCATAGAGAGGTCAAGAGTCGATCAACTCGAAGCAGCTGTCAAGAAACTTACAAGTAAGACTGCTGCGATTGCTGATGGACCCCTGGTGGAGCTGAGCAGAGATGAGAAGGCGGTTCTTGCTCAGAAATCTAAGCGACTAGCAGTGAGTGACACACTGGTATTAAATTAGAGCGTATGTCTTACCATTATCTCCCAGGCAGGACTTCACAATGCATTCAAGGACTGCATGTGCCTAAAGAACTTGACGAGTCTTAACCCGCCACTACCCCCAGACGAAAACGGCAACCCTGTCTACTGGAAGCCCCACCCAACCGACCCAGAAACACTGGTTCTTCACCCTAAGGATGTCGGGCGAGCAGTTCCCGCAATTCCCGCGCTCGCACGCGGGAATCCGGCGCCAAATTCCCAATCCGGCGCTGGCGCCCGCGCCCGCACGCGGGAATTGCGGGAAATTGCGGGCAACCCGCACTGCTCGCATCAATGCGGGTCCTAGCGGGTAATGCGAGCATTCCCGCATGCTCTCATGCCTGCAGCATGTCTGTAGCAGCTGCGAGAGTGGTGTTAGTGTGCGAAGGGGAAAATGACCGACCCCAAAACCCATCACAACTGAGTGATTAAGTGCTCGTTAAACGCGGATAAATCAGTGAATCCGGAATATGCTTTCGCGCTAGCGGAATTAATTTGTTAAGCTAGAGAAAACCGCAAAATACATTCATGGGATAATACACAAATATCGCAGCCCTCAATGCAGTCAGACAAGACATTTTATAATGCATCTGAACTAGCGATCCTATGCTAAAAGGTACCTAGAGTGTATATATCAAGTTTGAATACAATCACATCAGCAGAAAAGAAGATATGCGAATAGGGGGGGGATCCTACCCCTATCCCCCTACCCTTATGATAGCAGTAGGGTTAAGCATTTCTAGATAAATGTAAATCATAGAAAATCTTGAGCATATCTGAAAACCCCACTATAGCAAGAATCTCATTCATAGCATCTCCTGATTCATGTGAACTGCTCTGTCCTGAGTGCTAAGTGTTCCTTATACTCTAAACACATTCCCCTTGTATGATTCACAGGATCAGAGTATCAGCTGTGTTTCAAACTAGTGAACTATGGTAAGAGGACATCCTGAGCATAATGTACTCATTGGAATTGGCTCTAAACTCCTCAGTCTTACTGTACAAAGCAATCTATGGCAGTTTTTACCCCTATTCACACTGTTTCCCCTATCTGTGTACTTTCCAGTGATCCAATCAAGCTGAGAACCTGTATATAGACTGCTATAGTATGCTATAAAATACTTTGCACAAGGGAGCAAAGTTTGCCTGGAGGGACTCCTTAGTGCTTGTGGCGCTTTTCAGGGGTAATTTCCCCCAGAGAGAGATCTGGTATTCCTCCCCCAGAATAATTAATTGTGGACATGTAATCTATATATTCTGGGAGCTGCGATTTATGCGCATTTTATGAGCCTAAAATCATGAGATTGTGACGAGTATTCGGTACACTCATTCTCCTCAGCGTGCACACTTTGAGCCCCCCGGGCAGTAAAGTTGCACGCATTCGCGCGTTTACTTATCGATCTGCCCTCAGATTTTTGCGGGCATTTGCGAGAACCCTGGCGCTTAGATGCGGGTTGCCCGCCGAGCATTTGCGGGTTTCCCGCGCCGAAATCTCCATGCTGGCGCCCGCGCTCGCTGCTCGCACACGGGTATTTGCGGGTATTTGTGCCCGCAAATGCGAGCATTCCTGCACGCGGGTTGCTCGCGCGACATCCCTACTTCACCCCGACCTCGACTCTGATCTTGAGCAACAACTGATCTGGTTCGACGAAGTAATCAAACGACTGAAACAAGCACCGAACGGAATAACTCTCGAGGAGTTGAAACAGTACTCACGGCAAGATATGCTCTTTGCTTTTAAGCAAGGCGCTTTTGACAGAGCTCAGCGAGCCTGGCGTGCACGCTTCAAGTCGCAAGAAGAGAAGGACAAGGAGTGGAAAAACGGGTGCAATTATGCGAGAACAAATCTGGTGAGCTCAAGTCTCCTGACCGAATAGAATTCAACTTCATCAGCAAAAAGTGGATTTGTTATTTAACTTGGAAAGTCAGATTTGGTAGGATTTGGCAGGATTTAGTGAAATTAACTTGGATTTATTGGATTTATTCGGATTACATCAAATTCACTGAATTGATTTTTATTTGAGGAAATAAATCTTGTTGCCAATTTGAAATAGCTTCCAGCAGCAGCCCTCATCATCAAACATCACCTGGCATCAATTAGCACCCAGTTTGGATGCAAATTAATGGAGAACAAACCCAAACAGTGATCCAAATGTGAAAAGACTCACGTCTGGTGTCACAGCCCTCTTGGCTTGACTTAGGTGTGTTTCGATGTGTGTTTGTTGAGCTATCAAGTGGCGTTCTACAAGCCCTTAGTCCTGACGATGGACTCAAGGGATACGATGTTGAGGGCTAAACCCGAAGTGTTGAGGAAGTTGTTATACGACGTAGTCTCTTAGTCTTAAGAGTGTTGGAGGATGGTACAAGTGATGCGCTAAAGCCGTCACTTATAGTACTGTCCTGCCTTCACACCTATGAGGGGAGATTGACGAGGTAGAGCAAGCTGGAGATCCCAGGCTTGCTCACCCTTCTTTTATACACAGGGGCGTACAGCCTCGTAAGTACATGTGAAAGTCCATCTACCAGTAAGAGCGCACAGAAGTGCAAGGTGAAACGCAAGAGTCACCATGAGGTGTGGTCTGTGCGTAAAGTCCAAAGGACTGTTTGTGGTCAGTCGTTGTAAGCCACGAGTCCGTGTCCGAACGAGTCAAAGGCCAGGCCTTAGGACGAGAGAAAGACACAAAAGAAAGAAAAGTTCGGAGGGTTACAACAATTGAGCCCTTCGAGGTGGCACGGCGCATTGCCCGGGGTATTGACCCCACCGCCCGCCTCAACTACATTCCCTACGGCGAGCGGGGTGTGTGCATGTGGGTCAGCGACACGACCCTGCACGACCCAGCGCGTGGCGACCTCATGTGGGTCGGAACAGGGGCCCGCCCCGTCAGCATCCATGCCTTGCGGCGTACCCACCTTTTCGTCTGTCGGCAGTGCGTGGCAGACGACGTCCGTACCATCGTCGAGCAATCCAGGGAGCGATGGCGCCACCGCAACGGCGTCCAATGGACCAGCCAGGGGAGGTGGTACATCGACCACGAGGTCGTCGAGCAGTGGGTAGCAGACGAAGGGCGTAGCTGGGTTACAGAGGTGGGGGCTTCATGGGAGCGGTGCATGCGGAAGGAGGATTGGATGGAGGCGTTTGACCTGGTGTTTGTGGGAACGACGAAGCGGGGGGAACTCAAGACCTGGCTGGACCAGCGTGCATGGGATAGGGGGATGGAGGACGTTGGGGCCGCAGTGGGGGAGCTAGTATTGGAGGAGGGCGAAGTCAAAGGGGAGGCGGTTGACTCGGGATTGGGGGTCCTTGCCTCACCGGCCTCGAGCGGGGGAGAGACGGATATGGAGTCGGTGGAGGAGGGAGAGGATCTGTGCATGGGTTGGGAGCGCTTGGAAGGGTTCCTGGAACGTGGGGGAGTGGGTTCCCGCTTGTTGTAGTTTGCTAGACTTTTTCTTTTTTTTTTCTTCTGTCTCTCGTTTGCTTTGGACTTTTTTTCGCTTGGCCAAGGTCCCCTGTGGCCGGCGCTTTTGGGGGGGTGATGTCATGACCCACCCCGGTCTTTCTCGTAGCTTGTACGTTTTCTCGTGGCCCATGACCTGAGTCACTTCTTTAGGCTGTGTTTCCTTTTGTCTGACTCGTGCTGCGCGCTCATCAGACGCTGCCTCGTTTTGTATGACTCGCCACATGCCTTATGCTGTGCAAGTCTGACTCGATGTACGCTCTTGTTGTGTTTGGGCTGTACGCCCTGTGTCTATATATTCCATCAGGAAAATGCTCAACTTTCATTAAGGTCTCAATTTCAAATTTAGCTAAATTTCTTAAATTTGGCTAAATCCGCTAAATGCCCCTAAATTAGCCTAAATTGATTAAATGCCAAATCTGGAAAAATGCTAGAAGTGACAAACATGACCAAAGGAACATCTTTGAGAAATTTGAAATTCCTAAATTTATTAAATTTAGGTGTATGAAAAGGGGGGGTTGGTAAAAACCTAAAAGTATTAATACAGCTAAATTTAGGTCAATATCATTCATTCTGTACTGGGGGTTTTCCCTGATGTCGAGCCTGAGCAAGCCTGGTTTACCCAGCTTGCTCTACACTCGTCAATTACCCTTTTCTATTGGGCTCTTCAGCCTCTAGCGTCCTCTGCAACTCACCTAAGACAACTGTCTTATCGCCGTCGCCAGTCTCTTCACTTAACTCGCTCGTCTACTCACTCGTCTTTGCCACTCGATACATCCGCTGTCGCCAGCCTCCTACACTCTAGCAATGTCATCAAAGAGGTTGTGACACACCACATGCCTTATGCTGTGCAAGTCTGACTCAATGTACGCTCTTGTTTTGTTCGGGCTATACGCCCTCTGCCTATATATTCAAGCCTGAGCAAGCCTGGTATACCCAGCTTGCTCTACACTCGTCTTTTACCCTTTTCTATACTTGGCTCTCAAGCCTCTTTCCCAGCTGTCTTATCACCGTTGCCAGTATCTCCGCTAGGCTCACTTGCCTATTCACTTGTCCCTGCCACTCGATACATTCGCTGCTGCCAGTTTTCTACACGTTTGCAACATCTTAGAAGAGGTTGTGACAATGTCACCCATGAGGTATAAGTGGCTGCCCCTTTAGGGTATTTGAAATAGACCCTGATTAGTCAGCTGACAAATAATCTTATTTTTTATCTTTTATTCTAAACCTCTTTCCTTTTTTGGGAAATTTCCATATCAGGTTAGATAGTGCTAGATCTTGCTAGATTGTGCCAGATTGTGCTATCTAGCTGCTAAGTAGATGCTAGATAGGTGTTAGATAGGTGCTAGGTAGCTGCTAGATAGGCATAGATAGTGCTATATAGCCCTATAAATACAGGACCTGTCTAATTTTCCTAGGGTTCCTAGATATGGTATATACCGCTATATAGCACAATCTAGATACTTACATTTCTCCAGATGTAGAGTCCCAACAGTGTACAAATTCACTCTTGTATAATAGATATTAGGACAACTATGCCTGGGCGTTCAATCATAATGAAGGACCTGATAAGATTGTTTCTCTCTATGTACTTTGAGCGCAATAATTTATGTGGCTAAGATTAAATTAAATTACCAAATTCGGCCATGCTTCAACCATGTCTCGACCAAGGAAGACCGGAAATAGCCTGGTGGCGAGCCGGACTGCCTCATCCTATGGCAAGCCCAAAGTTTAGTCGCCTCAACCACACCTCGACCCCAGGATCAATCCGCATTGATTCGCTGTGACTGGCTGCCAATCCCAAGCTCATGACTAATATTGCTGCCATGGTAGCTGTGCCACAGCAGAAAGAAAGCGCGAATCCAAAAGGCGAGTAGTACACACTTTTGCCTAGCTTGAATTTCACTCATCTACCTTGCTGTTTAGAACTACCTGGAGTATTGACAAGCAAAACCCAGTGTTATTTTAGCCCAGAGCGTCCGTCGCACTTCTCGTCTTCTAGCCCTAGCCGTGAGTCCCACTCTCAGCAAATTCTGAATTTGCTCTGGGGTGCTCCAGAGCACTCCAGAGCAAAGCCACGTGCTCCCCGGTGCTCCGAAGGCTCAAGTTCTCAAATGAGCCTCTGGACCACGTGCTCCCTAGTGCTCCAGAGGCTCATTTGAGAACCTGAGCCTTCGGAGCAAACCTTGGAATTGCAGGTTTTGCTGACGCTGGAGCGTGTGCAATACCCAACCATAAGTCTCACATTTCACACCTTAGCTTCCATGCCATTTGTTGATGTTTTAAGCCTTTCAAGCACTTTAAAACCGTCAACTCACCCACGCAGGGCCGCTCAGCTGCTCCTAGACTTCTTTGCTCCACCTTAGAACCATTGCCACAGTAAGTTCAATAGCATACATTTGTTATTCTACCAGCAAAACTAATTACAGACTCTAGGCATGAACGCCAGGCCCTTCCTCCCTCGCCATCTCGCACTCCTCACAGACACTCTCGCTCTCAGCGCCACAGCGTCTCCACAGATCATAGGAGCTTTCCTTCCCCACAGCGTGGCCGTTCGCCTCGCCATAGTCGCTTGCCACGGACCTAGACCCAAAACTGTAGTCATTCCCATCGCCGCTCCGATTCTCGTTCTCGCTGCCCAGGATTTAGCTGGCGTCGCAATGGGCCACCTCTACCACACGAGCCTGAAACCCCAGCCATTAATGAATCTTCGGACGCGGTTGGAGCTGCCAGTAATGTGGCCCATTCCCCAAACAGACAAGGCAATTGTCATCCGCTCGACGTCTCCAATAGTTGCGAGGGCATTCGTGCACCCATGCAAGCGACCACATTGAATCCCCCCAGTACCGCCGAATCTCGGGCGAATGACGTGAGTCTACTGAAGCTCATGTGTGCACTTTCTACTAACCTTGATTGTAGCCCGGTTCTTGTGTTGTCAGCGTGGCCAGAAAAAAAGATTCTCGTTCCTCCAAAGGTGGGTCGAGTGTTCCGCAGCCGCAAATAGGGCTAGATTGACTGACACATTGCCCCATGCCTGCACCCACTCCGTTGAACTCTCTGCATTCTCTCCATCACCCATCGAGTGTTTGAATACATCGTTTTCCCTTTGGCTTAACTCCACTTATAATACCCCCCTGTTCATTGCTGTTACCATTAACAGAGCTTATCACCGCACCGCCGGGAGAGCCAGGCCGAAGCTCTAGCAGTGTTGAACCTGGCTCTGATGAACCACGTGCACCTGCTTCAGTCCTGGGTGCTATCATATCATGGCAGAGGGGTCTATTAATTCGCATATTATCACGGCTGCTGCCGACCAGTTGGAGGCCATTCCGTGGCCTTATCATATCAGGCAGGGCTTGTCCTGTTGGCTTGCTGGGCATGCCCCCTAGCTCAATATCCTGTTACATGTATTATACTAGGCAGCTGAAATGATAACTTGAGTCACTTATCATACCTTTCAACTACAAAATCTCAGCTTGTGATATTATCAGAGCCCAGAGCCGTGTTATCATTAAAGTTGTGCCATGTTTGTGCACAAACCGCTAGGGTGGAAGACGGCAGCACCGCAGGCGCTGTTGCTCCCCTAGCTATTTATATGTAATTAATTCGTGCGGTCACGTATATACGCTCGGCTTCCTAATCGGTGCAGCGGTTGTGGAGGCAGCGGGGAATCTTTGCCCCTGAGCACCTCCTGAAAGCGCTGACCCCAAACCAGATACTTTGGGGTTGAACTACGGGTCGCCACACCCTTTACACAGTCTATATACATATCTGGACTCTCTGTGATCCATTCAAGGCGATCGGAGCGGTAGAAACGAGTGTAACACAGGGGGGAGATAGGGGTATTCCCCCTTGATGCACAGTCAGATCGGCGCTGAACCGGCGCAATCGGTTGGTGCGATCGTGTGCACCATGGCGAGGAACCCCTACCTGCGAATTATCTCGCAGATTGGGCTATTCTGAATTGTAGGATGCTAGAAAGAGCACCGAAACCTAGCACGACAATTGCAGAAAACCACACCACCAACCCCCAGGACTCTTTCTAGCATCCTACAATTCAGAATAGCCCAATCTGCGAGATAATTCGCAGGTAGGGGTTCCTCGCCATGGTGCACACGATCGCACCAACCGATTGCGCCGGTTCAGCACCGATCTGACTGTGCATCAAGGGGGAATACCCCTATCTCCCCCCTGTGTTACACTCGTTTCTACCGCTCCGATCGCCTTGAATGGATCACAGAGAGTCCAGATATGTATATAGACTGTGTAAAGGGTGTGGCGACCCGTAGTTCAACCCCAAAGTATCTGGTTTGGGGTCAGCGCTTTCAGGAGGTGCTCAGAGGCAAAGATTCCCCGCTGCCTCCACAACCGCTGCACCGATTAGGAAGCCGAGCGTATATACGTGACCGCACGAATTAATTACATATAAATAGCTAGGGGAGCAACAGCGCCTGCGGTGCTGCCGTCTTCCACCCTAGCGGTTTGTGCACAAACATGGCACAACTGTAATGATAACACGGCTCTGGGCTCTGATAATATCACAAGCTGAGATTTTGTAATTGAAAGGTATGATAAGTGACTCAAGTTATCATTTCAGCTGCCTAGTATAATACATGTAACAGGATATTGAGCTAGGGGGCATGCCCAGCAAGCCAACAGGACAAGCCCTGCCTGATATGATAAGGCCACGGAATGGCCTCCAACTGGTCGGCAGCAGCCGTGATAATATGCGAATTAATAGACCCCTCTGCCATGATATGATATTCCCGTAGCTGAAGTGACTCCCACGTGGCTACTGCTTACGCACTGTTCTAGGCCTAGATGGCTTCCAAGCAACGCATAATCATTCGTCAGTGAAAATGTGGGGGAATTATTACATGTTATAACACATAATTTGGCTGTATAAATCAATTATGGGGATTAGACACTACCCCCTGTTTAGGGGTACCGATTCACCTGAATAACACCAGATTTAGTGGATTTACCCGGATTTATGAAATCCTGTAATCCATGTGGTACCCAGATGAGGTCCATCAGATCATGGTTCCAAGGGCACTGCCACCTGTCAGTGTCCCATGTCAGGTGACTCTGCCATGTGACCAGGCCCTCCATCAACCCAAGTCCCCCTCAGCAACACCCTCCTACATCCCAGTCCACCCAACACTTCACCCAGGGGTATTTTCTAGCATATAGTCTGATTGGTCAACAGGGGATGGAAAACTGCAGGCTGGTTCAAGAGTTTGATCAAATTGCAAATTAGATGTTGCCATATATGGACAATTAATCCAAATGTGGAATAATATTGAAGGTCAAGAAATTTGAAAACCCCTCCAAAAGTTACATAATCACTGCCAGATTTGGAATTTGAAATAATGAGATATTTTGTCCAAAAGAGGAACAGATAGAGGAAACTACTTGTTTCAGAACATGTTCCTAAAAATAGCTGAGGTTTATTTGTCCTCTAAAATAAGGGAGTGGTGTATAACAGGTAATACAAGAAATCTCAAACAATCCAATAAATTGGGGTTTAACTGAACAAATCTGACTAAATCCCACTAAATTTGGCCAAATAAATACCCAGTGCTAAATAACTCCCCCAGTTTTTACTGACGTTACTTGGTACGTACGAATACCCTCCACAAGTGTACTTCTCATTGTGCTTATTTGAGACCTTCCGTTTGAAAACGGTTGAAGAATGTGCGTCAAGTTTGGACTAGAGCAAGTCTTATGCGGCGCAGCGCCACAACGCCATTGCTGCGGTTGTGTCGAAGGTTAGTGGGGCTGTGTCTCTCTATCGTAAATGCGACAATTGGTTGCGTCTAACACTGTGGGCAGGTCTTGGCTAAACTGCCCATTTTTCATTGCTACTACGACAACTGGCCAATCCATTCATACCTGAAAGGGACACTTAGGACGAACGTTAATAAGAAGCGGAAGCGTTCGGGTAAGTTATTGGAAGAAGGTGGCGATTTGTGCTATATCAATGAAGACTGCTTGCTAATATTGCAGTTGAATCTACTAGAGCAAAATATTGCGGACATCCAAAAGGCTAATCACGCGCAAGTTCAAGGTTCGACCTGATAGTCTCAGCTTGTTATACCACTAAATTACTTACCATTCGGCACACTGTAGTGTGAATAGGAGCCAACCCAGCAGCTGCAGCGACTGTTGCACCTCGTGCTGAGGCGCCTGCCCCGGCTATTACACGCAAGTGCCCAGTGAGAACGCAAGCGTAAGTCTCTATTTTTTAAGGGCTTCTTTGAGTTTGGACTACCGTTCCTCCACTCAGCACCATGCTAAATCATTGCTGGAGATTACGCAGCCTGGAACGAATCCCAATCCTGAATCAAATGGCGAAACCACAGAGGAGGAGTTGGCACTGCCTGTCACCTCTACTGCCCGTAACAAGAAGCGAGGGCGAGGAAATCGGAATCGGAATCTCCCAGGTGTCCGAGTAAGTAAAGTGTTACGTTAGAGTTTAGGCCGGTATTTACACTGTTTCTTTAGCATCCTCGAGGCAAGAAGCTTACAGGAGATACGGTATGTTACGCTTCATTTCCTAGTCAATATCAGCATACAACTAGCATTCCTGCTAGCAGAACCGTCAGCAAAATGTGTTTTCCCTCCGGCGCTCCTCTACAAAATGTCAAAATTCTCCTGAGGCTCTGGAGACACCTTAGTGGTCTCAGGTTCTCAAATGAGCACTCAGGAGCACCAGTATCCAAGTCCTGAGTGCTTAGGAGCACCAGCCTGTCCTTGGGAGTGCTTGGGAGCACCAGTTTGATCTCAGGAGCACTCTGGAGCATTGTTCTATAAATAGCTAGACTAGCCATTTTAAGCATATACAATTTCACCTAATCTGGCACTCATATAACATATCTGACAGCTGAGCAGCTTCTATAGCTCATGTAATATTTATGAATCGATTCCTATCAAGTGTTTGACTATATACATTGCCTTTGGTCATTAAGCAATCA
>MU132182.1:231124-255734 GCA_015039395.1 Ceratobasidium sp. AG-I
CCTGAGACCAGGCTGGTGCTCCAGCATGCTCCCAAGTTTAGGCTGGTGCTCCCCAGAGCTCAGGACTTGGATACTGGGGCTCAATTGAGAACTTGAGCCTTTGGAGCACAAGATCTGGTCTCCGGCAGCTTCGGGAGAAAATCATGTTTTGCTGACGTCCGGAGGGCTGTGGAAGGGGGGGTGGTGGCTCCCGTCCTCCCACGTGCTCGGGAGTGCTCAGGAGTGCCCGGTAGCACTTCGGAGCCTGGTGCTCCGGTGCTCCGAAGGCTCCAGAGCGCTCTGGAGCGCTCCGGAGGACGGGAGCCACCACCCCCCCTTCCGCAGCCCTCCGGAGCACCGGGAGCAAAAACAATTTTTGCTGAGACGACGCTGAAACGCCTGCGTCCGAAGTGCTGAGCATGGCTAGTGTTCGAAAGACTCGGACTAGATCTAAAACAACTGCTGCGAGTAACGCTGAAGCGGGTCTAGGCCCAATTACTATGGTAAGTCAACGCTTGCTCACTCTGATTTCAACCCATCGTTGTTTTGCAGGCTAAGCACAAGGGGCTTGCACGCCAGAAAGCCATATCCCACAAAACTTAGATTGATTTATTGACTTCAATTCTTTTGATACTATTTTTGCGATCTGGACTCCCTGTACTTATCGATTGGCTTTCTAGAATACATTATATGCATTAATAAAGTGGCAGGACCGCACTGTAGAAGTGGGTGAGGATATCTTTCCCGTTATGAAAAAGTGGCAAATCCAATTCCTAGATGCGAGCAGGCCACGTCGCTCACCCGGGTGTCCCACTTCCTACCATGGTTCAAGCTGATTCGTTGTATTATACAAGTGGGTGAGTCACTCTGAGCAAGTGAAATAATTTCCAGAGATGTGGGTTCCCCACTCGTTGAAAGTACCTCCGCCACTTGTTTTCAGCGCTTTCGCTAAGTCGGTGGGTGGGTGTGCCACTTTTCAGCAATGTCTAACCCAGTTAACTGCCGTGACTATCACACGTCACCAAACTGGTGTTTCTTTTGCCGGTGACACATCGTTGAGTGTATCAAGAAAATTTATATCACAGATGGTACACAAGCGATTGCTGGCGCACACGGAGCCTGGCGGCCCCAATTTTAACAAACCAATTATTTATGTGTTTTGCTGGCTGTGATCCCATGCCTACGTCTCGCAAACAGTTGCGCGAGATTAGAGAGGTTGCGTAACAAGTCTAAACCAAAAAAGCATGTTGCGATGACGTCGCTAAAGCAAAACATAATGCTAAACTTTGGATACATTTGATTA
This sequence comes from Ceratobasidium sp. AG-I, assembly GCA_015039395.1. NCBI lineage: Eukaryota > Fungi > Basidiomycota > Agaricomycetes > Cantharellales > Ceratobasidiaceae > Ceratobasidium > Ceratobasidium sp. AG-I. The sequence goes on from MU132182.1 coordinate 232,407, forward strand.
CAAACTTTGTAATCGACCTTTGACATTAGCTCGATGATAGCTCCACGGCAGCTCCACAGCTAACGTCTTCAACTGTATTATAAATTTGTATTAGATCTTCGCAGAACTCATTACAAATTTAGAACTGTAGTTAGGTTTAGATGCGTCATCGCAACATGCTTTTTCGGTTTAGACTTGTTACGCAACCTCTCTATTACTTTCTGAACGACGAGGCAAATTTTACCAGCTGGTGCTCAGAAAAACCACGACAAGACGAGATATCGTCTCAAACATCTCGGTTTCGAACCCCTCTCCCAGAGCTGACTGGCGACCCCTGAATTTGACATATAACCACAGGTGTAACCCTGGTGGTAACGTGGTTAGCCCGAGACCGAAGACACGTGCCCCCGTCAAGGTGTCATGTAACGTAATGAACGAACAATCCCTCCGACAACCATGAACCCTGCTGCTCCCAATCTAATGAACCAGCCTAATGTCGCCGACAATGCTGATAGCTCTGGAGAGGACCGATCATATCTACCCAACGCGCCGTCTACCCCTACCGCTGTTTCTACCAGGCGCTCACAGCTCAGCACACCTCCGCAGAATATTCTCGTCCCGTCTGGTCTCTCCGAACACGCGAAGAACAAACTATCTGAGGTTGCTCCTGATCAAAAGCACTGTCTCATTACCCTAGTGGACGTACCGCTTCAATGCTCACATATTTTACCCCGGGCTACTCCTCTTTCGATTGTGAGTGTTCTAAACTTATATCATGTAAAAGATGGTAACAATTGGCCCTTCGAAGGTTAGGAAATTGGAGTACGCTTGGGGTATGCATCCACGCTCCCTGAACGTGGACACAAGCAGAAACCTAATTTGGTGTAAGTGCGAGTCTTAGATTCTCGCTCCGTGGATTAATGAAAACTAGTGGACAATAGTACACATTTTCTTTTCGACAGCGGATATTGGGCATTAGTACCTACCTTTGAATTGCTGCTCGAAATCCAACATACCACCGTGTCTGAGTTTATCTACACGAAGCGTTCTAAGTTCACCAAGGTACGTATAACACCCAGGCCACGCAACAACGAGACTAATTGAGAATCCACAGAGATACCCTCACGTCGTTCGTGAATATTCTTTTGCGCAGCTCATCAAACTCGAACGACCATTCATCCGCTTTCATAATTATCCTCTCGAGTTCTCAGCCCACTTACCCCCGTTCACCTCGCTTTCATCCATTCGCTCTCACATTCACCCATACTTCGCTATTTGCAACGTTGCTCAAAAGGACACGATACTCCACCCGAACCTAACAAATTCGACTGTGGACGATGGATACGAAACTCTGGCACACGATGCGGAACTCTTGGCCCGGGTTCGCCTGTGTCGCACAATTTATGAAATGTGGATAAGCCGCGAGCCACCAGCAGACTTCGATTTTTTGGCTCCCCCAGATTCTCATACCTCGCGTTCGTCCTCTCGGTCCGGTATTTCTAGTGGCCATAGCACTACTTCACGACGATCAATGCCCGGTCGAGGTATGAAACGGAATCGTGGCGATAGAAAGAACAATAACAATGACACTTTGGGCGGAGGCGACGACTCAGGACAATTATACGAAGGAGCTGGCACCATTCCCACAGACTCCCTATCCACCCCGGGCGACTCTCATAGCGCAGGCAACAAGATGGACGCTCATAGCCGCTTGAGAGAGTTCGCAGTCACACCTTATTGTTCGAAGGTCGGAAATTGGCTTAACGGCCTCGAGGCTTCCACTTATCCTGAGGAGTTGCGCATGGTCGGATGGGCGGTTGAATCGTTGGAGGAAGGGGGGCCTTCTCAAGTATCACTCTGACCAGCGTTGGGCGAAGCCGATATCATTTTTCTTTTTGTTGTATACACTACGTATCTGGTTACTTTTCTCAGTTCAGCCCGTGCTCAAGCGTGATGCGTGGGACAACGACGCGGTCGTATGTGAAATGATAAGCGCTGGGTTCCTTAAGCACGCGTGAGGTAGCGAAGCCGGGCGCGCCGCAAGGTGGCCCACACTAGACTTCACCCCCATTTGGCCAGAGCCTGGCCGGGCCGTCCAGGTGTTGGTCAGGTGCTGGACAGGAATGGGATAGACGTAGGATAGAATATGAATCAGATAAAGTATGGGGTTTATGGATGTTGGTCCAGATAGATGCCGAACAGGATGTGGCCAGGACCTGAGCAGGCTTAAAATGGTAAATGGATCATCAGGGTGAATTGGAAATATGTCGATCTCGTTTGCTCCTAAGTCCTGCTGGACTTAGGTTTGACCACGATCACGCCACGCAAACCTCTGTAGTCGACGTGCTATCCCACGCTATTACCACACTCATGCTCAACGTCGAAATTGTCAGAGAAGCTCGAGAAAAGGCTCAGAATGTGAGTATAGCTAATAAACTCTGCGATAGATCACAATTAATCAAGTTATGATAGGCTAAACAAGCGGTCTCTGGGGTTCTTGATGGCCATAGGGCCAGGCAAGGCATCTGGGTGAGTTGCTTGTGTTACCATCCCACTAGATTGAAAAAAGTCTGGCCCAGGCTGAAAGGTAGCAGCGGGTGCGTTGGTCAAAGGCACAGGTGCGCTAGTTAAGGGCTGGCCGAACGAATGGAAGGAAAGACGCTTGGGGAGGTGGAGGTGTAGGAGGCGCAGATAGAGATGGTGATGGATCGGAGATTGGAACTGTGACGTAGACACGTTCGTTGGGCTCATATTGGTGAGTAAACGCGTTGACGACGTCTATTTGAGGCATAGTGTCTTGAGCAGAGTTGATAAACGGCCGCGACGCACGCTCCGGCGCTTGGTCGGTGATTCGCTCCACTGCCCTCCCTGGCACCTTCTCATCCTTGTTGCTGAGCGCTCGAACCCCAGTGTCAACCCGACAATAAAGAATCTTGGTGTATTTCTCATTCCCCTTTGGTTTCTTCTTTGACTTGCCCTCTTCGTCTAGTGCACCAAGTATATCAATGACCTATCGAGAAAGTAAGCGATTGAATCTTTTTGTTTCTGTAGAAGAAACTTACTATTTTCGTACGACTCGTGGGCTCTTGGACCTCACAACAAGCCTTGTCGCCATCCGAGTTGTCGGAGTACTCGGACGATTGGAATCCAGGGTCCACAAGGAAACTAAAATGATCCTGCTCTAGCGGAGAGCGAGCGAGCGATACCCCACGACTCTTTGCTTTCTATATAACACACAGTAAGCATACTTTTCAATTTGAAACCAAAAACAGTAACTTACATCGCTCTTTTGTCCCCTCCGTCGAGTTCCCTGCCTCTTCTTCTTCATCTTTTCCTCGTAGCCTCCCTTCTGCGCCGCTTTCCAGGCACTTGCCATCGAACCAAAGGCACCAGTACGAAGGGCGTCGCGGAATGCCGGTGCTGGAAGTGACTTGAGATAATCGCGTCAGTGAAAACCCCAAAAGCTAATATGCGGTAATTAGCCCGAATTTACCGGATTACCCAATTTACTAACCCCCTCTCTTTAGTTGCCGTTATTTACCCCCATTACCCCCATTTACCTGGGGTAAACGAGGCAAATGTGCCCGAATTTGCCCTGAAGGCAGTGTAACGAGATGTTACAGACCGCTTTTGCGTTTAACGGGCAAATTTGCAAACATAGTTTTTACTGACGCCTCCTTTGAAGTCGCAGGCATACGCGACTCGTCGGACGTAACACGATCAAACTCGCCACCCCAGCCATTGATATTTTCGTTGAACGATTGTTGAAAGTGTGGAATGAGCGAACCCTTGGGGCCGAACCACATTGGCTCATTCGCATCGGTGTATAGAGGAACCATGTGCGCCGCATCTTGCGCCTTCTCGGCGCCGCGGAGGGACGTGAGGCACGCAAATGCAAAGTCCTGAGGAAAGAGGTCAGGATTTTCTCTTACGGACGCTTGTATTACTCACGGTTACAACATCTCCATAATGCTTCGCCAGCGCAGGGCCCATCTCTTCGCGCTTCACTAACGGCACCGCAATATGTTCCGGCTGCACAATCGGTGTACGCTTCTTTTTCCCAAGCAAAGGAACTGGTGTTGAGCAAGAGGACGTAGACGGGGTATTTGATCGACCCCGAGCCAGAATGGGTGCGCTCTTCGCCTTTCGATAGGCATTCTTAGCTATGACCGCTTGAATGTAGGCGTCAAGCTCTTCCTCGCATTCAAACTCGGGCACTGAAGTAAATGTGAGTAAATAATTGCATTGTTCCGCTCGGTGGTTCCCACATTCAGTGTCGCACGACTGACGTGCCTCAACTACCTCAACCTCTGAACTACCACTTGAATCTGTGTCGGAGCTCTCGTCATCCCCACCCGAAGCGCCACTCCACTCGGACTCCACCTTACGAGCCTGCAAAAACTGGGTAATTTACCTTGAACGTACTCGATTGGCACTTACCATTTCCCTCATCGACCTCGTCTTCTTCGTCCTCATCCTCCCAACCACGCCTGCCTTTTGCGAAATGTGCTACATCGAAGGGCCTAAGTGATAAAGTAAGTAATAAATTCAGCGCTAAATGTTATCGACTCACCAGCAACAAAACTTGGAGCAGGGATGCGGGCTATATGAGCCCTCGATGCGTTCGTCTCGGGATCTGGTCCACGAGGTGTTTCCGATGGTGTAGGATATGAGAGAGACGAGGAAGCAGCGTCTGGAAAGCGGGTGAGTAATGATTCAAGGCGCATACATTCGTTCTTACTATGGTTTGACAAGAGATTCAAGCTGGACTTCGCATGAGGGGTGTTCTGCGATGGCACAACGAGCAAGGGGCGGGTATCTAGAGAATACGTGAGTATTTTGCTGGATAAGACCGCATTCTTTCTAACTCACCATTGCCCGACGATGGAATAGGTTCAATGCTCGCACGGGGAGCACTCTGCGAGTGGCGATGACCGGCAGGAGTACGAGTCGACAGTCCTAATCCAGCCCGAACGGGCGCTGTAAGCGGTGCGTGCTTGTTCCTTTTTCGTAGGGGGCTGGCTTGACATCGTATTCAGCAAAGGTCGGGGAGGATGGTGGTTGATGAGCGAGAGAGGGCAAAGGTGAATGACCTGTTTATAAGGGAGAGCGTCGAGCTGACCTTGACCGCCATAGACACAAATAACGCGTACACACGTCGCGCTCAGAGTAGCATGCTTGCAGCTTAATTTGGTCAAACGGAATCATACTTGGGCAGCCAAGTGCTAATTTAATCACATATGTAATTGTGGAAAGCCCAATGTATTCATTTGGCACCATCATCTATACTATTTGGCCACCGTTCGATACCGAACAGGATTTGGCCAGGTATTGACCAGGCATAGCCACTAATTGGCCAGCACTTGACCACCCGTTTCATCCAATTCCAAGCCAAAGTCTGTCCATAAAGGTCGGTCAAGCCCTAGTCAGAGTCCTTGCAATTGCTGTCCAGCACCTGACCAACACCTGGACGGCCCGGCCAGGCTCTGGCTAAATGGGGGTGAAGTCTAGTGCCAAAAGAATGCATCAGGAGAAAAGCGCGGGGTGGGTGGGCCAACCCGGGCTCACAGCTAGCAGTACATGAGTCGAGCGACGATAGACAAGAGAGAAGTACAAGTGAGACATAGATAATAAAAGACATGCGCTACTTTAATTCCAAACTCAACATACGCTCACAATTTGTTCAGTTCATCCATCCATTTCCTTTCATTTGTACAGACACTATAATAATACAAACCGAGACACTTAGTACCACGGTATTTTGGGTGAATTGAGAAGAAGTCTGCTACGAGAATGAATGCGTAATCAGCAAATGGCGAACGACAGACAAGATATCTGGGACGAGTGCGTCCAGCTCACTACTCCCGCCTGGACTCCACCTCTCCTCACCTGGACTTTACTGCCGGCTAACGGACATTCAGACCACGTATTGCACTGGGTGCGATTATACTACCGCTTAGGGACCACTCTACGGTTTGGACGATAGGAGTAAAGTTGGATTGGATACTACGTAAAATATATATGCTCTCCATGTAAAAATGGCCAATTACATTAGTGAACCGTCCCCTGAGCATGTTGCTCAAACTCTGGAGATCGTAATAATACAAGTACTACCATTCTTACATGTTTTCCATCTCCTCAAGTGCAACAAGACGCCTGTCTATGTTGGACAAGGCCTTTTCTGTGCTGAACCGCTCCTTTCCTCCTGCCTTGAGCTCCTTCACTTCTGCCCTAAGCTCCTTCACCTCTGCTTGAACCTCACCCAGACGGGACAAAATCTTTTCTTGAATTCTATATGCATGTTTAGTTAGCAGCTCAAGACCATAACGTCTTGAGACTTACGTTTCTTCTCAAATGTGTTCTTCCCCCCTGAGCCATGTATGCATGATCTTGCTAGCTTCGACATATTTGTTAACAGAATCTGAGTTTGTGAGATTCCAGTCACCCTGCCACACAGCATAGAACGCCCTGGCAACCTGTGTGGAATGTCCAGCCTGCCAATCTTGAATCCTTTCTCCTGGTTCGATTTCCTCTTCCTCGAATTCAAACTTGAGCACGTCGCGTTGAATAGCAGTATATAGATGACGACAGGGAGAGATGCCCCAGGAGACGCCCAGAAATTCCGAGGTGTATTTCCGTAATAGCCGCGACAGGTCTTCGGAAGTGAATGGACGACCGAGTGAGCAGAATGTATATTCGTCCTGAACCTCCCAGCGTGGTTTATGGACGGCCAGCGGTACTGCAGCTTCCTGTGCCTCCTCCTCCTCGGAAATTGATTCTTCATCCGAGTCTTCGTCGTCCTGAATGACATTGGAAACCTGCACGTTGCAATCTTCAGGTTTGGTGATCTCCTTTAACCACTGAACAGCGGCTGGACGAACAAAAGCAAGATAGATGAAAAAAAGACGAGTAAGACGCGGGGGTAGGGCGTGTACGTCCATGCGGTCCATTCCTGTGATGGCTGTCGTCTTGCTATAACCAAGAATAAAAATTATGAGGTCGAAGTGCAGGAAAACACTCCGCAAGCGAGACTCGACGTTGTGGTTACGCATATTGGTAATCTCTTTGGCTCGTCGCAGTTGCCCACCCCATAAATGAGTACACCCAAGCAGGTGAAGAGAAAAATCCCCAACCACTTCGAGCCATTTCTTCCGAGCACCATTGAACCAAGCGGGCTGGCCATTTGGGAGAGCCTTTTCGTAGAAATGGCCTTCAAGTGCTGATTCTTCACTCTTGATGAAGGCATTGAGCAAAGCTGAACGCATCGAAATCAACCCAACGTTCATTTTGTCGTTCCACATGGAGTAGTTGTATTTTGTTTCACTTTTCACGTCTTGAAGCCTAGACAAGTCGGGTTCTATATATCCAAGTTTGTCCAGTGATATTCCGAATAAGACTTTGTCGAACATCAGATTTTCCGTACGATCGAGTAAAACTTGAGACATTGTTTGGACTTTGTTAGTGACAAATGAGTGTCCTTTGAGACTGCCGCTCGTAAACGCCTTGTCTGCCCAATGGAGTTGACCTAAGCCTCGGGTAGTTTCGGCATCTGCCTTCATTTGCTTACGAACGGTTTTGAGATCTCCAAACGGTGAGACCATATCTGTGACAACCAAAAATTTCTGATATTTCTCAAACGTCCTAAATCAACAGAGTTTAGTACTTCTCTAATTTGCAACCCAATCCAACTCACGCAGGAACAAGTGCTCCGGGCCGCTTAGACTGCTCAAAAGCCTCTTTCAGCAAGACAGCTCGGAAGCTGTACTGTATTGCAGTTGTGACAAACACGAGGTCCTTGGAAGCGCAGTACGACCCGTTGGGCAGCACACTTTTGAGCATAATAAACACATGAACGATGTTGTTGAATCGGTTCATTGTCATCAGCGCAGGATCGTTGGGCGCAAAGCATGTGACAGCAAGGTCATGCATTGCTAGTCTCAGCATGGAGGTATTCTTGGCCTGTGTTGCAAGTCCCCAGACCTTCTTTGCATGCTTCGACTGGTCTGGAGTAAGGAAGGCAGTGTATTTGGTATTGCCTCCAGCATTTTTTGCAATGCGTAAGTATGTCCGAAGTATAAAAGATATGAACTGCACAAGAATCCCAGCATAGCGCCGGCCAGAATCCAAAATGGTGTTGAAGCATTTGATGTATTTTGAGGTGTGCGCATCCGTGTCTAGCCACATGCGGAGAATCTGAGGGCTAGCCGACCTGATGATGGACTGGTAGGAATCGTACAAGTCATAGCCTGCTTGATTGAGAATTGACAACAGCGCATCGCCCTTTGGTTGTTCCACAAGAGAAACAAGATCTTCCGGGTCTTTTTGTTCGAGATGACGTGGCCAGCCTTGTCGGTGTAGAAATGGGTTTTCTCGAGTCAGGCCTTGAGCGGATGGCATCTCACTGATTGCCTCATGCGGCTCGCGTCGAATCGCAGTCAGGTACGCCTGTGCCATTGCCGACTTGGATGTGGAAGCTGAGGGTGGTATGCTACGGGTGGGTTCTGGAGCAAGGGAGAGATCGACTTCGAACCAGCGAACATAGCTGTCATGCGAGTGAAATGATTGAACGGCATTGATGGGCTCATATGGAATGCCTCTTGCGCCTTTTCTGTTATGCACCTTTCGGTAGTGATTGGTTCGAGGATTTGGGCGCGTCCAGATGAAAGGTTCAGTCTCACAACAATCTATGCAAGCTGCTGGGCAATTCCGCGAAGAATTTTCACTGGTCATAGTCTTCAAAAACGGGAATGGGGGTACGATAGTTGAGGGCACAGGTGGTAGACCATTGCCATCCCAGACGCCATACTGTTGCACCAATTCGATTGCCTCCCATATCTCAACAGTGGTAGATATGTTGTGATGAGACAAAAGGTGACCAGCAATATTGGGGTAAGCGATTCCAATGGGAGCTTTCGGGTCGCTTGGCTTGCATTCCAAACAGTAAAGACAACCCCACCCGACTAGCAGCCCCAGATGAAGTGAGCTGAGAACAGCGTCTGTGAAGATTCCGGGCCGTGATGTTGCCTCAGTGGGCCGTCGCAATTGATTTTGGGGGATGGGGGATGGGGAATTGTTCAGCGGTCTATCAAGGGGAGCACTAGAGACCATTTTACGCCTGCGCTTAAGAGTTATTTCCAGTTTTTGGCGAACCTGCCGAGTGGTAGCATTTGGTGCTTTGGGGCTTGAGACACGTTTACCAGGGCGGGCTGCTAGCTTTGCCTCATACTCGCTTTCGTTTGGGTCCTCCGAAGCTGGAGTAGGGTCATGCGAGTTTGAGGGATGAGTTCTCCCATTGTGATTGGTTACATTTGACCGACGTAGACGAGTGGAGGCTCAAGTAGCACCTTGAACCTGACGAGACATAGTGTAGCTTGGTGCAGATCGAGTGGGAAACAAGTGTGCCACGAGAACCGAGGTAACAGCACACTAATCTTCACGTGAACAACGTAAATTGCCAATGCGGTGGACTTGAGCGCTTATTACTGGGTTGTACCCGATAGGGGTTTGGTTCTCCGTATTGGGCGTTTCGCGGGCCGTTCAGGTGTGGCCAGTTTGTTTGTCTCGCCCACTTGAAGGTCTGAGCGTGCGAGAACCGGCGAGTAAAAGTGCACTCGCCGATACATGTTACGTGACATAAATCAACAGCGAGCGTTTACTTGACAATCTTACGCTCCGAATACTATATAAATGCGTAACAGGCGTAAATTAAATAGGTATTCAATCGTATTCCACGCCAATGTAAAGCTCACACGGCAGCTTTTACCTAGCTGTCCTATAGGGACGACCAGCTTGCATGCTTGACCTATGAAATACTACATTACGCCCTTTCGGCTGTGGAACCTGCAGAAAGAGATCAGACAGTTGGGCTTCCCGCAGCATGTTTACACAAAAGCTCATAGCATTAAGACGGTGAGTAAGCACACAGAACACCTGAGATATCCGATTCTATTCATGCTACACTTAAACATATCTAGCGGGAGTCCCGAAGTTGGGATCTGTACTGGACTGGGAGGTCTGCGTTTGAGGGGTCGGAAAATGTGCCGTCATGCCACAGCAACACCTATTACCTATATCACCTAAGCCGTCATCATCTACCTTACCCCTCGTGGTCCATATTCTCCCCTAATCTCGCAGCAGGTTGGCCGGAGCACGGCTTTGAACCTACCGTTGTTGACACTACGGCTGAGGAGGAGTGTCGGAAGGGGACATTGGGAAGCGGTGGGTATAAAGGATTAGTATGATGAATGGCGGGTGATGAACAGGCTTACACATTGGCGGAACTGAGCGCAGTTCTACAAATTGAAGTTAATTCGGCCATCGGCGGACAGGTATTGGGCCAAGGAAGAATGCGTCGACGGGAAGAGATTGAATCGTTGACTGGAGCGCGGAGAGGCCGAGGCGAAGGCAGTGGGTGGCGATTCGGGCGGCGGTAACTGTTCGACGGTCACCCTGTAGAAATGTCATGTAACCCCCAACAAGGCTTATATCGACTCCGACATAGCGCATTCGAGTGGCGGAGCTGTTCGTTCAAAAGAGACGAAGTTGAAGTGTTTGGGAGAGGGGTCAAGAGCGGCAAGGCTCCCTCCTCGCGACCTCTTCACACCCAGCACACACCCATTGTCCTTCCGCCCTCTCTACACCATAGCATCCCACATGCTGCCTTGTCCCACACCCCTCGCACACCGCCATCTCCCACGATTGTCTTGCACCGAGTAATAAATAAATTGGATGGGCGAAAGGGAAACCGGGGTCGAGTCAAGATACATTTTTTGCTGACTAGTGTCGGGACTGGTGATGAGATCGTGGGTTCCCTGGAGGGCGTAGGATCAGTTAGGGGTTTACGTGAACATGCATGGGATTTCACGCATAGTCAAAAGTGTCGAGCCCAAGCCCGAACAAGGAAGAAAAAAGACCAAGGCTAAGGGGCAAACCAAATGCAGACCTAGGGTGCTTGGTCGTGATATGAAGCGAGGAGGAGTGGCTGAGGGAAGGCGTGCGTCGGAGCCGGAGGTGGATGCGCCAAGTGCGAGCGACCTTGGCTTTAAAGAAATCTGCGACATTCCTCGCTAACGCCATAAAGACGGCCAGTTTCACGATAGGGAAGCTGGCCAAAACAAGCTGGATGTGCTGCAAGTGTTATAAACGGCGCCACGACAGGCTGTTTTTGCGAGTGTACGAGGCCCACTAGAACCGACTGTTGAAACTGCACGGGCGCTGAGCAACTGGGGAAGGACAGAGGCTTTGGGGAAAGAGGTATTAAACTCGTCTCAGTCAGCGGGATTGAGTTTGAGGCGTTGGAATTTGCATTGGTCGCCATAGGCGCAGCCGGAGTGATTGCGGCACAGTTTGAGATCGGAGGTCGTGCAGATGAGGTAGGGAGGGTGGAGGGGATTGCCCACTGGCATGGCCTGGATCGCACATGCTGCGGGACTCTAAGCTGCGTAAGCCTTGTCGATCCGTAGATCATGTGGACCTTGTCGAACCCGTCGAACCCCTAAGCCCATGCTAGTTGTTTCCAGACACGCCACCCTTGTCACACGACTCAGAAGACACGGCCGACTAGCAGAGGGGCTTAGGAGAGGCCATGTGGCACGAGCAAATCCATTCTATCCAACTGTGTAAAATAGTAACCAGCAAGATATAGGTTGGAGCTCAAGTCAAAAGCGCACCACGTACGGTGGACGGTCCACTCACCGAGGGTTGCACGGAGTGCAAGACGGCGATCTACGTGAACGAGGGCGAATGCGTGCACAATTTCACACTCGCAGATGGTTGCACGCACGCGGAGGACCCCGAGACGCCTGTTCTACGCCTGTCGAGGCAAAACGAATCAGTAGTACAGTGAGACAGCGAGAGAACGCACGAGCACGAGCCTAGGCGCGCACGCGACACCAAATGACAAATACAATCGATACATGGACCCAGTGCAAGGCCACGGAGTCACAAGTTGACTTACCGCGAGGTGCAGCCCCACCGAGGCTTCCATCGACTACGAGACAGTGCATTCGAGTGGCGGAGCTGTGCGTTTAGAAGGGACAAAGTTACAGCGTTTGGGAAAGGGTTCGAGAGCGACGAGGGCAAAGGCGAGTCCGAGAACGAGAACGAGCGCGTCGGACGCGAGATGTCGTCTGGCCTAAGGGATTGCCAACCGGCCGGGCTACTTGTCAGTGAATGCGGATACGGTGTGGCTACAGGCTCACTGATCGTCGTCGTCTGACGCTGTCTGTGGACCGTTGATAGACGTGGTGATGGACGAGTTCAACACTGATTTGAACGAGTGGCGCTTACAAAGCGACCAAATACGGACCCTGAGCCGATTTTTTCTCCATGTCATTTTGATTGTTTCTCCCCCTTTTCTCACTCGATTTTTGTCTTGCTTTTTGCACTCACATTCTTTCTAGTGCGTCGCCTATCTCTGTTCCACTTGTTTGAGCGCTTGGCACCTGTCGGCGCACGTCAAGAGCTGAGACAGCAGGTTGAATGCACTGAAAGTGTTCGAGTGAATGAGACTCGCCACATCTTGGCAACTAAGTACCCTAAAAATGCGCGTAATTCTCAGGATCCCGACATTGTATTCAAATATAACCAATATGATGTTTTAGCCATACAAAAGGAGGAAACAAGCACCAGAAAAAGGTTTATGAGGTCGCCCATGTACTACGGTTGTAGGACGACAAGTGTGAGAGTATAGATACTTCACATAATAATCAGAAAAGTAGTCTGCCAAGTTTGGACAAAATCCAATTACGGGAACAGGGTGAACCAAAGGGACGTAATGGCAGTGAGTTGCGGAGAGTGACTGAAACAATGGACAGGGGTGACTCAAGCCCCTCTTTCTCAGCAAAAACCCTCTAAGTTCTGGAGTGCTCCGGAGCGGCAGATTGCTCCGGATCGCGTAGGAGCTGAAGGAGCAGCTAGTATAGTGCTCCCGAGCGCTCTGGAGCGCTCTGGAGCTACCGGAGCGGCTGGAGCCACCCCCCGCGATCCGGAGCGCTCCGGAACTTGGGGGGTTTTTGCTGAGTTGGTTCACCCTGTTCTCGTAATTGGATTCCCTCCAAACTCGGCAGAATGATTTTCTAACTGTTTTGTAAAGTGCCTATACTCTTACGCGTGGCATCGTACCCCCGTAGCACATGCACGACCTCATACACTCTTTTCTCTGATGTTATTCCCCCCTTTTGTATATTACAAGAAATTCATTGCATGTAAATAAGTAGATGGCCGTCCAACTAAGAATCATGCGCATTTATGGATCACTTAACCATTGAAATATGGCGAGTATCATTTCTCATCACATGTTCATTGGAGAGCCGCATGCGTCGAGCGCAAGCAACCCGCGCTAAGGATGTCGTGCGAGCATTCCCGCATGCTTGCATCAAGGGTTACTCTATAGCATTCGTCAGCTGATGCTATTGAGTAACCCGTGATGCGGGCGTGCGGGAATGCTCGCGCGACATCCCTAACCCGCGCCGGTGTAGGCTAATGGTAATCTCATAGAACTGCAGCATCCTCGCAACACTAAGCAGCTTGAACTGGACTATAGGCGGCGCCGGTTAGTACAAACCAAACTAATTGTGATAACTCGCAACTAACCGAGTGCTAACGGGTTTCTTGGCTACTAATCGGACCTCAGTGGGTTGTGTGACTACTAATCGGGCACTGATTAGTAGCTTAGCTACCAACCAGGCACGGGTGTGTTCCCTGGCCACTACAGTAACCCGACTCCTGGTGAGTTCTATGTCAACTCATTGTCAGGCGAGCCTATGGGGACAAGAACTAATCTAGTATACACTAGTTCCCTGACTCCTGACGGGTCGCTCGTTTAGCAGTGAGCCAACTAATCTGGTTGCCGTGACATATTGGTGTGCTCAACAAGTCTTCTGTTAGCTCCTTCTGGCCTAAAACATGCCGAATTACGGATCGAGGGACTGAAACACGTGGTTTTAGTAAGGATATAACGAAAACACAGCTTCCCCGTTCAGGAGCGACCTAATTCAAGCCTTATCAGCATTGATTTTGCTAACAAGGTTCGTTTACTTAGGTTAGGGTTGCGTTTAGCAGGCGCTTTTCTCTGACGCGCGCGCAATCAAATGTCTTGAATCGACACAAATCACTTTAGCAAATATTTTTGTCTGTTGGCAAGCTGTATTCGGAAAGATATTGGAGCTCTTCATGCGCAGCAAATCCAAGTTTTCTAATCCGGGTCCAACACAGATCCGCCAGACTATTATTCATCGCTACAATGAAATAATTCACGGTGCTCCAACCGATGCATACCTTACTGCTTTTTTTCTAGGCCTGCATCTGGAAACCTGTAAAAACCTAGAAAGCTGTATATAGCACCATATAGCATATATAGCAGCTCTAGAAATAGTAGAAAGGTCCCTGATTTATAGCAACATCTAGCAGTATATAGCAGCCATAGCAGCTACATAGCGCTATATAGCAGTATATAGCGCTATCTAGCAATATCTAGCATGCTATCTAGCAATATCTAGCATCATCTAGCATATCTAGCATATCTAGCAAACATGGTCTAACCATATAAGGCAATTTCCTAAAAAGGAAACAGGTTTAGAATTAAATAACAAAAATCATTTATTAAATTTATGCTGACTCATCAGGCACCAATTTCAAATTGCCCAGAATGGCAGGTGATTGTGCCTCATTGGGAGCAGTGATCATGACCAGCCAATTTCCAATCATGTCCCCCTTGACCCCTAAGGCAGCTAGAGTGCCCCTTTACCCCTCCCCCTTGGTCCCAAGTGCCACCCCCTAGCCTCCCCTGGGGGTATTTTCTAGCATATAGTCCAGTTGGTGCACAGGGGATGGAAATCTGCAGGCTAGTTCAGGAGATTGATCAATATTGGAAATGCATCTATTAATAGAATTCCCTTTCCTGGGTTGACATAATTTGGCTAGCAGCTAGATACTGCTAGATATGCTAGATGATGCTAGATATTGCTAGATAGCATGCTAGATATTGCTAGATAGTGCTATATACTGCTATATAGCGCTATGTAGCTGCTATGGCTGCTATATACTGCTAGATGTTGCTATAAATCAGGGACCTTTCTACTATTTCTAGAGCTGCTATATATGCTATATGGTGCTATATACAGCTTTCTAGGTTTTTGCAGGTTTCCAGATGTGGCTTCTTTGGGGCGGGGCTGGCTCTGCTTTCTGTGTGAATTAAGTTCTGGTTTATTTCGCCTCAGTAGCACGCGGGACTGATCTCATCAAGGTCCCTTGCTCTGCGTATTTCCTCGTCTTCGTGAGCATTTTTGCGCAGTAGAAGAGCCGAGTGACACTGTGAAAAGGCGGCGCGCTTGTGTCACGTGCGTCACTCAACATGAAGCGGGTGAACCACTTAGGCGAGTGGGTCGCCCACTCAGGAAAGCAGCTCATCCAATCTGGGGCCAGAACTAGCCAATCATCTAGCCAGAACCGAAAACGGAAAAGATCGATGTCACCTCGCTCTGGTTAAGAAAACTCTCAAGAAGAGCATACTAGAATACATTTTAGCAACGATCAACCAAACTCGTCTAAGGAATCCATCACGATAGACGACACCATGGAATTACATTTTCCAACTATCGACACTAGTAGCTCAATTAACCCCTTAGACACTTATGCTGCTTCGAAGTTTGGCGGTCTTGGTGATTACATGCGACGGAAACGTGCAAAACTACAGAACCAAAACGAAAAGATTGGTACTCAAAGTAGTCAGCTAACCCAAACGTCGATTTTCAAGTCTGTGGCCAAATACATATGTTTTGAAATTGACTGTATGTTGCTTTGGATTTGGTTGATCCTATCTCATAGATTACTGGGACTCAGCAAAAACTGGCTTGGCTCCGGATCGCGGGGGGTGGCTCCAGCCGCTCCGGTGGATCCGGAGCACTCCGGAGTCCTTGGGAGCTCAAGACTGAACGCACACGAGCACTCAGGAGCCCTCGTGAGTGCTGCAGAGCACCATATCGCATGCTCCTTGAGCTCGTACGCGATCCGGAGCAGCGCATTTCTCTGGAGCGCTCCAGAGCGCTCCTTGGCTTAAGGGGGATTTGGCTGAGGAGAACCAATCCCTCGCTGTGGTGCATTTGCTCACCTGCGTGTTTCACCATTACAATACCCTAAAAGAACCCACGTACACCACCGGGCGAACCCTGTATCCCGTCTAACATTATTGAGCACATATTAGCCGATGGAATGAATTCCCGTTAGTGTGATACTGATCAACCGTTGTCAAAACAGTCAATCTCTAGATCGTAAAAACCTTGCTTTATAGATCTTAGTGTTTTTCATGTAAAACCTTAGCTGAATATTAATCGTATGAGTTGATCATCCTGTAATTTAGCTCTCATAACGGTGAAGCATAAACCTTTGATTGTTGTGACTTCAGAACTCCTACAAATGTAATATTTGCAGGTTCCCTTAGCATCTCCGACAACGTTAGCTGAACATCTGGGGATGACTAATCCAGCGCTCACACTACTCGGTGGATTTTTGCGTTGCCACTTCCAATCACATCCATCATCGACCCGTCACTTTGTCCCCCGCCTCTCGGCGAGTGCGTTAGGCTCAAAGAGCATTGTACAAAATTTAAGTGAAAACCTCAGTGAGTGTTTTACGTGCTACAAGCTTGCTGTCTTACCTTAGAATCATAATAGTGTACGAATTTGTTGAGACCAATGGACAGTTGATGCGATGTGCGATCTGTGCGCCAAGTCGCCATCTGACTGCACAGGACTGGAAACCGCCAAAAGCTATGAAAGCTCACCTGCAATCTTCGACTCATCAGATTGCGTTGGCCCATGCAAAGTCACACAACCCTGTCTCGAGCTCGCTCCCCCCATCGTCGCGATCGCAAGGCTCTTTCGGGTCCGGGTCTAGGCTTCATTCTCCTGGAGTATTGGACTCATCTAATGCTACTACGACGCTATCCCCCCCTGTTTTGGATACTTCCACTACGCATTCAGCTTTTCCGGTCTCGGGTTCAAATACTGATCCACAGCCTTTTGACTATGGCACGCACAGTAACATCACCCATGACTCTTCTAGCGAGTGGGGTGCTGCTAGTCTCTTCTATAATCTAGATCGTATCTCGCTCTCGGCTGTTGAGGCATTATTCTATGCTATGTCTGATGATGATGGAATCGTTCTAGAGCAAGATCCAAACCTAGAAACTGATGTTTGGGGTGAGGAAATTGACCAATCTAATTTAGAGGCTCTTGCGTCGCTACTGCACGAGAACTGCAACCATGAAAACGATGGTACGCTTTTGGATTGTCTTTCTAATTTATATGCTCACTCTTGTTGAGCTACATTAATTTGGCAACCAGACGACGCTCCTCCGCTGAAACAAAGTAATTTTGACGCTGAAACTCAACCATGGCCGGATATAAAGGTGAGTTCTTGACGGGCGTACATATATTGATAGCTGAACTGGTTCGGATGCTTTAGCACTTCCTGACACATTTGTTATTTCGGTCCCCCCACCTTCGGTTTTCTCGAGAGCAACAAATGGCAGTGCTTCAATGGGCAGAATCGTGCGGCATGTCAGATGTACCTACGCTCTACGGGTTGGATAAATGCGATCAATATTTGAAAGAATGTGGGGGTGATGCGACTCGAGAGTTCAAGACAAGCAAAGGTGATGTTTTCTTTATGAATTTATTGAGGATGACTCGAGAACGTCTCGACACTCAAAGCTGCTTAGCTAGTAAAGCAGTGGATAGGATATCAAAAGAATGATGTATTTACTTCGTTTCAATACAAGCTTTTTATACTAAGCAATGGGAGAGTGTAACTACATAAGTGGAAAGGGGAACGCGTACGCGTAGAACACGATGGAATATGAGGGAAAGAGATAGGAGTAATAATGGAGAAAGATAGGGGACACGACGGGGCGTCGATGGGCGATGAAACCGGCCATCGACTCCTGGTCACGTGATCGTCTACCGGCGAGCGTAGCTCTGCACGCCGGTCGTCCTCAATAGAATTCGGTGGAGTCGGCAATTAGGCAGGTCTGTTATTATGTTTAATTCAGAACAGTTCAGAAACTGATCAGCGATGATTTAGGATATGTCCAATCCCTGTACCCGTGAAAATATGCAGTTCTATCCAACGGACGGTGAAGGCAAGGTCAATGAAACCTGGGATGGAGAAAAGCTTTCGCACGGTCTATCGTCCGATCAACTTACGCCTATGGTAGCTTTAAGCAATGGCGACTTTTTTGCCAACGAGCTGTGCGAACTAGGTGACGATTCACTGTTCGTTCCCAAGATGTTCCTGCGGCGTCAGGGAGAGTTATGGGCCCGTGGTTTTGATGTTACATTCTCGGAGAAAGTGAGTGCGCTCCATATATTCTGGGCACAATGGGTTAAATTCATACTTGTCAAAGGATGGGCAGGTGTATCTTAAGGTTGGCCAGGATTCTGTTTTTCAACCGGTTTCTGCCTTTAAACGAAATTGTGTCGAAATATGTCATGGTCACACTGACTTGTTGACGTATGACGGTACGTTCTGGTGCCATAGTCTCATCTGGTGTGTGGATTTACTCCTAATCATTAGCTGATTCCTCAAAGTATCAGCGATTTCTGCCACATGCGCTACGAGGCCAAGCATCGGGGCGACCGGTCTACTCTGTCCCTTTTATTGTATTTCAGGATGACGTTTCAGGCAATAAATCAAAGCAACATTGTTTGTTATATGTCGGACACTGCTTTACCTCGAACTGAACTGAATAAATGGGCAAATATTCGATTTGCTGGCTCATCGACTCATTGCGAGCCGTTAGAGATGATGGCTGGTCTCTCTCAAATGTTCGAGTGAGTGAGAACAGCTATTCAACGTGTCTATAAGTTGAGACCTTGTTCAGTGAAACCTTTGCGCAACCCATCTTGGCTTGGGATGCTAAAAATGAATGCGAGGTTTTCGTGCGTGCTTACATAGTGTGGATATCCGCCGACAATCCAATGCATGCGGAGCACTGCAGTTCCACCGGTGTTAAATCAAACCAGTTTTGCCGCACATGCCACGCTGGAGGCCCTCAAGCAGTCCGACAAACTGAGGAGGGGTTTTCTAATTTAATGCAGGTACGTGCAGGTATCCCTAGGAAACTACTTTAATTTAAATCCTCCCTAGCCTGGTACCTTTCGCACACCTGATGAGACCATTAATGTGATCCATGCGCAATTCGAAACCGCCATTACTTCCATTGCCCCTACGCGACTTACAGCAGCACAAAGGGCGGTTGGCGTCAAAGACAGTATTTCTCAGCCAATCTTGGAGTCGATTCAGGAACGTGGAGCTGAACTCTCGCAAGCTAATGCCAATGGAACCACGCTCTCGCCTGTCGAAGTGGCCGATATTTTATGCTACGAGCTCAAATGAGATAATTGTGCACTGCAAATGAACCCACTGCTGAGTGTTCCAGGTGTGTTGCATAAATTCTCATAAATTCGCATAAATTCGATGCGCATATACTCACAAACCTGAGCATCTTTGTATCTAGGATTGAACGTGCATATCGATACACCCATATAAATCCTACACACGGTCCTGCTAGGTCCAATAAAATACTTTTGGCGCCTGACTTGCAAGAACTTGGACAATTCACACGTCGTGCCTAAGTTTCGTACTTGCTTTAATTCACTTTCTTTGTCTGCTCTAGATATGGGGACCGATCGAGTTCCAGAGTATATCTGCAGATATCGAGGTAGCTTGGTCGGGAAATACTTTCGCTTTGTTATACAGCTTATTCCTTTTGCGCTTTACGACTTGGTCAAGCCTTCGCTTCTTCAGATCTGGTTGATGCTTGGCCGGCTTACTGCCCTTTTGTGGTACTCTTCATTCCCCACTATGGACAGCTACATTGTGCGTGTTTGCAGATTTCCCTGCCTCTAGGATTGCCTGATTAACCTTTCTATCTAGGAAAAACTGTAGAAACAACACATTCCGAATACCCCAGATATCGCAGATTGTATATTAACAGTGAAGGCTTGTAGCCTTTTATACATGTAACTAGATAATGTAAATACGTGTTCCACACGTATTCACTACTATACAAAGTAAGATACACAAGTACATGAGTCAGTGGGACACGTATGCATGACTATATGCGGGTCACTCTCAAGCTTATCCTCAATAGAAACTTAGCTCTCTAGTTGATGATTTCCTCCACGCCGTAGCTGCAACCGACCCAGCTGTCTTAATTGAAAAGGCCAAACTTCATATACTTGTCCATGCCCCATTTTTTGCTCGTCGCTTTGGTCCGCTCCTGGGGCCAGATTCGGAGCGGTATGAGTCAAACAACTCAATTTTTCGAATGTGCTCAATATTGAGCAACCGAAGTGCTCCGAGTTTGGATACTGCAACTACCTTTGCCAATATGGATCGATTCTATCATATTGCGATGGGTGGTTGGTGGTTTGATAAGCACCAAGGTAAACATATTCAGGCGGGCACTGCAATACGGGAGCATTTTCTGCGTCGCCCCAAGGATCTGAGACTACTAGGAATTGAGGTTCGAGACACGCCAGTTTTAGGCAAGTTACTTCATTCAACTATCTTAATCTATTTGATACTAAGCGTATAACTGTGTTAGGCTCTGTCCAACTTGAGTCTGAGACGTCGGCAGCCTCCAAGGACTTGCGACGGGCTGACCTATTTCAGGGGTTAGTGGAATGCCCTTATGACGAATCTAGCACAACCCCCATCCGTTCTACTCTATCTCTCGTTGTCCAGGATGGAGACACTATACGGATTAATTCAGACATCATATATTGCCAGGGTGCACTCTTGTCTCTTGGTCGAGTCCATCGGATTGTGTCAACATGCAACCCAAGACACACTTTTATAGTGCTTCATCCATTTGTATGGCAGACTCAATGCGATGTTCTTCTTCGCATGCCAGCCGTTTCGCTTCTGGAGGATTCGATTGCTATACCAGGAGAGGTATGTTCAAAGTTTACACACCATCTTACCTCAGATACCTAGTAATGAATCAAATACCAGGATGCTCTGGGTAGAGTTAATCTTCAACACTAGTGTACTATTGCCAGTTGTGATGGGACGGGTACACGACCTGTGCGTTAAGAACGTTGATCAACCACAATCACCGAGTCAACCACCCACCACAGCGACTCGGCACACTATCTGATTAATGTGCACTCTATGCACAATGCCGAACTCATCTCCAACCTCCTTGATTCAAACCATAGACCCCTCGATACACTTTTCCTACCTGAATCTCATGCTGATATTTGCCGCGGAGGACTTGAGGTCCTTAGGACTCAACTGGACTCAAAACGACAGAAGAAGGAAGGTGCCTTTGTACGACGATACTCAAGCTCTCCCTAAGTAAATTGCATGTAACCCACTGAATCAGTACGGTTCACTAAGCTCAAATAAAAAAGGGCATCGATTTAAGTAGAATAAGAGCTGGTTGTTCCAAGTGCCACAGTTGCTTCAACGTAGTCCCCCAGCGCATGATCCTTATATGCCGGAAGATTGAACATCTTAGCACGTTCACCGACCAACAATTGTTCATCTCGCTCATTTTGCTCCTCGCCTGCTGCTGTGTGGCATAATCAAGCGTTCAGCTCTCTTATGGTTTCGAGTGTTCAGTATTGAGTCGCTACACGGTTACAGAAATGCCGCAATCGACCTCCTGATATTGCAGTTTGAGAGCGAAGCAAAGAGAGTGTGCTCCCAGTGTGAAGTCACAGATTAGCAGACACATGCCGCTCTAAGAGGAGATAGAGAAAACAGGAGTTTTAGATGTGTAATGTCAATTGGTGTACATACTTGAAGCATATCTTTATGATCACGTACCGTGAACTTTTGAAATCCAGATGTGCCTTGCCGAAACCTTCGGGCTGTTGCACTGTTGAATGATGGTTCCAGCCTGCCATCGGCTGGTTTCGCGACGTTCGGTGTCATGTGATGTACCAAGATATGCGACCTTAGACCTTGGCGTAAGGCATCGGGGTAAGGGGCACGCTCAAAGGTCACAGATGGTAGCGATCAGCACTCTTCTGGGCATTTAGTACGGGAAACTTAATATCGATATTTAGAGAACTTATCTTTCTGGATAATTGGTCCCATGAGTAAGTGTACAAGGGTATATGCGTCCCTTCACCTTGTCGACCCATAAAACAACAATGCCATGAGAATAGGAGGTCTTTCCGGGAGCACTGTCGTCTAATATATAATATATGATTCAGTCTGGAAGCTGTGATGTCACTGTTAGGATATAGCAACACATTAGGACCAAGCATCTAAGTGTACCTTTGGAAAGAAGGCAATGTGTTCGCTTACACGCGCTGTGGGTTTACGCTGATACCATTTGCACGGGGGCTCAAAGTAAAGGTATAATGGCCATATGCTAGCCGAGCGGAACGATGTGCCAGTCCTCCGGTAAGGACCTAGACCCTGTCGATTGTGCTGAAATGATGCGGCGCAAGGACGAGACAATTATCAATCCTCGTTTGGTTGTTACCTGGTGTCCAAGCCTATTTCCTTTTTGGAACTAACTGCTGGTTGGAAATTCGGTCAGGCAGTAGTTGATCCCGGAAGGCTTGGAACAATCGGGCTTGTAGGTAGCCACAGTTTGCCGGGGCACAATCTTACCGTCCATCAACGAATGTATATACATGCCATATGTAGAATATACCATTTCGATGTCTAGCTTTCAAATGGCGCCCTTTCCGAAGCAAAATTCGCATGTCTGAGGGTTGAGAAATGCCGCACGCAATCGGGCAGATTACTAGGAAAACGCTAGGCGCCGAGCTCAGGGTCCTAGTGCGAGGCTCGCTCTCTAAGACAGCCGCATAAGTATTATTGTACGGTTGTCTACTCTACAACGACATGTCATCGCCACAGGATCCTGGCAGCCCTTTGGGTCATTTATTTGGCCTTTCCCCCGAGAATCAAGGCGATCCGCACGATCCGCACGATGATAGCGACGATGATGAAGCCGACAACGCCGCATACAATGCACTCATTAACGATGCGTTAGACTCCGATAATCCAATATACGAGGAAGATGAAGATCTAGGCGACACCATGGAACAACCAGGCATTAAGCCTAAGCATAAAACTATCCGAGCCCTCAAACTGCTATCTGAAGCCGGTGTTACACTGCATCAGCAAAAGCCGCACCGCGGTTTTGCGCCCTACCTGTCAAATAAGCGCGTTTCGGGCTGTAACCTTCCGTATTTGGGTCATATTAGTAGTCAACCCGCTAATGGCTTGCGCTAAGGAGCTAGGTCTCCCGTTTAGGACCTGAACCTCATGTTAAGTGGTTAAGCCTCTAATTAGGGTCAGATTAGAGTGTTCTATGAG
>MU132182.1:256619-284429 GCA_015039395.1 Ceratobasidium sp. AG-I
ATGCGTAGACAATGGCTCGGTGGACTTAGCAGGCGCCTTGCCAGCAGTGGAGAGCGCGTCCTTCTAGTGCTGAGGGTGATGAGGAAGCGGCCGCCTGTAGCACCAATATGAGCATCGTTGTTGGTTCTAGAAAACAACATGGTTGGACAAGTCTAGAGTTTTGTAGTGACAGTGTAGCGGAGAGCCGTGGTGAATTAAAGATAAGAAACGCAACAGTTGTTGTTCAGGTTCTGTCGAAGAAGAGGTCAAGGTGGTGGTAGGGTAAGGAATAGTGTTTGCGGTGATAACAGATTGTAGATAAGATCATATCTTATCTTGGAATACGCGCCAGTTTCTGTCGAATTTTGACACAGCACACGCAAAGTATTGAACAAAGCAAGGAGGTAATGAATAAGTAATTACAACGAGATTAAGATTCTAATATATCATCTGAAAAGAGTGGTAATCTAAGTACGAATTGAGATAAAAATCTTCAAAGGATTCGAGCGATGGTGAAGTGGATGTGGAAAAGTGTTCGGTCTCACTGCCAAAAAGAGGTATAAGGTGACAGGAGCGGCGGATTGAGGACACGGGAACGATTTCTTCGATGTGGTTATGGTCGTACAAGGTCCCGTAACGCTCGTATTTGAATCGATACATCCCGGTAAGTTGAATTGGAGTTCGGCTCGAAGGACCATTGAAGCGGTATATGTACGCGAGAGGGACATTAATGCCGTATTTTGGAGGAAGGGTGAATAACATTCGCACTTGGCCAACTCGGTGACCTGAAATGGCAATCAGAGTGGGATGCCTTAAACAATAACGTACTTACTCGACATTCCATACGATGTCTGATCCAATGGTATATCATCCTTCTTGATGAGCACTGTATCAAACTTTCTATCGCGTTTGAGGGACGCAAGTCGTGCTG
The DNA here is from genome assembly GCA_015039395.1 of Ceratobasidium sp. AG-I. NCBI lineage: Eukaryota > Fungi > Basidiomycota > Agaricomycetes > Cantharellales > Ceratobasidiaceae > Ceratobasidium > Ceratobasidium sp. AG-I. The sequence continues at coordinate 257,530 of MU132182.1, forward strand.
TTGATGCGTGGGGTGAAGCATGTATAATGTCTAAAACGTCGTTTGCGTAGATGTCGTTAATATGTTGGGTTGCCTTGGGAAAGACAGTGAGATGATCGTGCGCTGAGACCTCGAGGCCGGAATCGGGGTAGTAAGCCCCTAAAAAATCCTCGAGCGAGTGCGCAAAGTATTGAATCCCAAAGATATCGAGGAGACGAGTCTGGGCAACCGGGCCGAATGGACTCCTTTTAGCAATTTTCCATCCCGGCGCGCTGCAGAGTCCAGTCAGATCTTCTTGCCCAATCCAGCTAACACAATAAAAATACATACCTCTGAACGTCCATCAAAGTACCTTCATGACGTGAGGGGTCATCATATTCTGGAACTGCCCAGCGCAAGTAAGCATCGAATTTGAAGACTCGCTCGCGACGCTCGAGGTAATCTGTCATCTGGCGGAAAAAGTCATTGCGATTTGTTGCTTTGTACGCACGCTTTGCAAACTCAATATGGAGTCGCTCGGGGCTCTCAGTATTGTATCCATCCATGGTCCCAAGTTCACGAATCGCAGTCGAATAGTGTACCATCGAATGAATTTTGTTTATGTTGAAGTGTTCGCGAACTCCTCGAGTGACGAAGATGTTTTTGGCGGCATGAAATTGATGGAGCGCGTCATCCATCAGCCGTAAGGTGATAGTCGAATGGACAGTGAGTTGGGAGTAGTAAATAAAGTCGAGCGCCGCAACAATCACATCCATAACGTCCTTGTGCACTAGGCCCGCCATTACCCCAATAAACACCTTTTCCATAGCCTTGTGTTCCTTCCCGGTTGTGTTAGGGAGCCTAGTAACGGCAGTTCGAAAGTGTCGTAGCGTCGAGTGACTAGGCATTGCCTTGAAGCGATTGTCGACATCGTTGTTGTCCACTAGTTCCAAGCACCAGTTCATCAGATGATCTCGAAAGACACCTTTATGGAGCTGGTGGAGAATATCGGGTGTGAGAGCTGTCGAAATGTTCGTGAAGGGCAAGTGGGTCCAGAAGGGGGTTCCAAACGGCCGCAGACCTTGCGCAGTGTAGAGAGTGCTAACGTGACCCTGAGCTTGCGCCTGGACCGCATCCGACGTTTGCGAAGGTTGTCGATCAGGGTGCGTCTCCAGGTTCCCACGCTGATCCCGGGGACAGATACACCGGTAACAAAGATTCTTCGCACAGCACGCTATCATCGTCTGCTCGGGATTGTCGGCGATGTAAGCAGCCAAGATGGGGAAGCATTTGCGAACGAAGCCGTCACCACAGTCCATCTCAACCCCTTCGTTCCCTGCGTCCTCTAGCGGCCTTACAACCTCTCTCATGCACGCGTGGAACAACTTTTCTTTCTACGGACAAGAGGTATGTTAGGCTTGATTCTAAATATGTTTGTCTATCTTACCTCGTGCGTTTTTGCCTTCTTAGAAAAGCAGTCGAAGATGGGACAAGGTAGGTACCCTAATAACAGTGTTGAATAGGATCCAGGTTTACGACGTATGTGTTTAGGAATATTTCCTAAAGATATGTATATTGGCCACGCTTTCTTCCCGGCACTCAGGTTCGTGAGGTGAGTGGCGTCTGAGGAGAGAATGACGGGGAGGACAGTAGCACCGAGGGGTAGCATGTCCTACTGAAAGGTAAGTCATAGGCAGTCGGATTTATCTGTAGACTCACCTGAATTTTTCTCCACCAATCCCCAGTCCACATTTCCGTATAACATCGCTCCGTGCGATCGGCATCGCTGTACTCCGTACGTGGCTCAAAAACCATATCCTTCCCGTAGGTAACATTTTCTAAGAGTTCCTGGATCACCTCGAGTATATCTCGCGTCCACAGCTCAACCTCCTCCACAATTGGTTCCCCGTCCGGTCCCATAATATCCCCTTCTATCCGGATCAATCTAGACCTCCACTTGGGTCCTGCGGTTGGGAGTTCGTCCAGCAGCACATTGAGTCTATAGTTACTCTTAAACGAAAGCCCAGCGCGAGTGGCAATCTATAAATATTGGTTAGAGATTCTTATCTTCAATACGTAGCTTGGATACTCACCAGTGGTAACTTAATTAACTTCTCTCGGCTGTTTTGGCTAACATCATGTTCAATCATCCATTTGACAAACTCGAATTCGAGGTAATCGGCGAATGGCGTTGCTGGATCCTCGCCAAGCGCTAGTTTTTTTCGGTGGAGTCGCTCGAGTGCTGGAACGTATGAGCATAGTGGAGCGCCGGGTCTATCCTCTTCCATAGGTGAGTCACTGCTGCTAGAGGACTGGGGTGTGGGCGACGATTGGGGTGCGGGCGATGATTGAGGCGTTGGCGACGTTTGTGGTGCGAGCGACGATTGGGGCAAGGGAGAGCTTGGGTCCATCGCCATCGGGCTTGATGGGCTAGCTTCCTCATCGGCTTCTGTATCCACGGCACTTTTGTTGGACTCCAAGTCTGATAGAATTGGTTCCATTTCAGAGGATGGCGGTGAGCTATCTTCCTCCAAATCCATTGCATACTCATTTGCTTCCCAGATGTAATTTGAGGCCAATGTGTTGGCTCCTAGGCTCTTGTCTGTGGGCACCTCATTGTGGGACTGGAGCACATCAAGTCGGTTGGGGAGATTGTTATCTGGTGTGTCGCTCGCATTGGAAGATTCCTGCTCGGATTCAGACCCACTAGGTTCACTCTCCTCGTCAACAAGGTGTTTGATGCTGGCTGACATTTAGTGCTTTGATTAGGTGGCAATTGTTGTATCGCACTCACAAATTCAATATAATCGTATCGATTTCTTCTTCTGAAGGTCGCGTGGGAGCGGTGCTGCTAGTCGCACTTCCCGATTGAGCGTTGTGTAGTCCAGCTGTCGCAAGTAGCCATTCCACCCCCTTCTTGCTAATTATATCTTGAACACTACAAAGAGTTTAGTATGCAATCCGCTGATTCTATGACTCGCAACTGACGCTTTTTCGATTGCATGGTATTTCGCCATGTACTTTTCTTTTTGGCGAGCCTTTTTGGCACGTTTCTTCTCATCCGCTGACGTTTGACCTGATGCTATGCTAGGACTCGCTGCAGGTACAACCTCATGCATGCTCGGTTGGTCAATTGGAGGAATAAGCTCAGCAATTTTTTCAATAGGTTCCATATGGTGGCTCCGCTGCGTTTGATGACTTCTCCGACCACCTTCAGTGGTAAATGCATCGTAGCAGACTGGGCACTGGAGCGCATTAACGTGAGGCATGAGGGAGGGGACTTTGCAAAAACGGTATGTTATTTCAAATTCAAAACCTGAAAGTGACTTCACTTGGCGTTTCCCAACTCCCTCTCGGCCACGACTCTGTTACGCCATCATGCCAGCCAGCAAACCAGACTCGCACTCGCCTGATGCTACAAATCCCAGGCGCTCTACTCGTGTTGTACCAACTTCTAAGCGTCCACTTAATGAATCCGAAGAGCCCGTCGCCGAGGAGACCCAACCCACCAAAAAAGCGAAATTTTCTGCAAACCCGAAAACAAACCCAGCTGCAACCACCACCACCGAGCCGCCGTTGAACCCCAAAGGCGGCAAGAAGAAGAAGCCTACTGCTAGCACGGCGGAGACACCTTCAAACGAGCCACCAGCATATGAGCGTCCCCTGCCCGCTCCCGGTTCTAAAGCCCGTTCGAAGAGCCAGAAACCCGTTCCCGCTTCTACAGCTACGCCAGCAACTCCCACTGCCATACCTCCCGTCCCGTCAACAGAAGCCCAAGATCCCTCAAGCGTCGAACAAGCGGAGGAAAATGCAAACAAGAAGGCCGTACGTAAGAAGAAGAGCTCTGCCATTGCGCATAAAGGTACGAGCCTCTGTATGCTACCAATGAAACCTCTCAGCTAATACATCTACATTTGCAGTGAGCGAGCAAGAGGAAAAAAGTACGTCAATTGTCCGCTCTGTTTTTCTTTTCTTTTTTTGCTGATATGATCGGCACTTAGAGCAGCACGAGAGAGATGCAAAGGTCCAACGCCAAGTAGAAAAGGGCAAGAAGAAAGCAATCGACGAGACTCCTGAAGAGACGCGAGAGTTTTTGGAGCGCGTGCAACACGAAGATGGCTTCAGCAAGAACTCTGTCCCGCATATCAAGGTTGGTTCTTAATATTATCCCGTGTAGTCTGTACCAAACTAACATTTCTGCCAGATTCAAGAGGCTACTACTCCGCTCAACAAAAAGGCCAGGCAAAAGGAGAACAAAAAGCGGACAGCCCAATTGCTCCTGCAGCGGTATCTAGCATCCACCCCTCCGCTTTCCCAAACCGAGACAGCCTCCGAATCAACAGACGACTCTCGGCCAAATTCCAAGCGAGAGAAAGGACACCCTGGTCGCGATCATTCTCGTGCGGGCTCGCAGCAACCCTCAACGCGTGCAAGCTCATTGCAACCTTCGACGCGTGGAAACTCGGTGCAACCCTCAACTCGCACTGGCTCGCCTACCCCCAGTCTCTCCTCTGGCGACGACGACGACAACCTACCCAACTTAGACCTCAGCGAGTACCTCAACATTCTTCCAGTCCACCTTGCTCCTTGTATTACCGCTCCCCTTCATCTTAATCCGCCGCTGAGGGATCCGCAACGAGTTTCTACTATTGTGGAGCTCAACACTAGCGCTATGTCTGCCAAGGAACGAACCGCATACCGGAAGCTGCTCAAGCTACCCCTGAAGGGGGTTAGGGAAGGCGATCGCGCAGTTGTCTCAGGTGCTCTGAGTCGATTTGAGTCACTCGTGTTGACACACGACCCGTTCCCCAGCGACGACAATTTTCGGAGGCTTGCAGGCCACGCCAATGTTTGGTCGTGCAAAAAGTCCGCTCAAGTCAACCTCCAGATGCTACCGAATAGTCCATATGAGGATCTAGTAAGTATCTCCTTGGTGCCTCGAACGTGTTCTAACTCAAACACTTGGTAGATGTATAGCCGAATCCCCAACATGCGATCGGCCATAGTGAAAAATGCAGCTCATGAAACTCCAATGGCGTACGGGTTCAAACCCGTGAACAACGAAAATATACAGTTCAATCAAGATTTGGCTACACGCCTGCTCGACTCTGCAATGTTCACGTGTATTGTAAGTTGATTTCAACACTTGGGCCGTTTGTTGACTAACAAAGGCTGAATTGTCAAGTCATTCGAAGAACCTGGCAGTTTCTATGAGAACCCAGTGTTTGTTCAAATTATCCGTCGTTCATGGTTTGCCACTGCGTCAGGCTGCGGTCCGAGTCACAAGGATCTTTGGGAATATATCACAATCCCATGTCTGGCCTTAATAGCCACCGGCGTATGTCCCTTTACTCTATCAAGTATTCCTACTGACGTCTTTCCAACTTAGGTTGAACGTGTCCTAATGAAGTATCAACGCGGGGATTCAGACAAACTCAAGTTCACAACGGTGGACTTCAAGCCAAAGTACGTTTCACATGTGGTGACCCTAGTTGAAATGTTTAAGCTGGATGGACCACACTTGGAGGACCATTGTCGCCAGATGGCAATTGATCTCATGTGAGTTTCAAATACTGTTATTGCGCACAAACTAATGTATTACCAGGAAACCATTCAAAGCGACAGCGATCCCGGTGCGCTTGATTGCGCCTCGCATCCCCCTTCACCTCATCACATCCCACTATAAGCGCTCCGGGCTCTCTCAAGAGCAGCCAAAGCCACCCGCCGCCCGCCGTGCTCCCCCTTCCAGCTCTGACGCTGGCGCCTCTGGCTGGAGTTCAAGCTCCAACACTCATACCCGAGCTTCCAAGCCGGCTCCACAGCGCCCAGAGGTACCCAAAGCCGGTTATGCAAGCGACGGGATGGATGAGCCGGAACTATGGCGAGAGGGCATGGAGGAGGGGCTCCCACCCACCCGATTCGCACAATTGCTCAAGCAGATTGGATCAGACTCGGACGAGGAGGCTGCAAAGCCAATAGCTAAAGCTCCGCCGCCTAGGACGAAGGAGGAGGCCATTGCCATGGCGCTGAAGGAATGGGCGGCATCCCAACGAACATCGACGTCTACCTCGTCTGCCGAAGTGTCGGCTGCTGGGGCATCAGGCATATCAGGCTTGCGACGTCGCCCGATAGTCGCCAAGGACGCGAAGGAAGAGGAGGAACCAAGCGAGGACGAGGGCGAGATGGACGTCCAGGAGAAGGCAGCTGACGACGACAGTAGGCGAGGTGCAGAAGCCATGGACGTCGACGACGACGACGACGAGTCCGATGGTGAGGGGCGCTCGGGTGGTGCTGTCAAGCAGGTGGCAGAGGATGTAGCAATGAGCGATGTTGGGTCGGTTGGGACTGGCGAGTCCTGGGACGGCGAGTAGTAATCACAATAGAGCGCCATGTTTTTTGTACAATTTACGATAATCTTGCCAATGCAAGTCATATTTTCTGCTAAAAGTACTCGCGTAGCATCAGAAAAGTATGAATTAGGACGTTTAGACAAGTCTGCTAGCTGCTCTACAACATGCTCATCTCACTATTTCACTAAACACCATAAGTACTAATCCGACTTTTTTGGTTACTTTTAGACACCAGACATCTAAACTTGTCCGTTTAGTAGAAGCCCACAAATCTAGCTTTCTTCCGAATAATCAACCGTGAATTAGTCGGACCCTTACGTATCGCAATAAATCACTAATCCGGGTCAGATTAGTGGGATTCTTTTTTGCTGATGTGTCTGGACTACTGGATAGTGTCCTGTTTGGCAACGAGAGTATCTTCCCGATGAGCTTCAAATCACCCATAACTACATGTTGAGGGCGAAATCCTTTTCCCCACTTGACAATGACGTGCGCCTCGTCGGCCACTATCACTTGGCGGCCACCACTGGCGAGTTCGGGCAATTTGACAGCAGGGAGGAGGCGCGTGGTGTCGGTAAACGCCTCTATTGATGATATTATGACTTGATAATTTCCAGAGAGGATGTCCTATGCATTAAAACGTGTAAAATATGTTAGAGATGCTATAAACTCGAATGTATGCGCTTTCAACGCGCCTTTCAAAGCTCTGGGTAGTTGGTGGTCGCATTGACGGCGATTGCGTTGATTCCCTAGCCCCGAAAAGTCTTCGCTTGCTGATTCCCAAGCGCATTCAGAGGCAAAACAACCCAGACGAGAAGATGTTGATCCATCCAGCAGTTCATAACAAATGGTAATGTCTTTCCAAACACAGTTCCTGCTATCATACAGACATCACGGCCCAGATGTGTGGCTACGGCAGAGTCCACCTGCCAAGTATGGGGTGTATGACCAGTCACAGCCGTAGTCTTAAGTCCCAGGCGACCTCTATAATCTGTCGCATAAGCATTAGAGCCATAGACAAGTGCGCCACGCGAGAGTGGACGGTCAAGGTGGCTATCAAGGATCCGCAGGTCATTGTCGCCCAAGTCTAGCGTGTCATAGTCGTCAAAAACGTTGCTCATATCTGGTAGAATAAATGTAAAACACTTTTCGTACAAGTTATTTTGGCTCCCAGACCCCCCAGACTGAAAGAGTGACCGGCAAGCGTTTGGAGAGCGAGCCTCGCACTAGGACCCTGAGCTCGGCGCTTAGCGGTTTCCTAGTAATCTGCTTGCTTTCGCGCGGCATTTCTTGACCCTCAAACGTGCGAATTTTGCGTCGAAACTTGCACCATTCGAAAGCTAGACATCTAAATAGTATATTTCACATATATTGCATACAGAATCCGGTGGATCGACGGTGAGATCATGTGCCGGCAAAGCGTGGCCCTCTACAAGCCCGATGTCGGAAAGTTAAGAATATGATGGTTTGTTTAAATTATGCAAGGTCATGATGGATACGAAATGGCTGAATGATCAACGCATGAGAATGGTAAAGCTCAATGGTCGGAGTGGGCATACATAATGAGCGCCATGATTTAGCTTGACCGACATGACCATGGTTCCAGCGCATGGTATGTTGCAACCATAAAGCCGACTCATGACCTAGCATATTCAATCCTGACCAGATGATATATCATAACCATGGTTCCGGACCATGACGGTAGGTAGCCATTGATACCGGTATAGTTTAGCCAAAAGAAAAATTAAATGGACCATCCTGTTGTTCGTTTCCCTGCTCTGCTTGATTGTCTCGATTGCGTTTGGCGTGGCTGGCTGAACTTGAATTTGCCTTGGAACTTGGTATTGTGTGCCACCCATGAGAATCGAACTGCTTACCTATAAAAAACTGATTGAGAATTGGGGTTATAACCAACTTGACCAGCATTAATTCATACTGGTTGCATTGGCGGTCGATATATGCTGCAGTTTCTAGGTAGATTTTGGATTCAAAGTTTTAAGCTTACCCGGGACATCACATACGATACTGCTCGCCTCCCGCCAACCGTTCTGCCATATCACAACAGGCCATGCGAACTCGCAATCGTCGTGCTGAAGTCCAAGCCAAAACCCCACCCCCTGGGGATAACCTTCCCGATGAAGAAGAAAACGAGGTAGACGAAGGCGAAGAATCTGATGGACTTCCGAATGTGGATGCCTCTCTGGAACAATGGAAAGCGGTACGTTATTCCTTCATTTCAAGGGGTTAAAATATGCTAAGGTAGCAATATTCAGGCTACAACTCAACTCCAGTTAAGCCATGCCTCGACAAAACGTCAGCTGGCCGACCAATCTAGCGAGCTCCACGATCTGTATGCGCAACAAGGCAACAAACGAACAAGGACTACACGACCTCTTGAAGCGACCCCACTCGACCCTAAATATGGCGACGCCGGCAAGCGATGTGCAATCATGCAAATGCTCTGGGTGCCTCCTGGGACTTACGACCTCGAGCCCAATCCGTCTTATCTACCTGAGATACGGTATGATGATAAGAAGCCTGAAATGCGACTCCAGGGCGAGCAGCAAGACATTCTGGCGTCTATGGGCTCATCGCTTAGACAGCAATTCCTTGAGCTTGAGCATTTTCAGAAACGGGTGAGCAGACAATAAATCTATCCCGCTTGTATCGCTAATATCAACGAGGGATCATTGTTTAGTTTAGGCTTGGGCTGCATAAGCAGCGTCACAATTCTGCAAGTCGAGTTTGCAGCGTGGCATGTCTGATCTTTTCATGGCCACAAGACGAGGTTACTGGTACTCCGGACACTCGCATGAATAATCCTCAATTTAAGGAGCTCTTGGGGTATGATCCGCATGAGGCAAACCCCTCAGAGCGTTACCCTGCTCTGGCGCCCATGTTATACAAGCGGCTTCAAAAGGGATCCAATATACGGGTGTTTCGTCATGAATATATCTTCAAAGTGAGTAAAAGCCTCTTAGGTAAAGACAAAAATTGAACAAACTCTAACAATTCTTGACAGACTTTCAGCGCAATTGCATTTGGAGAAGGATCGCTCAGGGGAAATGCTGAAATGCAGCAGCACGGGCAGCCCGTATTGGCAAAGAAATTGGGGCTTCGCTGCATTACTCCTGGCGCAATCGCTGCCTCAGCCATCTTGGTGAGATTACAGGTCTCATATCCATCTATAGGCTAACAGAAATTACAGGGCTCGATGGACTCTATCTCCTGATATTGAGTTCAGAGAGCAAGGCAGCAAGACCGGTGTTTTCTGGTTAAGCGACTACCGAGCATACAAAAAGCTGATATTAGAAGGCCTCCGCAAGGATAAGCTCAAGTTTGAGCGTGATAGCACTCGAGGGCCGTTTCTGCGGCTAATGAGTGAGTGGAACGTAAGGTTCTTCCCGGATTCTGGGGAGACAGAAGAGAATGGAGAGGTTGACAATGGTGGAAATGATGACCCAATGGATATATCAGAGGCGCTAGCTCAGATTGATGAGTTCCCGAGCGATTCGGACTAAGCAGTACAGAATCTATTATTACTAGTGTACAGACGGAATCTCAAAAGCATGTCGTGATCAAATACATTGTTTGCTAAAAGGTCTTCTGGGTGCCTTGGGTCAAGTGCTGGGACCAATAGTACGCCACGTATGATTGAGCGTGCAGGAATTATTTCAGCTTGGGCTCTTGGCCGCCTACGAAATCGCCGGAATCCAGTGGCCCGTTCCATAGCAGAAATTGCACCAAAGACCGGGTCCGCATAAGAAACAAGCGCCAAGTGTATGAGTGACGTTGAAGGTGTAGGATTCTCGCATTCGAGAAGCAAAATAAGCTGCGCAATTGCAACCCCTTCGTCGCTGTCCACAAGGACACAGTCGCGACGCTCTTTCCCATAAATCTTTGGACTGCAGCGTAAAATGTCGCGATGCAAGCGCCAGTCAACCATTGATTCATACCGGACTTTGAGCATGCCACACTCTCGAGCCTACAATCAGGGCAGTACCACAGTGAAAAGCTTCACCCGTAAACAATACATGGGTTAGCCAGGTAGGAACTGATGGATGAGCCATGTAAATTACCTAGGAGGGTACACACGCGAGGGGTGTAAACAAAATGTCACAGATTACATGAGTTGGGTATGTAATTTACATACCTCTGCGAGCAGAGTTTCTCGCGTGATACCACACCTATTTACGCATCTCGTCGGCAAAAACCCTCTTAGCTCCGGAGCGGCGATTTGCTCCGGATCGCGTAAGAGCTCAACGAGCGGGTGATATTGCGCTCCGGAGTGCTCCCGAGCTCCCTCAACTCATTGTGATATGCTCAGGAGCCTTCGTGAGCTAACATTTGGTGCTCAGGGATACTCGTAAATACATAAAGAAAGGAGACATACACGGGGCCCTCAAATATATGCAAGTATTGTTAGTTAGATTAGATATGTATAGATTACATGATGGGCTGCGACAATAGACGGCAGCGCAACCAAAAGAAAATACCGCTTGCAAAGCACGAGCGAGTGCCACAAGAGTCTATTAATATACACGTAGCAACGGCAAGTTCACGTGCAGGTGGCGTAGGGGGTTAGGAATGGACATGTAGTGCTAAGGGACGAAGATGTGTCGGATATGGGTGGGAAGTGTCGGTGTTACGGTGTGAGGCTGTGGCGGCTTGCGAAGGGCTGCTAGGACTGAACAATGGGCGGTGAATCAGGAGAGTGCGTGCACGGCGGTGTTAGTTGTAGCTACAGTCTGGGAACGTGTCTGTACGTGTCGTAGGCGGTACACATTCGGATTGGGTTGTTAGGCGTTGGGCGGTGTTATTAGCGAGTGAGAGCAGTTACGGGAGGTAGTGTGTGTGAGAGTCACTCACCAAATTGGGTGTTTGTTGCGTGTACATTAGCCAATCGGTTGTTGTAGAGCTGTCTGGCGTCGTCGTCGTAGATTTGCTAGAACGGTCTTCGGCGATTACTAGTGGCGGTGGGTCATCGTGGGTCATTAAGCCAATTGAACTCGGCCGTGATGAGTGGTAGTGGTGTGTCGACGGTCGTAGGGATGTGAGAAGGTGAATGGCGGTGGATTCGGTTGTGGCTGGCGGGACTTGACACAACTCGAGAGTGGGAGTGGTGCCCGAGGACTTCAATGATTGGTCAGCTAATGACGCTCCTGGCGCTTACAGTTGGATGTGACATTACTCGTTGCACAAGAGATCACGAAAATACCTGATATTGTGAGGCAAGCAAAAATAAGGACTGGTTAGGTCAATGAAAGGAAGCGTTAGTGTGAGGGTGGCTTCAAACCAGTGGACATTCAGGTGATAGTGAAGATGTCGTTGCGAGCGTGTACGGGGTCTTGATGCGCACGGGCCACATAATAGTAAGTCCACTCGCCTCTGCTAGATTCCTTACCACCCCACCCTCAGTTCGGTACCCTCCCCCAATGACTAGTGTATCATGGCACGCACCAAGCCCAACACCTATGCACGACACCGATAGCCTTGTCACCCCACTACGACTCGAAATGCCCTTACATGGCTCTAAATGGCTCGTTACGACCCCGCCACGACCTTACATGCCACAGGAAACTACACCCGGCCCAACCCCACAAGGTACTTAGTCTCTACCCGTGTCGTCACGCATCGTTGACCCTCCACTTCACGCCCTGACCCACGGTGCTATCACCTGGCCCTCCATGGCCTTGCCACCCAGACTGCAGGTAGGTTTATTACGCTACATCCGAGTCCCGCTCGCTAATACCCACCTCTCGCCCACCTTCATACGTCGAATCATGGGGCTTACCTTCACCCTGCTTGCGTATGTTTTAATATTATGAAACTACCGCATCATTATGATATGTCTAGGTAACAGGAACTACTCGTACCTTCTCTCATCTATGGCTTCTTGCTCGGTGTTGTCTGTTTGTTACGTACATAGAAATAATTCCACCAAATATAAGATTAATGCAACCCATCACACCCGAAATAGATTGATCTACAGAGGAATAATAGGCTCGTATTGAGGCTGTTACTTACGAGCCCAGCATGGGTTCTCCTGAGTGCTTGTGATCATAAGTGAGGTACCTGGGAGTGCATATCCAGCTCTCGTTAGGAGTTACGAGCACGCACGAGCTTACATCATGTGCTCCTGTGCGTTCCGGATCGCAGGGGGTGGCTCCATGCGCTCCATTGCTCCAGAGCGCTCCAGAGCGCTCTGGAACTTAGGGGTTTTTTGCTGAGCTGCCGTATGTAATTGCCTTCCTTCGGATCACCTCTCTCACGGGTGTAATATTACATGTTTCACTAATGTATTTGGTGGTTGTTACATGCGTAGCGTACAGCCGTTTCCATAATACAGGTCCATATAGAAAGCTATCAAGCAGTAGTACAATCGAACCTAGAGCAGTATAGGGTATGAGAAGCGTACCGTGTCCAGTAGTGAGAAGTAGAAATGAAGCAAGAGGCAAAATTCCAGCAAGAACAGAGAAGGTCAAGGCAAAGGGATAACGGACTCAAAAGAAGAATAGTAGAGCTGAAAAGAGAACGACGAAGAGGGAGGGGAAACAATAGAATGGGAAGAGCGATTATAAGACTTAGGGCAAATATAGAAGTCTGATATGAATAGGTATTGGATGAGATAGATGTCGATCTACTATGGCTTGCGCATGCGAAGCGCACGGTCGGGATTCACGGGAACACAGATTTTTTTCTGCTAGTGCTGACAATGCGAGAGCCAGGCTACAACCTAAGTGAGCAAAAGAAATTGCAAATTTCAGTAGACTTACCTCGTTTGCTACAGAGTCGATGGCATCGGAGGAATTAATTGGAATCGCTGGCGCCGACGCACGGGAGGGTCCCGCAACTGGCGGGGCTATTGGGTCACTGGCAACGAGCTTTGTGGACTTGGGGAACGGTAGCGGCACCTACGGCGTCCGCGTCACTCGAGGATAAAAGAGTAGCAGAGGTTTCGTACTCGGGTGGAGGCGGGCACTTCGTGATGTTAGTCAAGTCAAAGAATTGAATACACTACGCTCACCATTTTTGGCCTAACGGTAGGTCTTTTTGCTCGCGGTTCCTCCTGCTGCTCAAAAGGCTGTATATTTTAGCGCTAGCGGAGCAAGCAATAATGATAAGTACCACATACCACATAATCCTCTGACACGGGCTAGGGCTTCTTCGGCGCCGCCATAGCCTTCTTTTGTTTGGCCACGGACACCTTTGGTTAGGTAGGGAGAAGTCAATGATGCAGGCAAGAGATGTGATTGACGTACAGCTGGTTTGGGGGTCTGGCGTGGGATAGCGCCAACCTCCACTAGGTGCCGGCATACAGTCTAAATATCAATATATTAGTACATGTTAGATTTATAGAGTACTACGTACCTCGTCAAGTTCCATGTTCACGTTTTCATCATTGTCCTGGGCACGCTCGCACTTCTTGCGTTGTTTGTTCTTGCCTTTGGCTGTTGATCTAGTGTTGGGCTTTGATGGCTGGATAGTCGCTTTCGGAATCTGGGAATCCTTTGGCTGATTTCGGGCTTCTTATGTGGTACTAAAATTGGAGCATGAGACATACTGTTGGTTATCGTGCAAGCTCGAGTGGAACTCGTGGCTAGAGCTGGGAGAAGAGGAGCGCGGTCGGTGCCCCGTGCTACTGCCATGCTGGATGTTGCCTCCCGACGTTCCAGGTATTTTTAAGTAAGAAGCGCAATCAGCGAAACTCAAACTGGGTAAAAGCGCATACTACTCACCTTTTGGATTCGCACTTTCTTTCTGCTGTTGCGTGACTATCAAGGCAACAAAGCTGGCCAGGAGCTCGGGGTTGGCAACCAAGTACCCAAAAACCTATGCCGGATCGAGTCTATAGTGGGTTTTGATTAGATTTCATTCCGCAAACCAAACGGAGATAACTTACTCTCCCACACGTGACATAGTTAATCTGGAGGTCAGACAATTCAAAGTGTAAGCACACACCTAAAACACATGCTAGACATACACTCACAATTTATCTAAGGCGTAACGTGAGCATTCTAAGTTGTGAGGCAAACGGATGTGGAGGTTAGGAGGACAGAGACAAGATGAGAGCAATTGCCAATACCACAGTCACGTGCACGTCCTCGATCAAATTTCACCAAGTCCGTTGCCACCTCTAGCTACTATGGATTCAGACTTGAATGATTAATCTAGTGACGAATCTTGCAACTCTAGCAACGGATCCCAGCACTATGGTTATATATCTGAATCCGTTGACAATTGGGCTAACACTCCAGCTTGTGACACTGACGGAAAGGTTCTCTGCACATGTGGATGCGAACTCCGACACACTCCTCGGACTGTTTGCCGGCATCTCAGGAGCGCAGAACTGCACCAAAAGCTTGCAAATGACAAGTCTAGATCTGGCAACTCTGGTGTACCTAATACTATAGATGACTTGGAGGCACTTGAGGAGAACAAAGGACCAGCTGGGCAAATGCGTGAAGCCGAAGACAGAGAACTACCGGGTGAATCAAATGAATGCAGTCCGTAGCTAGCTAATATATCTCAAATCCTATTTACAGATATGCCCATGCATTACGCTTCAGAAGGTGATAGTGACGACGTCACCAGTTCCAGAGGGAGCTAGTACAACATTAGCACACCACCTACTTCCTTGTTGCTCACTCCCCCCTAGCTCTCTGAAGACGAGCTATCCCCTGACGAAAATGTGAATCAGAAGCTAGACGCAGAAGATCATCGTGAATATGATCAATGGTTTGCGGTAGATCGCATGGACGAATTGGATGAAATGAGTAAGTGCGCGTACAATTGTTTCAGCGCACAATTACTAACATCTTTCAGTTATTGAACAATTTACGGAGGAGGAAATGGATAGCATTAAGATAGTGGCCATTCGTCAGCTTTGCCACATCTCTGTACGCAACTACGAGAGCATTTGATACTCGTTCTGCAATAAAGTGCGTTCGCTTATTGGTCATTGTCGATCACAGTGGCAATTCCTCCCGGACTGCCTTTCAGGAGGAGGAGCAGGAGTACGAAGATGGGGGATTAGGCCTCCAGTTATGTGGTCACTACATTTATATTTACATTTCTTCAATACATGTCAGAATAAACGCAGCTTGTGTATTAGAAACGGCAAGCGAATGTGGGCTCGCTGATACATATCACGTGACCCTAACGGCTAGCAAGCATTCGCTCGACGATCTTGCACTCCAAATAGTAACTACATGTGTGGGAGGCGTAAAGTGAATAGCCATGTGAAGTTTACATGGTATCCTTTACGTACCTGTCCTATAGGGTCGACAAGCTTACATGGGTCCCCCATGTAATAATACATGCAAACCTTTTCACAGTGTACATATAAGCTATTCCATTAAATCTCGCAACCTGCTCACCTTGATACTCGTTATGCAATCAAACTAATACCCTAGACTACTAAGACTTTCGCAAACTACCTTCCCGAGATCTTTGTAGGCAACATCGCCTCGGTACGTCTCTTCAAGTAAGCCCAGGCTTCGAAACATCCTCTCCTTTGACCCCATAGTAATATGTGTAGTCGATAGAGTGTCGTTGCTGTCGTTGCTATTGGAGTGTTCGATGCTTTGGGGCTGATTGCATAGGTCGGTTTGGGACTGAATGAGCTGGTAGATTGTCTGTAAATGGCTCTTTCGTGATATCTAGCAGCTCAGATACATTAGAAGGTCGTTGCAATACTATTGTCCAACTCACTTCGCTATTCACAGAATGAGTCTTTTTGCTTGAAGCTTCATATGCTTTCCGCAATACTCCATGCATGCTTTCGCTTGGTTTGGTGCTATAATTTGCTGTAACACCCTTACTCCATATATCGTCAAATAAGTGCGTGAGCAGGTGCATTTTTGGAAAGTCAAATGATTTATTGTATTTGAACGTGCAAACCTATAATAAAGCTCTATTTGTTAGCCTCTAGCGTGTATTGTAGTAGAGGCAAACATACTTGGCTGATATCATAAAAGCGGTCGACCAACTCACGACCCAGTGCAACGGTCTCATCTGTATGCACATCAAGCGACGCCATAACTCTTAGCTCCGCTTGCACACGAATCAGTGAAACAAGCGTAGACAAGTTGGCGTCAAGACCAAGTGTTCCGTGTAGTACCACCTGTAATATCATTTATGAGTCGCATATACCCATAGTTAGCTAGCCATTCACCTTCAAAAGATCCTCATATTTCCGACCGTCTGAGAACTCCATAGTTAACGGCCTTGCAAAGTGATTAAGCTCGGGCCAAGAAGGAACAGCATCAATACTTAATGTCAAAATATGTTAGAACTTTGAATTGGTTGTAGATTATTAATCTCACCGTGATTCAAACAGTGCAATTGACGCGCTTGATTCGTTGTTAACGCATGTCTTCAATAGTACCCATAGATGTTTGCCCCAACGCCCGAGGTCGTCATTGTGTAGTGTATCATACGACAAAGCTGCAAAGGGGTTCGTACTGGGGCCGAGAGTGAGAAACACGTTCTACGCACAAAAGATTAGACCAAGAAATGTAAAATACTAAATCCTCACCTTCACTGGCCGGTAACTATACGGTTTTAGGAGCTTTTCGCTTTGAGTAGCATTCATTCTCTGTGCTTTTCTTATGATTTCGGCGGCGATGGCAGGATTTCGTGGGCGTGCTTTGAACCTCAGATTGTGTAGTTGGTCGGCAGGAATCATACAGCGAGTGCACGGGAACAGAGATCTAACGCCTCTGTGACAAGCCATAACAATCCTTAAGAAAGATAATTAAAACTTCCGTAATTACGCTGCTGAAACTGGTTAAGCAAACTCGCTGCTCTTCATTATCGGCTGAGATGATAGAGATTGCTGGAAATAATCGCCACTGCGAGCCGTCAAGGCCTAGCTGCTCCGAGAGTTTCAGGTGTGTTGCATGTCCAACACAGGCTGCACTGCGAATCGATTCGACAAGTTTTTCGAGAGCAGCGTGCCACACTGCACACTTGAAGTCCGCAAAGGCTGTTCTACCGCTTTCTGAGGCATCGTCTGCCACCTCAACGATGACCTTAATAAGCAGCAAAAGTGACGAGACGAGTACACACCACTGGAAGCAGCGCCACCACTCGGCCACCACCAACGCCTTTGCTATTTCGAATCTCCCGTGGCAAATTGGTTAATCTTGCTACAACTGGGTACATTTTCTTTGATCCAAAAGTCGAAATAGCGGCGCGATCAGCATAGAGCTGTATATTGAGCGGGAGTCCGTCATCTGGAAGCGAGTCCTAGAGAGCTTGCTTAACATTTATCGTATCACATCACAAAATTTGTAAGCTAAGCATACCTGTGTTCGCGCCCATTCATCAGTTGTCCATGGCTCATCCACAAAGCGATGCCATTGTCCCTCCTTTCGTCGGAACTTTTGCTGTGCATCGAATTGGAGATTCTGCTGAATGCTCTCGTCCCCTACGAGCTCGAGCAGCCATTCCCGTAGTGGTTTAACCCAAACCTCAAAAGGCATGTCCTTTTTAGTGCCGTTCGTAGGTTTATAAGGTACATTAAATGCAACACGCTCAAACTGGTACACGTTAGCCTTGAATTGACAGAGTAGTGGAATTTTGGCTTACCGGAGTTAGAAGTTGGGTAGCCCGGTCTTCATGAACTCGCAACTCTTGATAATTCCGAAGCGTGACCGGGCTCTCTTTGGATTGTTGATGCAGTCCAAGTAGATCATTCACATACGATTGTTGTAAATTAGCATTCAGAGCTACATTTGCAAATTCAAAGTCCCCAAGAGTACGAAAGGGGCGCCACGGTGCGCCTGTGAATGCTGGGGGTGGTGGCAGTTTCGGTGATTGTGGGGGAAGTAGGACATCGCGCTCATATAAACGATTGGGTCGAAAGGGATGGACTAGACGAATCGCACCGTCTTTCAATCACTTCAATCAGTAGTATAATACACAATCTATAGACAGGAAGTTCGGGCTTACCGTCAGCGCTTTCCGGGTCAAATGTAGTTTCACTTTCCTGGCTTGCAGGCTCCCCGGAAGAATACTCTATTAAAGAAATAAATGAATAGCCACTCTCGAGCTCAAACAACCAGATGATCCCACCATCGACACCCAAATTAGCTACTGGTGAACCTGGAGGGTCAAGTTCAAGTTCATTCTCATCGGTGCCGACAGAGGGAGAAGCAGGCAGATTTTCAGCGATTCCAAGGGACACACTCAGCTGAGATGTTCCAGGGTACAAATGAACGGGTGTAGGAACTTTGGCGCTGGTAATGTTGGATCCTGACATATGGCTCGTAGCGTTGACAGCCCTTGCGATGGCTTGCTTAGATTTTTGACAAGCCTGATAGTGTCGGTCATAGCCAGGTATCTTGAAGCACAGAAAGCAGCATGGACATTCTCTAAGGCCTGAGGTAGAAAGTCGAGCTTTCGTACGCCCGCAACGCTGCTCGGGCATGTCGTTTGAGTAGTGGAAGACTTCCACTCGTAATTTGATAGCCGTGCAAATTGTTAAGCGCCGGGAGCGCGAATGATCACACATGATTTACCATGGCCATCGGCCCTAGTATCAATGAAATCGCCGAAGCTTAGTAAATTTGTGTTTTGACTTGTTGTCATGTAAGACTATGAAATTCACAACTTTCCGACATATTCACTTCGCACCATCCTGATGTCGTCCGGCGCTTGTCCACCCACTGTCCTGCAATTCTCCGGCTGGACAACGCCGGGACAACGACCGGACAATTGACAGTGAAGTGCGGTGTTACGAACGTTTCGTGGGGATAATTGTCGGCGATGGGAATCGGGGCACGCCAGAGTAAGCCTCAGCAAAACGACTGCTGGTCCTAGCTAGTGTTCGCCTCGCGACTGGCCGCGCCTGGCTCAGCTCGTCGTTTTGGTGCAGGCGGATTTGGGATGGGCTCTTCCACAACTCGAGCAGAGGTGGCAATAACGGCAGGAGTTGTACGTACAGCCCTTGATATCCCAGTTGTTGCAAGTTGGACGAGAAGTTGGGCTGGAGGGAGTGCCCGAGGACGTACGAGCTTCCTTGCTAAGGCGATTCCTCTTCTAGGTACTAGCGACGGGTGGAGAATACTTGGTCCCTTCGGCTGTCATCCAGGCCGGGGTGAACCGCTCGAGAACCTCCGTGTCGAGCAGGCACTGGTGATTTGAGTCAAAGATAGACCGCCGGCTAGCCGCTTTGAGAGCGACTACGCGTTTGTGAGAGCCCAAACTGTCAACCGAGAAATTAACAAGACCTGTTCTCCCCAAGACTCAAGCTCCTGCCGGCGATGAGGGAACGCAACCAAGACCCCGTACATATACGAGCGGTAAGTGATGACCCAGTCGGTGCTATTGGTAATGTGTTTGGTCGGGTTGTCGCTTTCGGTCTGGAGCCAGAGACCTTCAGCGAGCTTCTCGGATCGCTTGCGTTGTATCGACAGGCGAGTTATAGGTTGAGCAAATCTTGTCTAGGTTGACGTATTCGTGCCGGAGTATACTGAATCCGGAAGCGTAGGGAGATTGCTGGTGTTACTCAAGTCTCGTTTGGTAGCGTCAAGGTCCTCAGCGTATTCGGAAACGAGCCGACGAGTGACGCGGACGACGGGGTGTACAGTAAAGTCGTCGACAACAGACGCGAGGTCGTGCCATGGTCGCTTCGGTCGCTTGATAGAGGGATTGGGTTCAGGGGACGCGCCTCGAGCTCGCATCCAAGACTGGAAATAGCAAAGGTGGGCACCGCGCAAAGAAGCAGCCAGTGTGTGTGCAGCGTCGGCATCCAGACCAAGGCCGGACCGAGCATTGGGCTGAGCTGGAGGAGCAGCACCTGGTTGATTAAGCGACTAGGGTGCTCATCCTGAGGACGGTACGTTGGCTCCTCCGGCTTGTTGCGCCGAAGTTCGTATATTGTCCCTCTGTCAGTACTGGCGAGGATAGACTTCGTCGATGTGCTTCCGCCCCGGCTCGGTGAGTGAAGCGCCGGTAGGGTTTGCAAGGACGTCGGCCAGCGCATCGTCAAGCGAGATTTCGCCTTCTCCCAGTACGTTCCCAACGTTGACGAGGTAAGTGGGTATATGCGTTTTGGTGGCAAGGGGCCCATAATATTGAACTATCGGGATAAGTTGCGTGTATGCGTCGAAGAAATGAACGAGAACGAAGTCTGAGCGATGGGAGCGAAGCGACGAGAACTAGCGAGGAGAGAACGCGTGTTAGCGGTCATTCAATAACAAAACGAAGAGCCCAGTATCGACGTGCTAGCTCGGGACACGAAGCACTCACCTAGCGAGAATGAGCGATAACGCGTTCGCGGAACGAGAGACGGGAAGTAAACCGTACTTCGTCTCTCTCCCCTTCTCGTAGGTTTTTATGGGTGCACTGAAACGGGGTGTCCAAACAAACGCACGGACGCGTATCGGGGTCCCATCAGTAGTGAGCAACAGCGTATAACATACGCACTCGCACTCACGGCTGAACCGCATGCGGTCGCGCGACCGCCGTGTATGTGTGCTTAAACCCCTGAAACGTCGGGAGATAAGTCAACCGCACTAAAGACGTAGGCGCTTCATGACTTACGACGATGCCGAAGATGCTCAGCATCCTAGTATGGGTATATTGAACGAATGTGCTAGATGAAACCCATCATATGAGAAATAACGAATCTTACGATATGGATTCGACTCACGAATAGATAAGATGACGGATCTAACCTTGTGCGATATGGGTGCTATGGGCGCTAGCGCAGCCATGTACCGACTCACGCAGAACCCGAGTGACTTCGTCAAAAGTGGATTTACCTCCATACAAGAAAAAGCACTATCTGGCCTGATATGGCCATAATTCACTATTCATGCGCTTTTATAGGCCTGCGATTTCTGTGAGGTATATTAAAATCAAAGCCGTCGCAAAACGTGAAAGAAACATAAACTAGCCCAACTACAACCCTTGACGCAACAACTTGTCAATGCGTTCGTCAAAAATATCGATAGCTAACTTAATCAGGGGCCAGGATTCGTCGTCACTACGTACTGTCGTATAACCCTGGGACACGGTATCGTCATCGTCTGAGGGTGGAACTTCGTCATCTTCTTTGTCGTAAATCTTTTGCTTCAAAAACTTTGCAAATTCCTGGATGACCGTCCCTGCCTTTTGCCAGCCATTGTCCATACGAAGAATTGTGGCTCGCACGTTCTTGTGCGACATGATGAAGAGCTTCTTGAACTCTCCAAGTGTCTGATGGCTCCGGCGACAGAGGCAGTCGATAAGCTTCCGAGCTTCGTCGTTCAGTTCCTTTCCAGGCTCCACATGACTGGCGACCATCCAGACTAACACCCAGAAAAATGATTCCAGGTCATGCACAAACGTATGTTTCACCGGTTTCTTATGGGTAGCGAGCAGTAGCTGCGCCGAGATAAACGCTGGAGTCCCCTTCGTACTACGTCAGAACCTTCGATGCGAGCTACACGCGTTTACTTACCGTTCGTTCCATACCTCGCGTTTCGTCGTTATCCCGATTTTCGTTGACCATAAACTCCAGATCATAGAGCTTACCACATTCAAGTCCATCGTACCGTTCCTGTATGTAATCCTCGTACGAAGATGACCTATCGGGCATGAGCTTGAGTTGCGAGGCAAACGAATGAAGGCATACAAAATTTTCCCCAGCTCGGGATTCAATGGAGGGGCGTTAAGCCCAATCCCGACCGACATATCCAAGCAACGGCCTAGATTGCCCCCAGGAACTTGAGTAAGGTCTGCGGTGGTTGGATCTTGACCGGGTTCGTTATCGAAGTCTTCATCCGAGTCTTCATCCGAGTCTTCATCCGAGTCGTTGTTGAAGTCATCACCCACAGGCGTCGGATTGTCAGCTGGGCAGCACAAAATGTTCCCTTCACTGATATCACGATGAACCTTGCCCTGGGTTCCCATTCCAGCTAGCCCTATTGGTTGCAAATGAGCATTCGAGCGGAGAAAGTACGTAGAAAAGACTCACCAATCAAGCCATCACGCAAAGTTCTCAGGAGGTGCGAGAGACGTTGGATACGCCAAAGAGGGAACCCTTCATCCATCAGAATCATGCTGTGCACACGGTCCTCTGGAGGTGCCTGGCGACACTGTTGGTGTTTCGCTAGACCAATTCTGGTAGACACGGAGCGCGCAGACCGGCTCAAACCGTCCGAAGCGCTTGAGCGAAGCTTATCAACCGTTTCCTGGGCTATATCCGGGAAGAAACTTTTCATCAAAGGAGAGGCACGCAAGGCGTTTTTGTCTCGTACTCCAGTAGATTCGGAAATTTCGTTCCACTTGCATTGACATATTCCGCGGTAGCCCTTAAAGTTCGCTAAGTTGACTCCTTCGTCGGGACGGGACTCGTTTCGCCAAATGGACTTGAGCACGACGCGTTGTCTACGGTTCTTGACACGGGAAAGAAGCAGGACTAAAGTGGCACGACCGACGAGGCACTTGCGCTGGCAGATGATCTCCATGACCCTCCATCGCTTCTTCCCGGTCTTAACCCGGAGTTCTCTTGGCACCGCATTGTCGCCTCGCTGTCCCGTTAAGTGAGGCCAGTAGTAAAACCGAGTGTCATAGCCGAATGAGTCGGAGCCGAGAGCAAAAAGACCAGCAGCGGCCGTAGCAAATCCACGAAAGTTTGTGCGCAGGTCGAAAGGGGGAGAATGAAGGATGCCGGTGCGCCCCAGACGCACAAAGATAGCCGACGTGCCACATATGGCTACGGAGAAGATGTGGCGACGGTAGATTTGGTGAATGAGAGTCGCACGAGCATAGCGTGCAAGCTGCAGTAGAGCCTTACTCAATTGATCCTCCATCTTAACCACTTTGCTCTCGCCTTTGCACTCGGCGAAGAAGTTGACTTCGGACCAATGACGGGTGCCGTTTGGACAGGAGCGCGCCTGGATGATGTCTGGGACGGTGCAGGTGTCATTTGGATCGTCTGCCCCCATTGTCTGGTTACGAAGAGGTACGATGTCCTGATGGTCAGGGCGAAATTCGCCGGACACGAACGCAGCCTGGCTGATAGTGTTTAGGATCCCTGCCACCACCACGTGCATGTCCGAGGTTTCTGCGGTAGCGAGTCGACTACAGTCAATGGACCACGCTTCGTCGCCGTATCGAAATAGCGGCTCCAGCTCTAGTTGATTGAGAATAGTGTTGCGTCTGGTTTCATCGGAGATCGCGAAGAACTCGTCCACGAATCCAGAGTACTCGTACACAGCAAGATTGATCTCCTCGCGGAGCAAAGCCTCCATGCCGTCACGGTTCATTATGCTACGCTCGAGTGAGGTTGTCCGCTGGTGGGCATCATGGGAGACTGTTTTAGGGAGAGTTGGACTCATAACCTGGCTGCATGATGAATGTTGTGGTTGCGTTGGACGAGACTGGGGACGGCCAGATGTTGACCGGCGCAATGGAGTGTCTGGTATAACAGAGGCCACAGGTCGGGAAGCAGTTTCCAAATTGGGGTGGTCAACATGGGTGGGTGGGTTCGTGTCTGCAGGGACGTTACTCGTCGTCTTTCGGCGCTTGCTAGGCGGAGCAGTGGAGGCATGGTGATGAGGTGTGTGGGCGCGGCTACTCGGCCTGCGCTCGGAAGGAGGCGTAGATGGTGACTTAAAACCACTCCACATTATCATCCTAGAATTTACCGCAGTAAAGACTCAACTCACTGGGTTTGTCATTGAATCAAGCTGGGCTAGTGCGGTGTATGGTTGCTCCTGGCCAAACTGGAAGTCCATAGATCACGTGACCGCGAGCGCCCCCCGGTGATAGACCAACGACTAACACATCTCCAACGGCCATCTCGCTTCCCCAATCGTCGCCCGGACTATGACATTGAGCACCACTGCTCTCCACTGCCATACAACATCCACCAACGATACCCTGACAGAAGCTTCGCTCACATCTGGTCGGATCGTCTGGGCGGGTTTTACCACGGAGACCCAACGCTGGTAGCGACTCTCCACATAAAACGTCCACTGCCTCGCTTGACCCCAACAATCGTTCTGCGTCGCTGCAGCCTAGATTTGATCGCGCTGCATTGAGTTCGACTCGGGCACCGGCGGCCCAACGACCGGCATCCTCCGCCACCGCACGAGCGACCGCATCAAGTACGTGCTGTGTTGTGTTCTTTTGCTTTCGCTAATGGATATCTAGCTGGAAGTGGGCCTATAGACCGCCTACGCCTAATACCCCATCTCGACCCGCTCGCGCGCATCCTGCACTATGATCCCATCATTCGCGACGTCCACGCTGGGGGCTCGGTTCTCCGCATTGGACGCTTCACGGGCCGGTCAGGTGTTGCAGGTTAGTTTGCTTTGCTTTGCTGGCGCTCCAAGCTGATTTTCGCATAGCACTCAAACCGTCCAAATCAACCAAGATCGCGTTCAGGTCCCAGGTAGTTTCGGTCTGATATGCCCCGAATGCCAAGGCGTGTTCATTGGTCTCGCTCCGTGGTATTTGCTCACGATTTTCTAGTTCTTAGTTCGCGATACGTGCTCCTCGTCGGGCACGTTTTTAAACCATACCCGCCTGTCCGCGCCCACATCGAGTCTTGCCCACAAGAGTTGCACGACCGCAATATCATCCAGCTTGGCGTCGACTATCAAGACGCACTAAAGGAATCTACCGATATCCCAATATCAGAGTCGAGATCGGTCGCGAATGGCAGCACGAGGCCAATGAATGCAAGTGCGTTACTTGTATTCCGTGCCGGTATGATAATTTTGCTAATTGCATATTTGACGTCACATTAGCACTGGGGCGTTGAAGCAGCTACAGGCGCTGCAGGGCCAGGACAAGGTCGCGCGAGCACAAGTGGCTCTGCTATTGCTGGACCTAGTAATTCTCGCAAGACAAGCGTCGCAGACGGCTGCATCTGTAAGTCGCGTGCTCCGTCTAGTCACTCGCCCGGGCCACGATGGTCATGCGATGACACTTGGCTCCGCCATACGCGACTCGTCTCCACCGGGCGTGACCTCATTCTCGTACTGGCACCGACGTCTTGATATGTCTATTCCCCGTGGCATCCTCCAAAGCCGTTTCATTGCCCCCTGCTCTCGCTGCTTCCACTTCAAGTGCATTCGACCGCTTCTCATGCAGTACGTCACATTCCCACGACTACCAACCGAACCTCACTAATCCATCATTTCGTACGCTCCTGTTCTTCTCATCTCTTCCTCCCACATCGTAGACACGATCCCGGGGTCTCATGCCCGCTCTGCCGCTCCTTTGCCGACCTCAGAGAAGACGTCAAAAAGGAGTACGCGCCGAGCATCTACGCGCCTAGCGTGCACGAATCCGAGGGCGTCGCCGCACTAGTCGGGACTCCGGCCGGGAATGACGCTGCAAGAGAGAGCGGGTTTGGTCCGTGTCCAACGGTGGGGGAGGAGTGGCCGGCGGTCCCTGGCGGGGACTCGGCTTCTGTGTCTGGGTCGAGAGGAGGGATGTCGACGCCACCGAGCGGATGTAGCAGGCCACTGAAGGCGAAACACCGACGAGGGACTTGGGACGAGCGGAGCTGGTGATCCATTCGGATGGAGGATGACGCCGCGCAGGTCGAACGAAGACTCGCGGGCTGCGCAGAGGGCATTGAGAGCGGGAGCCGGAAGGAGCGTGGTCATGGCCATTGCAGTGCCGAGGACGCCGAGCGCGAGTGCGACATCCTTAATTCGTCAGTCAATTTTTTGCTGGTGTACATGGGACACTGCAGGAACCCCCTAGCTGGGCGAAACCTCACCCATCTATTCCAGGTGACTTTCTTGCGCATCCGGGCGAAAATCCCCGACTGACTCCTCGCGGGAGCTCTAGAATGGGGCTACTCGATCCGCCTCGGCTACACTGCAAAGTGGGGGGTCGCGGGCAAGAATCGCAGACAGGCACAAACACTGGTCGTAAGCGCCGGGTGGGCAGGATTCTTGGGCTGTGCCTGTCAACGCCTGCCCTCGTGATGCGGACGATCACAAACCTGCCCGCACAGCAGGAACCTGCCCGCACCCCGCCCGCAAGCGCACAACGGTACACGTCGGCACAAACCACCTAGTATTGGTAAGTATGAGGCGTCAAATAATGTGAACGCCAAAAGACCTTTCGCCACTCCACACCCCATCACTCCTGTTTTTCATCCACCTGTCTATGATAAACTCGTACCGGACTCTGTGAATATATTCCTATCGCTTTTAGCCAAACCCCTCTTACCTTCAAACTCTTGAATCATTTGTCATTTACTGGAAGATGGGCAGGGCATTAGATGGCGCCACAGTAAGTAGGCCTGCTTGTTATTCTGTCTCTTTCGAAAGTAACAATAAAAATATTAGCATCAGCAAAAACCCACTAGACTCCGGAGCACCACTTTTGCTCCGGATGGCCTAAGAGCTGACGGAGCACATGATAATGCGCTCTGGGGTGCTCCAGAGCGCTCCGGAGCCTTGCATTAATGTCTCCAGATTGCTCCTGAGACACCAATTTCAAATTCACTTCAAATAGATCATACACCAAGATCCATCCCTGAGAACCCTGAGATCTCAAACTACACCCAAATTGACATTGAATTGATGGAGAAATTAGGCAAACATGTGCCCAAATTTGGAAAGAATC
>MU132182.1:291282-322150 GCA_015039395.1 Ceratobasidium sp. AG-I
CTTCGACGCGACCGCCTCATGGCGGGAGGGTTCGAAACCCTCGAGACACCTACATCCCACAAAGTGAGCTGATTACTGGTGTGTTGCTCTGGAGCAAGGTCTTTGCTCCATTCGTCAAGAATAATCTGATGGATATCAGCTATTTTAACGTGCTCCCATACCGGGTTGAAGACGGTCTTAATGACCAGGAGACCGCTCTGCTGAACTTCTCTCTCCTTAAGCCTGTTAGCCCATCTCTCGGTGGCGTACTTAGACAACCACGCCTTCAACACGTGCGAAGGGTAACCCCTAGCCAGGTAGAGCTCTCGTAAAGTCTCAATGCTGGTTTTGTAATGACGTACGTCAGAACTAAGGGTCGCCGTCCGGGTAATCTCTCCAATAAAAGTACCCCGCTTGACATCGACGGGGTGGTGAGATGCCCATGGAATCCGTTCCATGTGGTTCTGTGCCTTGGTGTACAATCTGTAATGTACCCTATCGTTGAGGGAGGGCTCAATGTACAGGAACATGTCCAAGAACACGCTGTGGGTGTCACTCACAGACCACTCAATTTCGCAGTCAGTAATGACAATGTTCGAGCTACAAAGCGTAAGCGCCGTATGCGCGTCATCTGCTACGACGAACGCAAGAACATCATCTATGTACCGGCAATAATAGAGGACTTGGTCCCCTAGAGCCGGTATTGACTCATTTTCATCGGCAGCGCCAAAAAGGTTAGCAATATCGGGCGACGAAGCGACACCCATTGCTAGTCCCTTGCGCTGCACCTAAAAGTCATCCTGGAATTTGAATACCAAGTCGTCGTTTGCGATGTCAAACATCAGCCCCCAGGAACGCAGGGTCGCTACATGGTCGTCATTCTCCATGTCTGGAGCCTCGATATCGGGCATGTAGTATGCCCAGAGGAAACTCAAAGTGACCTGTTTGGCGCGAGCCAAGTTCACATTTGGGTAGTAAGCGACTACGTCACCGCTTACTATGAAGACCTTCTTCCCAGAGGGAAGACGGAGCTTATCTAACGCGATAGCCAGTTCCTTACTACCTTTAAGTACGTATGGCTGTGCTTCCACTATCGGTTTGAGAAGGTGATTCAGAATCTTCGCGGCAGGGTTCTGTCGCGCGGAATGGCACGGGACGATGGGTCTCATCTTCCACGGCTTTTTATGGATCTTAGGAATACCATAAAACCGAGGGACATCGTTAAACAATCCCTCTTGTTCCGGCAACTTATGTACTAGCCACTTATGCATTTGTTTGGTTACTTGTGGCCAAGTCATATCAGCAAGTGCCAAGATGCGGTTTGACTTCTGAACAGTCTTTCGTAACGCAATTGCTGCCGCTATCTTCTGATAGTTATCGGCGTCCTTTAGCAAATCGTTACATTTAGCGAGGTACCAGTCACGGGAGATGACTGCACATCCAAGGTTCTTATCCGTAGGAAGGACCATCACATTATGATCTGTGACGAAATCCTTGACTGCTTTTAACTCCACCAACCCATGATCCCTGGGGAGCTGTGACGTGGATATAGCTGCGAGCTGTTGCTCCAAAGCAGCTTGTCCCTTCGCCAAGGCAGTTTCTAAGTGCAGTGACGCAAAGGGTGGAATCTTTTCAGAGACCTTCCTCGCGTCAAATTCTGGTAGGTATGACTCGCTGTAGTTGAAGTCCGTGTTTTCTCCGTATCTCTGGGCGAGTTCGCGGATTCTTTCACGGTCTTCTTGTGTTTCGGGCTTTCTGTTGGCGAATTCATATCGCCATCTAAGTCTCCGACAAAAGTCGGAGTATGCCTCTCGTGCTAACTCAGGACGTAGACGATCAAAACACAAATACTTCAAACCCGCAGACAGATGAATATATACAGATGGGGGAACAGACACCCCCGGACCAACATGTACACCGGCTCTAAATCGAGCTAACCTCCGGGTCTCCCACGGAACTCGAGAAACGACGGCGCTAATTGCATTGGTAATAGGTATGGTTAGTAACACGTCAGGGTAAGATGACGGGTTCTCATACCTCCAGGATCTATCTTCGATCACTTGCGTGACTGCTTTTTCGATCCGCTGGCCTTCGGCTGTTGTTGCTGCGCAGCCTTCTTCTTCCCCTTGTTCTTGGGGTCCTTGGTGTAATGAAGAGGGGCGGCGAGGTTGGTCTTCGGGTCGGTATACCCGGTCTTCCCCTTCGCCTTGCGCGCGGTAGGCCCTAACTTGGGACCCTTGGCCCTGGACTGGACCTTGGGTTTCTGTCGAAATTTTGTTAGTGGTGGTCTTGCCTACCGAATTGGTATGACTCACCTTCCCGGTGCCAGCAGCTAACTGCTTAGCAACCTCCGCAGCGACTTGGGCAGCCATGTCCTTGTCGACGACGTCACCCATGACAACGTCTACTGCGTCCTTGAGGGCCTTCTTCTTCTCGAGCCGTGCTTTCTCGGCAAGGGTCCTTGCCTGCTCCAGCTCGATGATCCGCATCCCATAAGTGGGAAGAACGGATCGAAGGTCATCGTACTCAACCTTGCGGTTTTCAGCAACCTGATACGCGACTCGCTCGACCATCTCCGCATCACCTTCTGCGCGAGCTTCTCGGACGATCTTCGGTACCAGGCGCTCCGATATGACATCGAAGCGAGATAGGAGGACCCGTTCCCACTGGGGCCACCATACCTCTGCCTTGAGTTGGTTGCGGTACCATTCGGCTTCCGCTTCCTTAAGTTCTCGCCCCTTCGTCCATTCCACATCTGCGTATGCGGTATGGCGATTCTGGACTTCCGCGAACAGGGCTTTACCCCCATCCGAGTCGAAGAACTCCTTCCCCACCTGCCACTGCGGACGGTGTATACCTTTTATAGGCGGGGGAGTTAGGCCCTATAGGTAGATACCACTCCTAGGGGTGACCTAGGAAAGGTTTCTGATATGACCCAATTCCAAGGTCATAGGCCTATAGAGCGCCCTTTTAGCTACCTTTTTCATATATAAAGTGAGGTATTTAAGTCAATATTCAGCGAGATATTGACCAAATACTATCATATACCTCTTGTAGGACATTCAGCTCAAGGTATGTACTCATACCAGCTCGTATCTAGGTAAACCAAGTCCTTCAGATGTCATAATTACATGTTTCAGTTTCATGAATTGTAGTTTCAACATCCTGTATGCTCATTTAGAACAAACAATAATGATTTTGAGACAACATCGGGTGCTCAGACACATGTGCGCGGTGCTTGTGATAGTCTCCCAGATGTGACATTCCAACGCCGGCGTGTATTTATGACCACGCCGTTGGACTATATGCTATCAGGATCTGTCGATACTAGCTGATGGCTACAACGCCATGTTATGAACTGTACGTGCGCGTTGCCTTTGTGGGTCCCACATGATGCGCACTCCAACGCTGCCATACAATTATGGCCCCGGCGTTGTAATTGCTACCGACAAGAGGCATCTATTCTGGCTCATTACCGCAACGCAAGTCTCATCTATGCATGAACAAATCGGGCCGACGTTGATACGCAAGTCATACTCCGACGCCGGCCTCTCATTTTAAGTGGAGCGTTGCAATGTACTCAAGAGCTTGCAAAGACAGTCCCATTGATATTTAATGTACTATAGCAAAATCCCATAATCTACCATGAGTGGGCTGTTTATCAATTCGAGAAACGCTCAATATGTAACATATATATAGGCTGAAGTAGGTTTTGTAATTCTAATCCAACGCAAGCACGCATTTGCCGACGTCTCGTTGGAGCCTAGACAATGGAGTCGTCTCACAGATGTCTCAAATTTCAACGATGGTACTCCAAATAGGGGCCATCGTTGCATTATAGAGGTTTATGCCAACGCCCCCGCTAGGTACCGACTTATGCGTTGGACGAGTTCACACTAGTAGACTAGGTATTGTAATAATGAATCAACGTCAATCACATACGGTTATGCCATCATTGAAAACTCGTATGTAGATATACTTAAAATGGTATTGATGCACACAGTAACACGCACAGTCTTACACTGCCCTGATCAGACCCCACCATCGCAGGATCTGTACGTACAAGAGCCGACTGTGACGAGAGCATCCCCTTGCCCACAACCACAACATTGTTTCCACGGGTTCGTTAACCCGCGGCGTCGGTGTTCAATTTACTGACTTATTTTTGGTTTATCTAGAATGAGCAGCAGTACTACCGGCATTTCCGCTGACGAGAACCCCAGTTTGAGCGACATCGTGACGCCGACGGGGGCGTCGATTACTCCTACAGAACCGGCGGTTGACGCGAATGTCAATTCTGAAGTATTGAACGCAGCTATTCAGGAGCTTTTGCGCACATACGAAATGCCAAAGGATACCGGTGATATAGGCGAGGTAAGTAACCTTATGCTAGTACATTATGATAAGCTAAACAAAATTCGCTTATTGCAGCAACCAGTCTACTCTATGAGCCCCACTAGCGATCCCTCTATCACACATCCACTCACACCCACCGCCATTTTTGTCACGGACATCGACGATCCCCCACCATTCGTACTGTATGATCAGCCAGTGGCCAACGGCATACATCTTTCAGTCATTAACGGCAGCCATCGCTTAATGGCTATGCACGCTTTGCGCGATCGTAACTACTATACTCCTCGCTGAAGCGTCCAACAGCGGGTGCGTGAATGATAGGTAGTGCGGTTGCATAGGCAATAAGTGATGTTAGTGTTTGTTTGTTGTTTTGACGTTGTATATAATGGATACAAAGAGAGCGCAGAATGATGAGTCGATAAGCATAGAATCATCGCACGTGTAATTAATATTAAGCCCAGCACTCCGACGTAAACATCCCGCTGTCATACGAGTGTTAAATCAAACCCTCAAAGAGATACCGAAGGAACGGATGGCGAGCCATTGTCTGGTACGAATCCGTCTTGATCAAGATTGAATCGCTGGAAGAAGCGACCAGAGACGTGAGCTCCCCTTCACAACCACCACACCGACATCAGTTTCAGTAAGTCTCAATAACAATGTCGGCGGAGGCGTAGATTCTCATGTGGCATTTATGATAGGATGGATACACTCAACCAAGGCAACTCAAGCAATGAAGTCGCAACTTTGGCTGAAGCAGTGGCGACGACAGAGGCAACCGACCCAACGCCAACGCCGACAACAAATACAGTCGTGGTTAATGGTCAAATCTCGAGTACAGACACCTCGAATGCTTGGCGTGCTGCTATGATAGAATTGGCCTTTGGTCACGCTCAAGACAACGTAAGTACACTACATTACATTATAGACAACGATGTAAATCGCTCATGTCTCACAGCGTATTCATTTCAATGTCGATCCGACTCGGCGCATGAATCCACGGCCCTCTAACCCGATTCACGAAGCCGACTTGTTTCGCCGTTGGTTCCCTCGGCGACGGTCACCTCCTAGGCGCACCCACGCGTCTGTCAGTAACACTTGCTATGCCCACCCAGATATAATATTAACATTCGATCAGAATCCAAACGTTGTAGAATTTGACGGCGACGATTCTACGGGGGATAGCTCAACAGATGAAGAAGCGACGGATGAAGAAGTGACGGATGAGGGATCGACGGACGAGGGATCGACGGACGAGGAATTAGAGGGAGGAGAGTCGTAGTAGTATTAGAAAACATTGTGCTGCAGGATGAAATGATATATTCAAAGGAGGAATAACAGATGAGTATACAAAGTGGACTGCGTGCTATTGAAAGTTTTATTGCTGAATTGATCGAAATAGCTCCAGGAAAGTTCAGTACTTTTTTGAACAAAGACATCCGATGTTATTGTACACGATTACTGTTAGTCAAACGCAGTTGCCCCCAGTTTAAACATCTTTGCGATCGTGCGCCTAATTAGTATCTGAGTACATATTGAATTCCAACGCTGGCGTCATTTATTCACATCGTCGTTGGAATGAGACGACCAACTGTATTCTTCCGAAGGCCAATGATATTCGAGATGACATGCACATAACATAATATTTTCAAGATCATTTATTCAAGTATGTACATACATTGTCGATTCCAACGACGGCATCTCACGTTTCACCCGGCGTTGCACAACCAATGTCGCATTTGTCGCTCAGATAGCCGCGTAAACCCTAGGTCACGTGACTATCAGGTACTTCACAGTTTCGTGACTTAGCCGCCCTCCTCTGATCTGCGTCTACCTACCGTCGCCGCCCTGTTTCATCTAGATATGGAGCCTAGCACCACCGTTACCGACGCTCGTACTGCACGCACTCCGTCTCCACTCACACGCGAAAAGCCGGTTTTTAGACCCGAGTACGAATACGACTCGACACCCTACTGTTCGTCTGTTTCCTCGACGTACAGCGAACCGTCGGGTGAAACGGAGGAATGGTGGGTCGCCCTGTTTGAAGTGCTCGTTCCTGAGGCGGAATCCGACGACATCTCTGGATACCTCGGAGACGATGAGGGTGCGGAGGATTTGAGCGACGACGAGATAGCTGAAAAGGGTTTCGGTTCCCTAAGTGGCAAACGCCGCCATATTTTATGGAAGCTCGAAATCGAGTGCGTGAGGCTAGTGGTTGCGCACCGCAAAGACCTCAAACGGTGCCGACGCGACTTCCCCGACGACTCCGACTTCCGGGTAGAGCGTAAAGTTCTACGTCGTCGGTACGATGGTCACTTCGACCGACTTCGCGAACTCTACAGCAGCGACCTGGAGTACCTTCTAAGGCGGAATCGAAGGAAGCGTGAAGGTGCTCCCCTAGGTGAGTATTGTCACAGCAATATTGGTTTTATCAGTACTTACATTTGGACGATTTAAGGACCGCCTCGAGCCGAGCGTGGGCCGAAGTGGGTGGTACGACCCCAGACGGCGGCGGACCTTGTGCAGCGTCGGGAAGATGAGCTAGCAAGTCGTCCGGTAAGCTTTTTTTTATTGCTTGAGAATTACGAGTGGCTAAGTTTGTATTACAGGTAGGTCACTACGCGTGGGGAGTCACCGAAGGCGCGATACTTCCCTCCCAAAGTTAAATTTTCACTTTATGAATGTACATATTCCACTTGTTATAACATGTATGTAGTATCTACAAGTGTCGTATGATACATATGAGAAACCTGTTCCAACGACGACGACGATGACTTCGGTCGTCGTTGGATTTTGATATTGGTTTGCTATACATTCCAAGATATATCAATTGAACTCAAGATTAGACGAAAGCTTACAGCCAACTACAGAAGCTGTGCTACATTAAGGGTATTCAGAGTGGCCGATTCTGGCTGCTTTTGCTTTTATTGACGAATACTATAGTACACGTGACTCCAAGGTCTGCGCCAAATAAAAAGCGCCCTAGATCGGTTCGAAGGGACTTTGTTGCTCACCATCCACCATCCGCAGACCTTCGCCTCACCTACATACGCATCCACTTCATGTCTGCTTCTAATACGCCTGCTATCCCCACGCCGGCCACTGATGACCTCGCCTTGCGTCGTCAATCGGCTCTCCGCCGTCTAGAACGAACAGGGCTGGAGTGCCGACGGACCTATCGTAGTCTGGCACGGTGGTATGTTCGAACTCGCAGAGTCGACGAAGAGAGGGCGGCTTTGGTCGAAGACCATTTCCTCGCCGTCTACCAGGCGCGATTTTCGGAGGCGGCGCACGAGTATCTTGTTAGATATCCCGACGCACCGTACTCGCCGACCCCGAGTAATGACGACCAAATTGCCCACAATGATTGGCGTCGGGCTATTGAGATCACATCCCGACCTGTAAGTCTGATTTTTAGTTATTCAAAGGCAATTCGACGCTGACGTCTGAAAAGCTCGAGCATCGGTCTTGGTGCCATCCTCCACGGCAGCACATGCGCCGACGGCAGGATCGAGTCGCGGCCTAGTTACATCGACATATTCATCTAGGCTGGTTTGCAGTGCTACGTCGAGATGTTTTGTTCTTTTAGTATCTTTTTCATGTTACTGATATACTTGTAATTTTCGATGTATATATTTACTTATAATGTTTGATGCATGTATTTACTTATAACGTTTGATGTCGATGTTCAACCATATGAGAGTTTTCGCTATTTAATTCAGCGACAGGCAAGATGAAGGCGGTAAGAGACGTCGTCGGCGAATATATGCGGCGACATTTAACAATTCCCACAACGGGATTGTGTCTCTGATCCACTACGTTCAGCACTAAGTTAGAGTTCTCATCGGACTATTTTCTGTTGAGACTTCCTATGTTTATTCTAATCGCATCAGCAACGGCGGCAACGCGGATATCAGACCAGACTACCATCGTTGGACAATTACCAAATGTAACGTGGTTGCTGCTGTAACATGTAACCAAGTCGTGTATGCGCTCGATATGAGTTTTTTTATTCTTATATTTGATTGAAGTCTTACTCGATGAATCTTGCAATTTAATTCCACGTCGGCTAGACTTGCATATACTTTTTTTGATTCTGATACAACTTCATGTATCATGCCAGCCGAGAGAAAAAGTAATATTTATACGACCTATACATGATTTTCCCGTATGCAAACACAAGCCAACAAGATATGTAAAAACCTTATTCGCGCAATTCACCATCACCTCGCTGAATCTCCCCTTGAGAGTCAGCGTTCGTGACAAATGCACTTAGGAACGATGGAGGGAGCGCCGGTAAGGAATGTTCGCGGGTCCGTAAAACGGACGATTCTCTCGAAGGAGTAAATCGCAATCCGTCGTTTGGATCACGCTGTACCATCCCATTCTGATACAATATCGCCGCCATTGCGCGAAGGTCTTCAGGATCGATCGCCTGGTCCGTGTGGAATCCCAAACGCGCCATGGCCGCTGACGTTGTGGCGATCGAGGGAGTGGAAAACCGTGATGCGAGCGGCGAGGGCGAGGCGGGGTGTTGGCGTGTTGTTGCGTCATCCTGAATGGCCGCAAGAGGGATAGGAGGTGGGCTGCCGGGGGAGCTTACGGTTGGGGTAGGAGGCGTCGAACGCATAGCCAGAGGACCTAGACCGGCGCTCTGCGTGGACGAGGCGGCTTGGTTTCGATCCAGCGTTCCCGTCTTGACGATGCTTCGCAGGAAAAGGTTTCTGGAGCGCGAAGCTCCGCCACGGCGTGGTGTGACCACAGATGCGAAACCGATACGACGGGGGGGAGAATGCGGCGGGGAAGGTTCTGATGTGGGTGGAGGGGACGTGTCGCGAAAGGCCGGTGGCGGAGAGCTGTTGGGCTCGGAGGCTGCCACGACGGGATCGCTCTGACGCGTGGGCGTATCGCCTCGGGGTACGCCTGACGGACCAGCTACGGGATCTGTCTCCTTATCCCAGTAACCAGGCGGGAACATATTGAAAAACTCCATATCGGACTCAGGGGTATTGTCGCGTGGACGGCGTATTCCAGCAGCAGCGCCGTATTGCGTTGGTCGACGATCCGGGCTAGTTTTAGGATTAGACTTCCGAGGATGTATAGTGTTTGTCGATTTTGCATTGTGGGTGTGAACCGAACGGGTGACAGCTTTTGTTCCGGGCGTTAAATTTCGCTAAGAGTGATTGATTTTAGTGGTATAGCGTTACTGGAGAATGATGTACATACTAGTCCACTTCTGCGATTTCTTCCGGGTGTGTGATTCTCCAAAAAAGTTCTTATGTGCTACACAAATTTGTCAGTGTCGAAAACATAGGAAAATAAAACGAGAAGGCCTGGTTAAAAACTCACTTTTTCTAAGCGAGCTATATGGACGGCGTCGAATGCCTCTTCTCCTTCGCCGAAACACTCTGGAAAGCGATCACGCATCTCCTGCTCAATTCTTCTGATAATTGAGATCTGGCGAATGGCGATTTCGGCACGGCGACGTCGTCCGGTTGTCTGCATTGGGTACGTTCTCGCGTACCTGCGCATTAGAGTTGCAATCTTGTTGGGCCAACGAATCGCCATGGGTGCTCGGGGGTGTTGTGATTCAGTAGGGTGGTAGAGGGTAGAAGCCGAATCGTTGGCCAGGTGGTGTGCAACGTGGCGTTTGACGCGGGCACACTCGGAAACTTCCGGCTCTAGATGACCATTTTAAGATCAGTTTTTTCAGACTCGCCCAACCAGGAATTTTATTTTGGCGCCCGAAATAGCATCAGTCAATCGAGTTAAGTGAACATTGAACAATAACGGTGGACAACCGGTCGCAACTGCGAACCACCGATCTTGTATATTCATTTTGGGACAGGGCTGTGCAAAACTCCAACGCCGCCTCCTGATGAACGGGAGATAGAGTCCCCGTCGGTTTTTTTCGAGATCCACCATCTGGGACTATCCAGAATGGACTCACACCAGGAATGGGACGCTACCCCAACTTGTCTCGCGCGTTTGAGCTTAGCGGACCTCGACAGCGCGCGCATGTAGGTGTGTACGTGTTTCGTGTAGAGAATATAATTGAATGAAGACTTACGGATTGCACGCCCTTGGTGATCGGACTAACGTTATTGAATGATAGGGGGTTGATGTAGCTCGATCTGGTCCGCCGAGTGCGGCGTTGGTCTGGACAGGACCACGCCGTTGCAGAACGTCGTCGTCGACTCGCTGAACCCCAACACCGGTCTCGATCGTAATCGTGAGACGAACGTCAAGGTTGGAAAACAGGTGGGCTATACGTATGTGTGTGTGCCTCGAAGTACGAGGCCCTACCTCTGACGACGTATTTAACCAGAGTAAGCTAAACCACTCGAAACATCAAGAATACGACAACTCGATATCGACCGCAACACTTTATTACTTCAATCGCAAACGAGCTATGAGCAAGAAACCCGGCGCCAGCAAGTCGGCGGCGGCCAAACCGAAACCGAAACCGAAACCGAAACCGAGGGCGACGTCGACAAAATCCAAAGTCGATACTAAGGTATGCATCCATGCAGTTATATTTGTCTCGCTCACCGTTTTACGCCAACTCAGAGCGATGGAGACAAGACAGAGGGGAGCGTCGGAGTAAGTACATTTTCATATCTAGTATTCTACATGTTTCGCTCACGACTTGTAGCTTGGGGGAAGGTACATTTGGAAGGCGGAGATGGAGCGGCATATGTCGGAGACTCGAAACACGATCGCGATCGACCCCGAGGAGATGAAAGAACATCAAGAGCTCGAGGAGCATCGACTCGGCCACGGATTTATCTCCTTCGGAGGCGTCGACGACGTGGCCAGCGTCGTCAATATCGAAAACGACCCAAATTATCGCACGAACCCACGCCCCCTCAAAATCGAACACGCCTACGAACTCGCCGACATCTTCGTCATTAAAGGTGGCAAGCAAGACGCGGAAAGCCCGGTTAATCTTATCGTCAATCGAAAGTTCGTTAGCAAGGAGCTGCTGGCGAAAATGAAAGCATTCGATCCGAACAATACGACCGACTCCCCTCCGCGCTTCGAATTGCTACGGGAGCACGCCAAGCGAGAGGCCGAACTCGAGCTACGGCTTACTTGGCGCATGGACTGGGATAGCCTGACGCCGCTGACGCGCGAACAGCTCGCAGCGGACTCCCTCGCGCTACTCGATCTTCGCAAGAACCGACCCCTCGCGCAGATCGTGAACGGAAGCCATCGCATCCAAGCGATGATCATACTGTCCAATCGCCTTGCCCCGTTGCGCGAATCGATTATCGAAGGACTTCACGACGACTCGATGGAAGCAGAAGACTGCGCCGAAAAAATGAAGGATTTCATGCAGGCGACCCGTTTCCTAACATATCGCGTCGAGGTTTTTGCCGGTAAGTTTTTTTTTTTGCCATCCATCACTAAATTAATTGAAACATATATTACACCACGCAGACGATACACCCCCACACCTTCTCTCGCGCCTAGGCGAAAATAAGGTCAAACGGATTAACCTCGTCGCCGGTGCGGGCGAACACATATGGAACGAATCCGAGCGGTTGAAGAACATTATCGATGTCGAGATGGCCACGGGGAGAAGTCTGGAAGACGCGGCGACGGATGCCGTGCGTTCATGGCTAGAGCTCCAAGGTAAATGGGTCAAGGGGCCGATGGAGGGCACTGGCGGGAAACCCAAGGGGAAGAAGGCCGTGAAAAAGGAAGACAACGACGAGGGAGGGGGCACGACGGCGCAGGCAACGGCGAAAACGACTTCGACGAAGAAAAAGAAGGACGAAGACCACATGATGGAATTCATCAAGCACCCCTCGACTTTCACGCTCGCGCAAGACTGCCGGCTTGCTTTAGCCACATTCGATAAGATTGTCACCGCGTCTCACGCAAAGGCAATGGCCACGGAGCG
Organism: Ceratobasidium sp. AG-I; assembly: GCA_015039395.1. NCBI lineage: Eukaryota > Fungi > Basidiomycota > Agaricomycetes > Cantharellales > Ceratobasidiaceae > Ceratobasidium > Ceratobasidium sp. AG-I. Next base: position 303,527 of record MU132182.1, read on the forward strand.
AGGCGCTTCATTTGCAGCGCACGTATGGATTGCGATTCGTCTCCTTTTCAAGGTAAGTGAGCCAGATATGAATATTTTCTTGTGTTAATCTGACTATGTATCTACATACAATGCTTCCCAAAGATCGCAGATATCGCCCCCTCGAAGTCGGGAGAAGAAGCCAAGACAGCGAACGAGTTCGTCGATCGATTCAAACTCGACGATATCTCGGCGGACGGTCACCCAGAGGCCACTTCGCACTGGATTTCGTCGCACCCGATTAATTCTCCTTGGCGCACCCCCATCCTATACTCCCTCTTCACTCCCGAAGCCGCGAAATATTTCGACGAATGTATGAAGATCGAGGGAGTACCGTTGCGCGATAGCCTCGGGTTCGTCGACTACGACTCCGACAAGACGTACCTCGCCGTTCGACGCGTCTTCTTTCGATTTGCGGACTTTTTCCAGGACACGAAGGACGAGAAAACTCGACAGTTCCGCACACAGCTCAAGCTATACTCGATGCTCCAACGCTGGGACAAAGGGGCGTGCGACGATACCTTTTTCTTCCCCGCTGCGCTTCTACCGGCACCAGGGTGGCTTAACGATCGTGAAGCCGAGATCGCTGCGAAGCAGCATACATTCATGCGACCTGGCGACGCAGGGATATGGGTGGTACGTGTTTCTATATAGTATAATCTAGGGGTTTTTTTTTTCTAAGTAGCGCAACTTATAGCTCGACGCTCTAGTAGACCACACCCAACTGATGTGGACGGTTGGACGCAACGCAGGAAATTTGTGGAATACAGCGAACTGGTACAAGTCGTCAGGCAGTTTGCACCAGCTGCTGCTGGCGTACTGGGAGCGAACCGACCTTGGTTGCTCATTAGCACGATTACAAAAGGTACGTTTCACACGTTAATTGGGTCGCATATAGTCTAACAATTAGGTACTACTACATAGGTCATCGAGTACCTAGACGATCGGCGACTCCACATGGCGCTATCGATCGCGAACGAGCGACTGGCTGGACCGTTCGAGAAAATGCAACCGACTTTCTCAGCCGACAAAACACCCGCCGCGAATTACACCGGAATCGACCCGATATGCTCACGTATGGGTTATGCCCTTGGGTCAGCGACCGACGTCAACAAACTGCTGAAAGAAGCGAGACTGAGGCTCACCGCCATGATGCTAGAGGATCCGTTCAAACGCGACGATGGGCCGAACCGATTACCCAAGATCCGCCGTGAACACAAGATTCTCCAAATCGTACCCGACAAGATTTTTGAAGACCCGGCGAGGTTCGAGCTTTGGACCAGCGGATGGATGGGAGGTTCCGACAAAATGCGCAAGTCTGTGATCGCCGCAATCGGATGGGGCTTGCTAGGGCGGGAGGTATCCGAAGCGACGCTGCCGAACGCGCTGAAAGAACCTAGTCCCCTCCGATGGCTCCTCCACGTCGCGCGACAGCTATTGGCGATTCGAAAACAACCGCGGGCCTGGTGGGACCTGGAGAAGGGTCCTATTTTTGATCTTGAAGTGCCGAAGTTGGCTCCCGCACCTCCGCTACAACCCGTCGAGCCGGCCCATCCACTAGAGTCGAACGATACACCGGCCAAGAACGGGAGAGGGAAGGGGAAGGGGAAGGGAGCGGGAAAGGGGGAAACCGAGTCGAAGCCGCAGGACGCGGAAGTCGAGCCAGACGACGTCGACTCCGTACCCGAGCAGGAGGACGACTCGGCGCCGCGAACTGAGACCAGCACCATCACTTCTAAAGCGAAGACTTCCGGCAACTGTAAGTCGCCGATCTCCGTCGTTGTGCCACAGAATACTAACCCTCGTCGTTCTGCACCGTCGGACTCGCTTTCACAAGATGCCGTCCCCGACAAGAGACAAGTTAGGGCCAAATCCGATCTCGACAAGGGGAAGGCAGTGGTGAGGCGCCGCTCCGACGAGTGGGACGTCGAAGACGAAACCCCCGAAATGGACGTCGAGGAGGATGAAGAGATTGAGGATGGTCCTTCAGCGCCGACTGCCGAAACTCCTTACCTGAGCGACGACGACAACGTCACGGAATACTCGTCGTCGAAACAACGACGTGCAGATACCGAAGAAACCGTTCTAGTCGACGCCCTCAAGGAGCTTCTTCACGTTGCTCCCAGTCACGTCGTCGGAATCGGCGCACTTTCCTCGCGATTCCCCGAACATCTGTGGGGGTTGAACGTCGCGCGTCGGCAGGAATCCAGTTCGAAGGACGCCAGCACTCGCGATAAAGATCTGTTCTGGCGAGTTTCGTCCTACTCGAATTGCGACTTGGAGGTACTGAAAGACATAAGCGTTGAGCGACTCAAACTCCGACAATCGGTAGTGGAACTCGCGACAGGAATATCGAAAATGCCGATGGGAGGGGACTTTGCTGTTACGATGCTGAACTCGGCGGTAAGCCATTTAAAGGTTCGTTTTTAGATTCATAGTGTGCATTTATGACTCTGATCGATGCTGTTATAATTAGGACTTATTCGTGATCAATGTCGCGAAGCACCTGAAACGGCGGTACAAGACGAGCGACCAGGCGTCTGTCGCAGAAGCACTCAGTATCGCGTTAGAGGATGGACTATACTCGAATTCATCCGATCTCATCGCTCTCGAGCCTGATGGCGACAGTTTGAAAATCGACTTGACGAACACACTTCCCTCCAGCTCGTGGGACGAGGAGGATGCCTTGTTGGGTAACCAGCGTGAGTGTTTTTAGCCTCTTTACTTTTTTTTTCTGACCTGTCGTTCCCAGCTATACCGTACCTACTTTTCCATCATCCAACGGAGCTGTCAGGCACGAGTCTCGGTAGGCGACCGCGACTCGAACGCCTTACATACCGTGCTAACGATTTCTCGGCCCTACAGACCGAGAGGATACTATTCGAATGATGCGCTTTTTCCGCAGCGTTTGGGCTCCCGGGCGTACGAGAGCCGAGTCGAGCGTCAACGCTGCTACCAATATTGCCGCTCTCGTAGCAGGATCGAGACCGACCGGAGACGACCCCGCAACCGTTCTGATACCCCCAGCTATTGGGGAAGTCCCGCCGCCGCTCAAGAAGGGTTTGTCGTTGGCCACGAGGCTCAAAGGCCTCTTTGCTCGTCCCGATACGAGCAACGAGCTTTGGAATCGGCCCCACGAGTTGCTCGACACGGAAGGGTGGAAGCGTGGGGTCGCTCCACCTTTCCTGTCTGCCGCGCACGAGGCACCCGTATTCTCGAGCGGGTTCTACATCCCCGATCACTTCGAGGTTCCTCGTTGCGGTGTACCCGATCCCATGGCCGACAAGATTCAGATGCATCTCACTGGCAACAAGGCGAAGTTCGAGCGGGTCTGGTCGGATACTCAGTATGACGAGCTGCAGGAGTGGAACGACTGGATAGTCGATCGAATGACGGATCTGGCGTGCGAAGAAGAGGAGAAACCGGCTCGCGATAAGGCCGAAGAAGATTTCGAGGACGAGAATATTGAAGGCGAGGACGAACCAGCACTGAAAAATGAGCGCGGCGACGACGACGACGACATCGATGAACTCCCCCTCGACGATATCGCTCTCGATGGCGCTTCTACCAATTTCTCCGGCGATATACTGGTTCCTTCGACGTTTGCCGGCGAAAACTCCCAAGACGCATTCGCACCCGCCAAGCAACGTCGAGTCCCCTCCGGCGAAGGAGAATCCGATCACTCAACCGACTCCGAGAAGCGAGCCGCGCGCAAGCGAGGTGACAGTGACGCCAAAGTTCGCAAACGTCGCCGGTCGGGGGATGTTACCTCCAGGTCTAATCGACAGCGTACGGATGACGAGAGCTCGGCAATCGAATAATGTCCTTGACATAGCTTGATCTATTTATTGTGTGAACTACGCGATGTGAGACATGAATATTATACATCTGCTTATTTATCTTAACCGAGAGCTCCTAAAAATTATATACTTCTCTCGCATCCGCACCTTGATACCGTCGTCGTCACCACTAGGCTCTGAGTCACGGATTTAGATAGATGCTAACGCGTAAATTTGACTTGACTTCCGTACCTAGTTCAAACGATGATCCACTATTTTTGTTTTTGTTTGTTCTGGGACAGCTAAGCGGCCATCGAGTATCTGAAATTCCATTCGAAAATTCCAGCGTCGGTTGCCCGTGGAACAACCAGCGTTGGAATTATCGATGATCAACGGCGAGCGCCGCCGACAATATTTCACTCATCCTAACGTCGATGACCGACTTTGTCGCCCGTCGACGTCCCACTATTTTTCTCCTATATTTCCTTGATCAAGTTCTTGCTTTTTATTTCCCGTTTACGCGGTCTTTTTCCTATTCAGTGGATACCGGCGCAGCTACAGTATGTAACGCCGCGCATATATCATCGTTTCTTTGTGTAAAAACGCACATGTATTCTTTCGCTCTAAGTACATCAAACCTGTACCGTCCCATCCGCTTTATTCGCAGATAAGCAACCTTGGACGACATCTCATACCAAACTTGAAATGGTTTTCCAACGCTGCACATCGCTCACAGCACCATCGTTGGAATGGTACGCAACCAAGTGTAAAATGATATTTCGACAATTCCAACGCGGTGCGTGTCGAGGAGACTCGTCGTTGGAATGGCACGCGATTGAGTGTAAAAATACGTCAACAACTCCAACGCTGCGGATCACTCGAAGCACTATCGTTGGAATAGCACGCGACCACTTGTAATATTATATATACTTCGACAATTCCAACGCAGTGTATGTCGAGGAGACTCACCGTTGGAATAGCACGCGATCAATTGTACCAAATCTGTCGACAACTCCAACGCTGTGAGTCTATTATAGCATCATCGTTGGAATGGCACGTGATCAACTGTACAAAATATGTCGACAACTCCAACGCTGTGTATACCGAGGGGACTCGTCGTTGGAAAGACACTGGGTGGTATATATATCAGACGCACGGCTGAGTTTGCTCAAATGATGCGTTGTACTTGCATATTGGCGAACTGTAGGCTCCATAGCGTTTGATATCTAAATGCAGGAGCGGCTGTCACGACCGCTTTGATTGAAATTTCTACGTCTCATACAGCGAAGTTAACAGGATCGACATTGCGATCCCAGTTGTGAGAGACTTCCGCACAACAGGTGCAGTTGTCAAGTGTTCCATAGTCTCCGTGCGGATCGAGGCTGTGGAACCCCGGCGCGGCTACAGCATGTAACACCGCGCATACATGATCGTTTCTTTAAGTAAAAATGCACATATATTCATTCGCTCTAAATACACCATTTCTGCATTGTCCCGTCCGCTGTGTTCGCAGCTAAGCTACCTTGGGTGTCGAGGCGTTTTCGAAGCATTCTCAATATCATATCCCAAAGGTCAGGAATTCCCGTTATAAATCACTTGAATCTTTGACTTGAGTACAATCCATGTTTCGCAGCTTAGCTGACGTCATAGAATTTACTAGGGTTGGACCCGTCGTTCCTCCGGGGGATACATGTTAGTTTTTTTTGAGCTGTTTAAAAAGATTCATACACCAGTAGACCCAGCTTGTAAATTGTCCTTGAGCAAGCCAAATCATCAACTACATGCCAATATATAACTTGCACCTAAGCACGCATGCCTAAGAACCCATTACAAAGTGTAAGAATAGCATGTATGCACTTTCTTTTCACTGAAGTGACTGTATGTATATAAAATACTACCTGAAGCTAATGAACTTGGTCTCCTCTTATTATTGGCCTGATGTCTCCTTAGCTGGACATGCTTTTCTGCTATCCACTCTCTGTACATAGCATATATCCAGTAATTCCTTGCCTAAAGCCACCAGTTTCTGCACTTTTGCCAGTGTACTAATTCCCTCTCCCTCCCCCTCCCTTCTCTTAATACTTAATTTGAGTTCCTTTGCTCCAAAGATGGACTCTCTCTTAATCCACCTATTCTCCTTATTTCCCCTGGCATCCCATTGATCCAGCCACAACAGCATACGGGATTGACTTGTAACACTGATATAAGTAACAGGAGGTTCTGAGAGCCTGTAAACAGCAACAGTAGCCAAGCCATCCGCCACCTAGTCATGGAGATCAACTCACTTCTTGCCCTGTTTTTAACATATACACTGTGTTTGATGGCGACACTTGTCAAAAGACACTGTTTATAATCGCTTTATGAGTTTTATATGCTCAATTGCCGTATAGCAGTTCACATTGGTGCTTAGTTCATATAGTGAATCTTGTAGGGCATACAAAAATGTACATCGGCTGTATATTTGCCTACATGACCTGAATGGGCAGCCATTGAGATACGGGCTAAAGAATGTTGGTGTGCTTGCAAGTAGGGCCCTGAGTGTCTCAAGCCTCTTTGTCTCTCGGTTCGGACCCCAAGCATGTGGGAGCAGTTCCCACACCTACATCCTTTGTATTATAATTATAATTTTTGAACAAAAACTGCCGCATGAAAACGCCCCTGTCACTCCATTGTAAAGTTTGCAATCAAGAACAATCAATTTCCGGGAGCGTCACCGAGTGGTCTGGAAGCTTCGGGCCAATAGTAGAACTGGTGCGATTCACATGTGGCTTTCGAATGGTACCGGTTGCTAGTTGATCCGAGCTCTGGTTGAAGAGTTAGAGCCCGTTTTGCCATCCCCAGAGCTGCCTAAATTCCATATCTCACGATCCAGTCACATTCAAGCTTAGTTTCATCGGTAACAATTGTAGAGCCTATTTTTCTGATCATAATTTATTTATTGCACGATACAGATTGTATGCTAGACTGTGGAGGAAGAGCCGAAATACGGCGAGTTTCTTATTTAGACCCTGAGTATGTCTAAGCAGTTCCCACGCCTGCTTTCTTTGTATTATAATGTACAGAGACATTAGTTTCTATTATTTGGTAGTCCATATGCCGTTTTACATGTATCTGGATACGACTCGAGCACAGCAAAGATCATCACAGTGGCGTAAATAGTGCGGCTTTGGGTGGATGGGTTTCAGCGATTTGGATGGACCGTCCAGAATTTAGCTAATTGCATAGCACATTGAGGATCGTGATAGCTGGTGGGGGGCAATTCCTAAGAGACCATTAGTCTAGCGGTTATCACTGATCAACCTTCAAGCACAGGTTGCGGGTTCGATGCTGGCTATCGAAAATACTTTTGCTGGTTAACCTAGCACAATCCGACACATGAGTACAGAAATGCCGAACAAAGTGGACAAATAATGACCGCACGCACTCTTAGGAACTCTCTGTTGCACTGTATCCTATTACGCCTTGCACCTTGAACATGGAACTTACGCAATTCAAGTCCGGTTTTCGGCCTGCGCAACTCCTATGACATTGGGGAGCACAGCGGCGTTAATAATCAATCGCTGCATGATATCGGCCGGCTTTAACGAAACACTCGTGCGCCTATTGCTACTGTATTAATTGTTCTAGAAAGCGATATCATCAATACCGCAGTAATAGGCTAGGAACCGGCGTGCTAGGAACCGGCGTGAGTTGTGGTGCATAAAGCGCGCGCTCGGGATGGGTATTGTTATGCATTTCCATATTATTCCTATATACATTTGATAATATACACGGATGTTACCCGGAGGTTAATGGTCTGAATCAGTGCTAAGATGCCAGGTTTTATAATAATGGAAATGTGATGAAGATGCTTACGGGTCACCAGGAGCTCCTAGATGTATAAAATGTGCAAGTGCTACCTTGCTGCGACACACACCAAGGACCAAGTAGTGGGTGCGGCGTATCGTGGTCGCGCACGCATGAGTCGTGTTATTGCACTTTGGGGGGTATGGCAGTCTCGGTTAGATCGATTGACGGGTAGTAGGCTTAGAAAGTCGGTGGGTCATCGCTAAGCGGTGGCGGGATGACGCACCATGTTGTGGCCAGTGCGTATCAGGGTCCTGGACACGGCTGACAAATGGTGATCCGTCCACCGTATTTGCTTTTCGAATGCACAAGTCCCACCACCATATTCCAGGAACGTCGTTCGACTGCCAGCCACAACCAACTCAAAGAAAACAGGTAATTCTGTTCGCTCCCTACATCTCACAACCAGCCACAACCGCTCACAATTCCCCGTCATTAACGACAGTCGACACCAGCACCCATGCCTTGTCCACCACCATCACCTTCGCCACGCTCCCAAGCGGCCTTGTAGCCTCGTTCGATGTAGGGACGCCCTGCCCAGTAAGTACTCACCCGCGTGCCTCCATAACCACCTATACCACGTAGAACACCCCACTCAACGCCCAACTCTCCGGCTAGAACGTGCGCTAACCCACGCACCCACGTTTCGTCTCTCTACAAGCCACGTCAATAACTCCCACGCCCGCTCCCTCCTCATACGTCTCGCACACGCAACGACAGACGCCGTCAGTTGTGTCATAGCCGCGACTGTCACCCTGGCTTCCCTCGCACGTCGGCTGGCCTGTGCGCAAACTACGGCTTCAGCGTATTCGCAGCTCGGGTCTGTCTTGAGCGCATCCATTGCGCGAGAACAATCTTCTCGCTTCATCGTACCGTCTAGACGACTGAACCGGATCGCGGCTTCTTCGAGCGCGTCGTCAATCCTACACCACCAAACACCATCAGTAGCCGCCCTTCTGCATGGAAGGGTAGACTTACTTGTCAAGCATACTCGTCCACTGCGAGAACACAACCGACTTGGTCGGCCCATCGTCCACCAGATTCCCATCCTTATCCACGCTCTGAATCTCCACCGTCGACGGGTCATAATTAATCGAATACATATTCGCCCGCGAGAATGGCATCAAGTCGTCCATCAGCGCTTTGATCTTGGTCGAATGCTTTGCGCTCTGCAGAGGTCCGCCTTTCTTGCGTTGTTCATTCCGGGCCCTGCTCTTCCCTGCACTTGCTCCGCCCATCATCTGGTCCGTAGCGAGGACTGCGTTGGGAGCGACTTGGATAGCGTCCACAGTGGCCACGAGCGTAGTCTGACATGCACTACACGGGCGCTGGGAGTTGGGTGCAACCTTGGGGCACCCGGGTCATACACTCGACCTAAAACAGTCGATACAGAACAAATGCTGGCACCGCGTGATAACAGGCACGGGTCCAGACGGGCTGCTCTGCCTCATCCCAGCCGCCGACTTGGTCCCTCCCGAGTGCCATGGGGCCTTTGGACTTTCGTCCGGGTCTTCGGGCGTCGGTTTCGAGTGCGTTGGTCTCGGCAGTGTCGGGTGGCGCGGCAGCGAGCCCGGTCTGACATTCAACGCATTGAGCAGTTCCGCGGTCCCTAAGGACTGAAAACACCGCCGTCGCTCGAGAGAGATTCAACCCCTCGTCCACAATCGCCTTCAAGACCGCATCAACTCAACCCCTGTCACTAATACATCGCGCTGACGCCACATGTGGTCGCGCGTGCCTCCTCAGCCCGACATGATCAATATAGCGCGTGCGATCTGCCCAAGACGGCTCCTGGCGACCGACGCTGCATTTGTGTTTCTCTCGCCCCCTCCTCGCCCCGCTACGGTCTCCTCTTCCGTGGATAACCCCACTGGTGATTGACCTGCACTTGTTCAATCCCCGAGCTCAGCCTTACGCCTGGGTCCCCGAGTGTCAGGGCTGCAAGTCTGCAGCTTTGCGACGGGTCTACGATTGCTCGAACGCTCTCGGGCGCGCCTTGTAAATCGCCGAACGCACCCCCGACGTTGTTCTCGCCGAAACGACGAGTTGAGCGGCGCCCCAAGCTTAACCGTTCACTCTAGCGCGTCGCTGACGCTGACATTTTCCACCAACGAGCTTATCGTGCATGTCCGATTGCCTAAGTAAGTCCACACGCTGAAACCACCTCCACGAGTATTACAAAATTCTTGACATCCTGTTCCACTCGTCCACGCCCTATAGATACTCGAGTCACCGAGCACTCGAGCACACCGGCACACCGAAGTCTCCGTTCAAGCGACAAGCCTGTGCTTCTGTTTCTACTCTCTGTGTCGCCTGCCTTGCAAACTCTGTGACGCAACCAAACCGTCTTGTCTAAGCCACACTACACGTGCGGTGTGTGTTCCCCACCCCTCATCTAGTTTGACGAGGATGGCAACAAGTGTGAACTAGCCTATACTAGACGCCGCTGCCGAGCTACTGCGCTTAGGCTAATTCTTTCTACATTGGTGCTTTTGCTGCGTCGTCGCGTCTTGCCCCGCCACCTCAAATTCACCGTGACCGCTCTCCTTGCCACTCTCACATCTATCACCCTTTGGTGACAGCTCGAGTCGACTCTGTATGCCACACCACTTGTTTTTTCTTGCTTGGACAGCTCCTGCGGCATTGTCTAAATGCTGCAACGAGGGAGATAACTACGCCTGTCGACTTTCTTCGCCGTGGATTCCTCTACGAGTTTGTCATCTTTTTGATCGACTGCCTGCGTGCGCTCTGCTTCGACGACAAACCTACCACTTGTACCTTAGTTAACTCTGCCGCAATCCTCTTGTCCGCGAGGGGCAACAGTACAACTAGGTCTCCGATTGGGGCGCGAAGCGGCCGAGGATCCTAGACGACAATGTTAGGCTGCCGTAAGGAGGTAGGTGACAAAGATGGTGCGGGTCCAAAGCCGTCTGGTTAGATGTGAGTGTGAGAACGGGTGCTTTTGATACAATCGGTGCGCTCACCTTCATTTCATATTGTTGATTATTCCGTCAACGCTGACTCTGTTTTTCTCTTGGCTCTGGAGCCAGACACGTCAGGTGACCCAGGCGGCTCAGCCACTGCAACTTATACGGCAGTCGCCGAGGTGTGGTTGCCATTGAGGCACGACAAGGAGGGATACTACTAGACGTGCCTGCTGGACCCAGCGTGCCCACTGTTTGATTTGGTCATATGATTCTAGTCTTGGTTTCCTGGTGGAGGGGCTGGTGTTCAGGGAGAGAACTGTACTAGGTTGGGAAGTAGCACACCACAAGCTGCAGGTGTACGTCCCTATCATATCGAACCAACACGACTACCTGGTCGCCAACTTCACTGCGCAGGCAACGTGTATTATCGATCCGTCACTGTTCATCACTCATTGCGGGTCGCAGCGGCCTTTCGAGCTTAGTTCACTATTCACACAAAATTCTCTGGTCGTGTTTCTTCACATTGGACACTCTTGTTACCTTTCCTGTTCCCCTCTACCCTACATGTATGTTCCCTAATTGGTCCCATATTGTGAGTATCCTCCACTGTATTTCCTATTCCCCCCCCCCCATCATACCTCTAGGCTGTTGTCCAATTCACGCCTGTTTGTGTACAGGATGGTGTCCTGTACTTCTTTGCCTGCTGCTGTCTTGTAGCAGTGTGAATTGACAACAGGGTACCCTGGATTAGAGTTTTTTGGAGTGTGATGTGTTATTATATTGTAGTGAGCGCGTCTTTACGAATATATTCATGCATGTTGAATGTTGTGTGTGAAGTGTGAAGTGTGACAAAGTGGTGTGATTAGAGGTGCGTGGGATGTCAAGCTCAAGCACATGTAAACTTGATTGAACATTATTCTTGGTGTGATGTGCTGAGAGGGTTTAAACAATAACAGAGCTGCCACGTTTAGGTACAGAAAACCAGAGTTACATAATCGTGTAGCATTGCCTTTAACTGCGCCTCACAGTCTAAGTTAAGGGGTCTTCTCAATTGTGTGGAGCTGAAAGTGACTTGAATTTCCTTTACCTTCCGCTGTTTGATCTAAGCACTGGGCCTAATTTGGCTATTTACACCGTTGCCAGCTAATTGTGCCAGTGTATGCACTGTTATGGAGAGGTATTGTGTTATTGTTGTTACGTGTTCTCGGGGACAGCTTGCCCTGCTATGCACATGTCACTTGCACATGTCACTTGCCCGAAAGATCCGGGCTAGCCCCAACTATATTACTTGTGGCGTTGCTGTACAATAATGTTGCCAGGTTTCCAAGGTCCTTTTTACGTCAGGTTTTTTCTTCATTAAAAGTTGGACCGCTTTGCCTAAACATTATTTTCGCACCCCATCTTTCTGCAAAGCTTTCTCCATAATCATGTCCTCGTTGCAACAGTTTGATCCATCACCTCTGTCTTCGCAGCCTGAGCCGCGCCCACCGCCAGAACCAAACCCTGATGCATTTCTCCCTGTTCCTCGATATCCTGGTGTTGTATCTTGTCCTCAGCTGGAAGAGCTTTATCTGGGAGTTACCGTGGAGCTTGACCTTCTTTGTTGCATCCATTGCCCTCGTCTCCACACCCTCAATTTCTCCACTTGTCACAAGCACGTCCACCAACACCTTGGGCCGGAACGCGTGCGACAGATTTCCACTAACTGGATTCGGGATGTTTGCAAGAAATACAAGGTCTACCAGGGCTTGGTGAGCTGTTCTCGATCTATCAGAGTTTAGATTGGCTCACAATAGATATGTTTTACATTAGCTCACCAGCCTGCCTGTCCCTGCTCTTCCAGTCAAACCGTTCCCATTCTTGCCTATGCGCAAGGCTGTTAAGTGCATCTTGTGCGCTGACGAAGGTTTTGTCTACATTGGGCTGTCTGATGGGCACCGTCGAAATCATTTCACACAAGCCCATAAGCCTTATGTCTCACAGCGCGTTGAATACGAAGAGGATGTCACTGTACAAACCTTTGCTCCCCAGTCCACCGATGCCCGCTGGTTTGTTGTCCTCCCTGAACTTGCTGATGCGCTGGATATTGACGAGGAGAGCCGATTCCTTCCGTCTTCCGATGAGCTCTTTGAAGCCTATGTTCGTTGGTGGAAGCCCTTAACCTCAGCGCCGGTTGAAGGTCTTTCTCTCAAGGATACTCAGCCTTTCATTTGGTTTTCGGGTTGGGCTGCTCATGTCAAGGACCACGACCCAATGTTTCTCTGTAGTCTTGTCGAAGCTCCAACACCAGGCACCGAGTATGATCGCATCTTTCAGGCAGCCAAGAGGGAATTTAGAAAAGACCAGCAATCACTAAGTTCGATACATGAGGTGTACCGTATAAACATAATGGATGATGGTTCTGGGTAAGCTTGGACGACCAAAATCGCATATGCCCTTATGCTGATGCTACTTGGTTTGACTTTAATATAGGACTCCAGATCATGCGTTTAAAGCGTTACTAGCTCAATCCTCTGAGCAGTATGGCCGTAGCTTGGGTATTTTTTGGGTATTTGTCCTACGCGTCTGGCGCATGCAGAAGTCTGGGGATACACGTTATCCCGTCCACTTTACTCCCCGTCAGGATGAGTGTCTTCAGTATGCGTTAGAGTACTGCCAACACGCTCCCGATCGCATTCGCGCCGTCGACCTTTTCTCTAAGCTTTCTCACGCTTTCTGGCTGCCCGAGGCTGCCAACGATTTTGCACATATATCAGAAGATCAATTCAACGAGCCTACTGCACGATACGGCATACTGGTTAACCTGAACCCTAATGGAACTTTCAAGGATCCACGTACTTCTGCCCATAATCTGGTCCAGCTCAAGTATTTTATGCGACATGGTTTATTTTTATGGGCTCGGAGGCAGTTCAACTCGATGGCGGAAAAGCCCCATGCTATGTGGTGAGCTCATCTATCTTTCAGTGTTTTTTGTTTTATATGGCCATGAGCTGACCTTGCGTGCGTCGGTGCAAATGTTTTTTAGGACTGTAGACATCATTGCCCCAGGGCTAACTCGCCGAGCAATCTCCCCCTTTGCTTCCATCTGTGTCGCCGTTGCACACGCAACCATCTATGCAAATACCAGTGTCCAGATGCCGAACGTCAACTGGATCTCGCCAAGGCGTCTAGTCGTCGAAGGTCACACAATTGACTTTGACGAGTATCGCACGGCCGTCGGGGGGCTCATTGAACGTGCTGAAAGGGAGGTCCTAGAAGATGTTCTGTTCGGTGTTCCACCGGAGGAGGCTGGGTTTGACGTGGGCTACGACACACACATATACGACAACTACGGATGCACGCGCCCCAAGTACTCTTTTCTCAGCGATCCTAGGAACTCATTCATTCAAATGCAACACATGCTCCCCCGCAAACTGTTTGAAAGTGGAAAGGCTGGAGTATTGCACAATGGGCTGGCAGACAACAAATTGACCATTCTATGGAAGAGAAAAGGCATCGACGACTGGCTCAATTCTTGCAGTCGTGCAACTAAGACCTTGGCTATCTGCCTCTACTGCATCGGCGGTGGACCAGGTCGGGGAACTGAAGTGACGATCCTAGATTTTGTCAACATGGGCTTCAGAATCAGAGGGGTCTTCTATCGCAACCCCGGTACACTTGTTTTTGTTCTTGCCTACAACAAGTCAACCTCGAACACTGGATACGACCGCATCGTGGCGCATGCCCTCCCCTGGCGTGTCACTCGTCTATTCCTCATCATGCTAGCTCTTGTCAACCCCATGCAGGGTATGCTCCTCGAGTCATTCAGTAGCATTGAGGATCGCGAAGTTCAAGCGACTGCGCTCTTTGCGCTCCGTGGGAAGAAAATGCGCTCCGAACAACTGTCTAAGTCTCTCAATGCCTGGATCAAGGGTTCTCCTGTGGGTGCCGACATGGGTCTTAGCGAATTCCGTCACTTCTTTATTGCTTGCCAGAAGCAATTCATGCCTGAGGCGTTCACTGCCAGTCGGAAGGCCATGTCGATACTCGATGCACAGGCAGGTCACACTTCTGAAATTGCCGAGAGCCACTATGCTATCAATGCCGACGAGACCCACTTGCTGTCCGAAACGACGGTGCTGAAGGAAATTGCGGCGTCGGCACGCTGGTGGGTGGTCACCCTGCCAGAGGCGTATCTGAATCCTGAGGAACGAACTGCCGGCACTAAGCTTTTGAAGGGTCTCTCTCGGTCCTCAGGTGGAGATGGGACTGAAGAATCTGGAGGTGCTATGTCGATTGAGACGGCAATTGCTACTGTTGCAGCATTGGCCCCTGCATTAGGACCTGCTCTCGCTCAGGAGCTAGCAAAAGCTATGGAACCCACCGCTGTGATGTCCATGCTTGTCGACAAGCTCTCTGCACTCTGCACTTCAGCAACTACCCCAGCGAACCCCGACGTGGCTTCTTCTACTCCTGTTCCCGAGTTATCATCCCCCAAACGCTCTGACACCGACGCCGTATCCCTGAATGCCGCCGATCTTCGCCAGTCCTTGAATCAGGCCAGTGCGAGCCTCCACCAAGCCGCCGCCGACGCAGCAGCTCCCCCACAAGTCCAACGAGATGGTGGCTCCCGATTGCATCTACCCTATGTGCCAGCCCGCTCCTACAACGACGTTGCATCTGTGAAGCACTTGGCTTTGTTGCGCCGATATACTGGTGACGACAATGCTACTTTCTCAAGCCCAGGACAGGGGAAAGCGCTAGTTCGCACTTTACTAAGACAAAACTCTCTGCTTGTCGTGCTTCCCACTGGAGGAGGTAAATCCTTGCTCTTTGCGTCTATGCCTCTCA
Organism: Ceratobasidium sp. AG-I; assembly: GCA_015039395.1. NCBI lineage: Eukaryota > Fungi > Basidiomycota > Agaricomycetes > Cantharellales > Ceratobasidiaceae > Ceratobasidium > Ceratobasidium sp. AG-I. The sequence goes on from MU132182.1 coordinate 318,927, forward strand.
TTGAGGCAGGCATCACTGTTGTCGTGTTTCCCCTCCGAGCGCTTGCCCTAGATCAAATGGAGTCGGCACGCGCAAAGGGAATCCCAATGGTAGAATGGGAGCCGCGTTTACAAGCTCCCAACCCGTCGATAGTGTCGGTTTGCGTTGAGAAGGCTGGGATGAATGCTAGGTTCATCGAGTGGGCTTACGAGGAGGCAGGCAACCGCAACCTTAACAGGATTGTGTTGGAAGAGGTGCACCTTGCTCTTCTATCAAAGGACTATCGACAGTCCGTGAACCACCTAGACAGACTCCTCGACCTTGCCGTCCCTATACTTGCTATAACGGCGACTGGACCCCCAGCACTCGAGGGCCAGCTCCATCAGCACCTTGGACGACCAAGCTGGTCTGTTGTTCGCGAACCAACTCAGCGAGCCAACCTGCATCTTCGCACTGCGAAATTTGGGTCAGAGGAGGCTGCTTTGGACTCTCTAGTGAGGCACGTCCGCCGCTATGAAAGCCAGCTGGACGTCGGCGACGGGATATTGGTTGTGTGTAGATCATACGTGGATGTTGAAAAGGTCTCTGCGAGACTTAAAGTCCCCGCATACACAAGCAAGATTGAAAACACCGTTCGAGACATCAGGTCCAGGGACTGGATTACTGGTAAATTCTCAACCATTGTCGGTACCTCGGGACTGGGGACAGGGGTCAACCACTCTCGTTGCCGCGTTGTGATTCATTGGGGACCTCCGTACGGCATGATCCAGTATGCCCAGGAGACCGGTCGCGCTGGTCGAGGGAGATTTCCTGCTTTGGCCATTCTGTTTCACTGGAAACCCCGCTTTGGTCCTCCTGAAGAGGACGTCGGCGGATGGTATCCCTTGGCTCAGATGCTAGACAGCGTCGAATGCATGCGTTCTCACATGTCTCTTTACCTCGACGGCCGGGAGCTGCAGACGTCCTGTGCAGCATCTGGTTTTGCTATGTGCGGGAAATGTGTAGAGTCCATGAAGAGAGCATCACGCCGTGGAGGGTTTCATCTTGCCGGGCCAGACGAAGCAGATATGGAGGAAGGTATACCACTATTTGGCCCCGGAGACTGGGTTGAGTTGGACCTTCCAAAAGCGTGCAGCGACGTTTCCGTGAAATTAGGTGAGTTCCCATAAGATCTTTCAGTAGTCGGCCGCGTTATAGTTACTCATACGATATATCTATCATCACGTTTCTGTTTCAGCCCCAACGACGCAAGTAGATTCAGCCCCAGGAGACAGTATGGACATAGACACACCTCCGTTGGATGTCTTTTCCCCTGCGACAAACGTCGATCTGGTCTCCGGTCTACTTAACACAGAAGATCAGCATGAACCACCCGATGTCGTTGCACAGGCCATCCAGAGGCGACAACTCGATATGGCCTTGGTAAGACCCCCACTACCAATGGGGCCATCCTTCCAGCGTGACGCAGATGAACGACGACGACAAATGAAGGCCGATCACGAACGTGAGCTCGAGCTCGAAGCTCCCAACGCACCCTACAATGTCCCATGTTTACTGGATGCGAAGGCTGAGCTCGCCGACCGAGAGTGCCCGCATTGTCTCGTACACGGCGATCTCCTTCTTCGGCACAAGCTAGAGGACTGCACAGTGTCGCCATCTACAAGGTGGGACCTCACCGGTCACATTGCGGACCGCCAGTTGTTCCTTGATGCGCGAAAATCTGGGAAGATCAAATACGGTGCCAACATCTGCTACTGGTGCTACTGGCCAGGCAGGGTGGACCACGTTGCACCTAGTGGTGTGAAAGGCCAGGCACCAGACTGCGCTGTCAAGGATAGAGTGATGCAGATATGCTGGATTGCCTTTTGCGATCTGGATGTTCGACGCCAGATTGCTGGTGAATTCTCGCGAGGTGAAGGCTGGACAACTCCGAGTGCGTACATGATTTGGATTTTTACAACGCATCGTTTAGTTCGGTGGGGCAAAGAGAGCTTCGCTATTCTTAACGCTCACCGAGTAGTCTTATATATTATGTACAAGATGCGTGGGATACTATAGCTTCTCGATTTCAGCATGATTAGGTGGTTTCAGTTATTTATATATGTACTCTTCATATCAACTATTGCTTGATCTCGTTGCGACAAAAGCTTTCATGTAATTCAGACGTCTTGACCACAATTGCACTGTACAAGTAAGCCATGAGACATACCATCCAACGCCAGGCCGGGTCAGTCAGGGTAACGTTGGGCCGCATAGGTCCATCAAGTACCGTGTTGGCGCCAACGATAGTTGGCGCAAGTACGTGGGCTCGCCAACACCCTTTTGCTTGACTCACAGGTAAGGTACAATGATCTGCCAGCACAACGCTCGATAAAGTCATATGCAACGTCGTCATGCTTTATGGCAACCGTGGTTGTCATATAGGGGTTGGTAACTAGCGCACACAAAGTAAACAAAACCAGCGCTTTCCATTGAATGAGGATGAGGTGACAGCTTTGAAATCAATACAAGTATCCTCAGCAAAATCCCCCTAAACTCAAGGAGCGCTCCGAAGTGCTCTGGAGCAATAGCATACTCCGGATCGCGTAAGAGCTGAAGGAGCACGTGCCACGGTGCTCCAGAGTGATCACGAGCGCTCTGGAGCGCTCGTTGTTTTCAGTTGGAGGCGCATGAGTGCTCCGGAATGCTCCAGATCTACTGGAGCAGCTTGAGCCACTCCCCGGATCCGGAGCGCTCCAAAACTAAGGGGGATTTTGCCGATGTCGGCAAACATCAATAAATGCACACTCCAACGCTTCGCCTAATTTCTTCCACCTGCGTTGGAATATACATGCATCACCTGGACCCCAATAGCTAGACGTTCCAACACTGTCGATCATGCATAACATTTTTGTTGTAATAGGTCGACCGCGTTAGAGATATTCAAGTCAAATATTCCAACTACGGCACTGTTTCTCAGGACCAGCGTTGGAATGGGTCGCGATGGCGTTAGATTATACAGGTAAATATTCCAACTACGGTATCATTTACCGGAACCGGCGTTGGAATGGGTCGAGATGCTGTGAGAGTATATAGCTAAATATTCCAACTCCGGTATCATTTACCGGAACCGGCGTTGGAGTGCGTGATATGATGTGTATAAATATTCCAACTACGGCACTGTTTCTTAGGACCAGCGTTGGAATGGGTCGCGATGGCGTTAGGGAGTCGAGCTGAGCGAAGTGCGAGCGAAGCGAGCACTGAGC
>MU132183.1:0-26438 GCA_015039395.1 Ceratobasidium sp. AG-I
TATCATTATTTTGTAATTACTGTTGAAAAATTAAGTAATACGAATATAAGGTATTCACTCTCGCGAGGTAACTACCGTGAATCTTAAGTTTCACCTGCGCGTCAGTGAAGCAAAGATTCACGTGAGGTTTCAACTTCACTGTGTCGAGGTCCTACGCGTAGTCTTGAAGTGCCCGGCTGCAGAGACTCGGACTCAGTCCCTAAGCCACCAGATAAGCTAAAGACAACCTAAAGAGGATGTCTGATCCCGCTGCATGCCACAACCTAAAGGAGGGCTGTGACAGAATGGATGGGCAAATAGCTGCAAATTTTAAATTATGCTATGGAAGAGACATCTGTCAAGCTGTAAGATCTGCTGATGCAAATGTTTTGACAAAATACCCCTGGGGGTGACACTTGCTTGGCCATTGAGCTTGGCGCGCCTTGGTGCTGCAGCTGCAAGTGGCTGGCCCTACAGCTGTCTGATCCGCCACGTGATCTCTCAAAGATTGTTCATTATATGATTTGTATTCCCTATATGTACATGTGGCTGTGCAAATGCTGGCTCCAGTCATATAAACTTGTTTGGGATAGAAGAGAGTAGAATAGGATAGATTGAACCCCTTACGGGCAACTATCCATTGTATACTACATTGTATAAATAATATTTCCATATACAGTAAATGGGTTTACTACAGGTACATAGATGAAAATTGAAGGTTGCTCTGTGCAAACAGAGCATCAACAAACACCTTTGAATACTCTTGCAGGCCAAAAGGATTTTTAGAAGGATTATATTCAAGGAATCTCCTTAAGAAAGGTGGGAAAGGTGTGTCTCACCTTTGTCTTCTCCTCTCAAGATGCCCAATTGTACTAAATATGTCCTGACAAGCTTGAGGATTTGTTGTCCGCCAAAAGATTATATCCAACTCCTATGACCACCAAGAAGTCTGTGCCGGTGGTGAGTAGCTTAACAGGACCAGCGATTCCAAACCCTACATTTCGATATGGTTAGTTGGCAGCCAAATGGTACCACATGTACTTTGTTGGCTTCTTAGGTCTTCAGGACACAGCAGCGCTTTTAAGCCTTCTACTATAGTGTCTTACTAACTTAGAAAAACCTCAGTCGTGGAGCAAGAGTAGTGAATTCGATGGAGACTCTGGCTCTCCAGAGACGTCTCCTTAAATACATGTGAGAGCACAGCCTAACACAAACACAAACGTACAACAAATCATTTAGAAGATACCATGTCCAAGTCACCACACTGCCCCAGCACTGCCTCCTTGTATGACTCCAACTCCTCACTCCCGCACAGCAACGTGTGCCAACTTGTTAGCTTGGTTGACGGTCGCATAAACCTTACATACTTACTTACCTTTTGCAGATTTGAATTCAAAGAAGGCAAAGGACAAGAAGAAGAAAAATAAAGGTAAGCATTTACTAGTTTTCACAATAGCCAAACAACTCACAAATTGGTAGACTCAAGTTCAAAGCACAAGTCATCCAACTTGAAATCTGGCAAAATGTGCAAATCAGATAAGAAGCGTTGAGCAAAGAAGCACTGCAGAAGGAGTGAGAGCTGACATTGCCTGTCGGCTGAAAGCAATGGTTTGGGCAGTTTGAATAGCTCTCCCTCTGGGTCTTTGGCTTCAGAGCCTTTGGACACTAGCTCAAGCAATGGTGAGTTGAGCAACAAAATCAAAATCCGGGGGGAGTCAATGGGGAAGGTAAAGCACCTGAAATTGAAGGTTAGTAAAATTTACTTTTATTAATTTGATTTCTGACTCTTCTTCTCAGTTGGCCAGTGTTGTGCGTACAATGAACACCTGGACCATCTTGAGGAGCATGTGACCTTCTTGGAGTCAGAATATCAGTGTATGGAACGAGAATAACATGAGATGCGTGGCGAGGTAGCACACCTTACAGCCTGGGTTAAAGGGAAAGGCCAGATGCCTCCTGGGTTTAACCAGCCTATTGCTGGCTCTTCCAAGCACCTGGTCAAGATCAAAGTGGAGCTGGGGGATCTTGTGGTCCCAAAGCGCAAGAGTGCAACAAAGAAAGGAATTGTGAAGGAGGAGGTGAGAGAGCAGCAGGGATTGCAGAAAGAAGTGGTAGAAACAGATGGAGCATGTGGGTTGACAAACAAGGACTGGGATCTTGTTGGGGTAAGCCTTTGCTTTTTGAATAATAAATTTACTTACTTTATCTTTGGAGTTTGTCCATGGCCTATTCTTTTGCTGGATGGGTGTTATCAAGGCTGACCAAGTGCCACGACGGACCTTTGCACCGGACAAAACTCCAATCCTTTGGATCAAGAATGAGGCTTGGGTTGAGCTCCTGGTTCCCCACTGCGGGTCAAATATTGGCATCCACCTCACTGAAACCAATCAATGGGTTACTGCATTTATTCTGGACTGTATGGATTGGACCCACCAGCCAAGGGCTTTGGCAGACCTCCTCAACAAACTTACGCTGCAGGACCGCCTCAATGTGTTGGGTTGCGTGGTCTTCAAGACAATGAGTCAGGTGTGGAGTAAGGTTGAGTCAGGCAAGGACAATGGCGAGAGCGCAAGGCGCAGAAGTGGATGGCATCTTGTATAAGTAATGTAAGTCTGTATTCCTGACTGATATGCATAGACTCACCATATTACCAAGACTCACCTCACGCATGGCCCTGCGCAAGGATACACCTCTTGTAGATTCCCACTGGTATTTTCTTTTTGTGCGGTCAGTGGTATCCCCAGCGCACTCTGATGTTGAACCAGTAATTCCCAGCAAGAGCATCCAAATTTCAGGTAATTTTGGTTTCTGTTACACACCTACAGATGCAGGACTAATGGGATAATGAGAAAAACATGGCTCCAAGGCCACTCACCTTCTGTTCACGCTCCCACAGTTCTTCTAGTATTCTAGGTGGGACAGCCATAACTACAGATATATGATCACAGCAAAACAATATATTCAAGTATATGAATACAGTAAGTGCAGAGATGAATGAGGGTGGTGGGAAGACATGAGAGTGTTGTGGCGGTGGTTGTGGGCAAACAGAGCATGTCAATCGTGGCCAGCCCTAAAGAATTGAGGTCACGTGGGTGATTGGATTGCTGTGTCCTTGCGCTGTCAGATCAATTCCTTATAGGACAGCGCCAGGACAATGCTTGGACAATTGACAGTGAAGTGTGGTATCAGAGGATTGCCAAATGCTGCCTGGTGTCTACATCCCACACTTGCACTGTGCTGTCTTGGCAGCCAGAGAGAATGTGCCAACTGTCAGGAGAGAACCTAAACAATATGACCTGGCCTGAATGCCCAACCAGAGGACTGCCAAACGCTGCACTGGTGTCTTCATCCCAAACTTGCACCATGCCATCATCCAAGCCAGAGAAGATGCACCAACCGTTGGGAGAAACCCCAACTATCCAAACACTAGCTAAATGTCCTTCTAGAGGGCTGCTAAGTGCTGCACTGGTGTCTGCATCCCAGGCAGGCATGGTGTTGTCATATGAGCCAGAGGCAATGTGTTGACCATTGGGAGAGAACCCAACCCATAGGATCTGGCCTGAATGTCCAAATAGAGGACTGCCAAGCACTGCGCCGGTGTCTGCATCCCACAGTTGTACTGTGCTGGGTTCCGAGCAAGTAAGGATGTCCCGCGAGCAACCCGCAGTGCCCGCACCAATATGAAAAAGGGTCCTGATGACCCTTTTCTCTATTGGTGCGGGTATTGCGGGTTGCTTGCATGACATCCTTACAAGCCAGAGACAATGTGCCGACCATCTTTGGAGATTGCTACTGCCAGACCCCCACAGGATGCATTATGCAATGCAGCCAAGGAAACCAGCACTCTTCTGCACCCCTTGTGACCACTAGTGTGTTTTGAAACAGCCTGTAGCTGCTGGTTGAATGAGGTACCCTTGGGACAGAATGCCAAGGCAGTAACATAAAGTTGTAGATTGCTTGTTGAGATAGGTTCATAATATGTCAGTATACAGTGGCATGTGTCTCTTGCGTGTTGGTGCATGCCACCCAACGCCTATCATGATATGAGAACACAGCAGTTAGAGCTGCCCTACCCCACTAGTAATGATGTTGGGCAAGTAATTCCTGCAGTTCCTGCACCCGTAGGCAGGCATCCGGCACCAAATTGCCAATCCTGCACCTGCACCTGCACGCAAGAGTTGTGGGAATTTGTGGGCAACCCACCCCGCCCCCATCAATGTGGGTACCGTGCAAGTATGCAAGCATTCCCGCCTGCTGGCATAACCGTACAGACACTCTACAAGCCGCAAGAGGGCCCTAGATTCATGAAGGTGGAAATCACCAACCTTCAAACCCATCACAATTGGTTGAGCAATTGCTTGCTAAATGCGCACAATTCTCAGCATACCAAATATGTATTGTATATATGCATAATAGGTTTCACAGGCAAGATTGCAGGCCATTTACCTCGGAAGAAATAATCAGGGGTATTGCACCCCCTGTCATGACTCATACAAGCAGATATCTGCTAGCATAAAGATATATCTGGGCTAAGTGTATCTATTGCAAATTACTGTCAAAGTTTCATGAGATTCCAATCACTGGAATCCAGTGAACTTCACAGAGTGAATGATTATTTCCCCCAGAGGCTCATTTCTAGTGTAGTGAAAGAGCAATGCATTTGCATGGGCTGATGGTGAGTGGAATCCATCCAGAGTATATTCTAGTATGTACTCACCAGATATCTCACTTGCAGCTGCTCTACTCAAGCTGTTGTGAACACAGCTACTTCCCCACCTTCATTGGTAACAAGGTAGCGTAGCCTGCTGTACATAAGCAGGGTTGAAGTTTAGAGAAAAGCTAATGAGTTTTGGACTAATGAAATCAGCCATTCTGAGCAGAGTGTACTCATTAGAAACCCTTAGAAACCCCTCAATCCTGCTGTAGGGGGCGGAATATATGACAAATCACCCCTATCTGTAACTTTCCCCCTGGTTAGGACCCTTCCAGTGGGCCATTCAGGCTGATATTTTGCAGATAAGCTATCTAATTAGTTCAGAAACCATTGAGTACAAGGGACACAAGTTTCCCTGATGGAATTCCTGAGTGCATGTGGCACATTTGAGGGGAAATTCCCCCCTCAGGGGAGATTTGGGTGATTCCCCCTCATGAGAATTTATTCTGGTCAATGTAATAGCATATTCAGAATGCTGTGATCTTTCTGTATTTCATGGTATATCTTACATGTGAATGTGGTGGGGTTGGTGGACACCCATTCTGCCCAGCGTGCACTCTGAGCACCCAGGGCAGAAAAGTTGCACAATCTTGGGTGTTTACTTATGGATTTGGCCCCAGATTTTTGCAGGAAGTGGCAGGAACATGAGCACTTACGGGCAGGTAACCCACTGGGAATCTGCAAGCAGCCTGCACAAAAAACCGCCAGCCCGCACCAGTACCCGCTGCTTGCACACGGGTCTTTGCAGGTATTTGTACCTGCAAAAGCAAGTATTCCCGCATGCAGGTTTCTCGCCCGACATCCTTAACAAGTGCTCCCCTCTAAAGGATAATATAGCATAGCCAAGTGCAAGGGTGAGGATATTAGGTTCTGGTGCTTCACGTCCCTGAGGTGGTCATAATCTGGCCCCTATGGGAAAGTTGACTCACCTAACCTTGTCAGTAAAAAGTGAGGGAGTTATTTAGTACTGGGTATTCATTTGGCCAAATTTAGTGGGATTTAGTGAGATTCATTAAGTTAAACCACAGTTTATTGGATTGCTTGAGATCTCTTAGATTAACTGTTATACACCACTCCCCTATTTTAGGTGGTGAATAAACCTCAGCTATTCTTAGAAACTAGTTCTGAAACAAGTAGTTGCCTCTATCTATTCCTCTTTTGGACACAATATCTTGCTATTTCAAAATCCAAATCTGGCAATGTTTATGTAACTTTTGGAAGGGTTTTCAAATTTCTTGACCTTCAATATTATTCCACATTTGGACTAATTGTCCATATATGGTAATCTGTCATTTGCAATTTGATCAAACTCTTGCACCAGCCTGCAGTTTTCCATCCCTTGTTGACCAAACAGACTATATGCTAGAAAATACCCCTGGGTGAAGGGTTGGGTGGACTGGCCTCAAGGTGGGTGCTGCTGAGGGGGACTAGGTTGATGGAGGGCCTGGTCACATGGCAGAGTCACCTGGCATGGTACATTGACAGGTGGGAGTGCCCTTGGAACCCTGATCTGATGGACCTCCTCTAGGTACCATATGGATTACAGGATTCATAAATCCAGGTAAATCCACTAAATCCTGGTGTTATTCAGGTGAATTGGTACCCCTAAACAGGGGGTAGTGTCTAATCCCCATAATGGAGTGATACAGCCAAATTATCTGTGATAATATGTAATAGTTCCCCCACCTTTTCACTGACGCGCCATAGACTCTGTAGCACTACATAGAAACAAGTGGTTTACCAGCTGGCGCTCAAGAAGTTCATATACTGTTGAAAACTGAAGAAAGATCCAAAACTACCCACCCTATTGATACTGTTCTTGACCTCATCTGACAACCCCCCATTTTCTTTGTGGCGCTACATAGAGTGTGTAGAAACCCAAAAACCGGTTTCGGCGCTACGAAGGGTCTCGTTATTTATGTAGATCTACGATGACTCCCACGCTTATATATGGACATATGTATATTTGATTCTCAGCGCTGTATTTGCTGCGCTTCTACAAGGCACTACATGGTCTTTCAAATTATTGTAGAGCATGCATTCCTATGTAGAATGACATAGATCCAAAAAAGACCATGTATGCCTGCTTTAAAGTCACACATTGTTGGTGCCATAGAACGCAGTCGGGAGCTCTCACGCAGCGCGTACAGTCTATGAGCAATGTACCAACTCAATTGAGTTGATACAAACGCAAAAAATAAGATTACGACAGACTACATCAAGAGTAACAACACACGCACGCAAGAGAACAACGCACATGCAATACGAGCACACGCGCGCAATATGAACACACACGCGCAATACGAACACACGCGCGGGACAAGAGCACACGCGTACAACAAGAGAAAAGCCACGGGGAGTCACAAAAAAAAGATAATGAGGCCTCGCGATAACATGACAGATGGTAGACACAACACCCTATAGGATGGCTTTCTATTTGCGCGCACGGACGATGAGGGAGACATCACGCTGAAATGAAAATTATCAGCGTTGCAGCCAAAGATGTTGTTCATCTGACGACATACCGTTACCTGCGAGCTTGTTCCCTCATCCGACGCCAGTGCTCCATGACGGCAAAAAAAATAATAGCTACTGTGACGGTTCAAAAAAAATGTTGAGGCGGTCGACAAAAGGTCCGTGGTCGATGAAAACCGGTAGGAACGGGAGGCAAGCGTCTCTTCAGAGAACTTAGGTACGAGATGACACGTCATTCGAGGGCGGGAAATGGGGACAATCATGGCGGTACGCCGACGGTTGACAGCTAGCTGGGGGCTGGTCGTGAAGAGCTGATGCGGGTTGGCGGCGGCAGCTGAAAAAGGCCTAAAGGGGACAACGTAAAGGAGCGGCTCGGACGCATCTGGAAACCTGCAAAAACCTAGAAAGCTGTATATAGTACCATATAGCATGTATAGCTGCTGTAGAAATAGTAGAAAGGTCCCTGATTTATAGCAACATCTAGCAGTATATAGCAGCCATAGCAGCTACATAGTGCTATATAGCGCTATCTAGCGCTATCTAGCAGTGATATATAGCACATCTAGCGGTATCTAGCAGTATCTAGCAGTATCTAGCTGCTAGCCAAATTATGTCAACCCAGGAAAGGGAATTCTATTAATAGATGCATTTCCAATATTGATCAATCTCCTGAACTAGCCTGCAGATTTCCATCCCCTGTGCACCAACTGGACTATATGCTAGATAATACCCCCAGGGGAGGCTAGGGGGTGGCACTTGGGACCAAGGGGGAGGGGTAAAGGGGCACTCTAGCTGCCTTAGGGGTCAAGGGGGACATGATTGGAAATTGGCTGGTCATGATCACTGCTCCCAATGAGGCACAATCACCTGCCATTCTGGGCCATTTGAAATTGGTGCCTGATGAGTCAGCATAAATTTAATAAATGATTTTTGTTATTTAATTCTAAACCTGTTTCCTTTTTAGCAAATTGCCTTATATGGTTAGACCATGTTTGCTAGATATGCTAGATATGCTAGATGATGCTAGATATTGCTAGATAGCACTATATACTGCTATATAGCGCTATGTAGCTGCTGTGGCTGCTATATACAGCTAGATGTTGCTATAAATCAGGGACCTTTCCACTATTTCTACAGCAGCTATATATGCTTTATGGTACTATATACAGCTTTCTAGGTTTTTACAGGTTTCCAGATGCGGGAAGTCGCGAAAGACAGGAGGGAGTCGAAAAATTGCATGTACACGCGCTACAAAATAATCTACGAGAGTTGGCGCGGGTGAGAGTTGTAAGCATCTGCGGGGGACACAGAAGAACAAAGAGAAGTGAGGTACGTACAATGCAGGCTGTCTGGCGCCGAGGAGTCCGCCAGAAGCACAGTGTCGAAGTGGGCTTGTCGCTGCTGACAATGGTACTGGTCGTAGTGAGGCGGTGACGCGCGAACAAGGACGATTTTTCGCCCGACCAGCGGAGCAAAGGGGATAGGATCGTGGTGGAGGGAGAATCGACTCCACAGCTGGAACAGCATCTCCTCGTGGAGTTTGTCAGCAGTAAGGGGCGAGAAGCGCTGAACATATTCTTGAAGTGTGCCAATAAGGTCCGACGCGCCGTAGTCAGCGATAAGACGAGTTCCGAGCACCTTGGCATGTGTCGGCGTGGCGGCTATCTGGATGAAGGGCGATAGGTGATGCACAGCCTTCTCCTTCCCACGCGTCTCACCACGTTCCATACTCCCTCGTCCTACGCCCACGTCAGCATCATGAACACGCCCACCACCACCACGTCAATGCTTACCTTCACCGTCGTCCCCAACACCTTCCATACCGCTGTCAGCCTCCTCCTTGCCATTGCTCTCAGTGTCCTCGTCTGATCGGTCAAGGCCGTCATCCGCATCTTCGTGAGTGGCTTCAAACTCCTCGTTTCCGGGCCGTTCATGAACCTTACGCGCTGACACTACACCCGCCCATTCCAGCTCACCTTGGAGTATCCCCCACGCCTCCTCGCGCTGTAGGAGAAGTGCGAGCTGAGGTTCGGCGTTCACACGACTCGAAAATGGATAATAAAATTTGACGTAATCTTTGTGCAGGCGCTCTGGGCCTTTGGTGTTGTACCCATCCGGCGTCCCCATCTCGCACGTGCTATGAGTATAGTGGCCAATCATATGGAATTTTGGTATGCCGTTCCATCCATACTCAGTCTGTAGAACTTGCTGCTGACAAAAGACATCTTTGTAGTCGTGAAACTCAATGAGGTCGGCGTCCATTTTGGCAATATTGTCCTCGTCGATTTGTGGGACACGCGATCAAAAAAAGAAATCCATCATGCAGCGCACAGCTCCCACAGCGTCACTGGGTTGACTGCCGGCTACCAGCAGCAACAACGTGCACGCGACCATCTTGGACTCTGTCCCGGTCCATTGCGTGAAACTCGTTACTCCATTCCGGAAGTGACGCAGGCCAGCGTAGCATGGCAAGGCGCTGAAGCACTGGTTGAGCTTGTTGGCCCCCATGATCCCCGCCCACCATTTCACAATATGGTACTTGACCACGCCTTTCAGCATCTGGTGTAACAGATTGGGTACAATCGTTGCTGCCCTGTTGACCCATGGCAAATCGGCCCAGAAGGGCCAAGTTTCCCATAAGCCCGTGTCCTCTCGTCTTCCCACACATCCCCGCTGACCGTCCCGAAGTAGCTGGAGCGTCTCGTGCTTGGTTCTCAAGCGCCCAGAAACACCTGACCCACGATCCTCGAATTGTACAACGCAGATAGGGCACCTCGAGGACAGAGAACAGGCGATCGTGCATTGCTCTGGCCAATTGCCGATGTGGGCAGCAACAATCGGGTACACGTGGCAAACCCCGCTGTCGGCGCAACACATCTCGACCCCGATGACCGACACAGTCTTCAGCAGCTCGAGAATAATCGCCATCAATTCATGGTACACCTCCCATTGCTTTTGGCCACGTTTTTTCTTGTTGGTGATCCATGGGAGTTTTGCTACTGGTATGTAACCAACGAGAAGCATAGCGCGCTGGGTTGGCTGTCGCCGGACTGATTTACTGATATTACCAATACTTTGGTAGACAGGCCACGCCGACTTGTCGCCACCGAGGGTCGACAATTGTGTTTGATCCGTCGCCAGAATGATTGGCGCAATTGTGGCACCCTTCGAAAGTAAGTCCTTAATCGATAATCAGTTCCTTCGTAATAGAAACTGATGAATTTATCTTACCTGCATCCTCCACCACCATTCGCCAGTCCCCATCTCGCTGTATACCCAGATCCGGTGCCCATTGATTGTAATCGTCCAGTGTCTCTCCGGCCCATATTTCATGTTATGGTTGAGTCGCTCAAGTCCGATGAGATAGCGTACAATCTCAACGGGGTTACGCTTGTAGACTACAAATGTTTCCTCGCCTTCGTCGGTGCTAACGCAAATCGACGTACTCGACCAGTCCGGACCGTGCTCCAAGGTGTCAATCGCACGATAGAACTCGTTGAGATTCTGCCAAGGGAGCCCGTGTTTGTGCTAGTCGAATGGTAAGTGATCAGTGTCTTAATTAATGCTCTGGGCGATGAACTCACCCTCTCGATTTCAAAGTATCGTGCACGCTCCTGGTTATTTAGGGGCATCATGGACAGCCACTCTGCCAACTCGAACCACTCCTTTTGCCTTAACGGGTTCTCAGGGACCAGTGGCGCGTCGACACCGTCTTCATCGAGGTACTCCCATCAAACAACATTTGCAGCACCTCGATGTACCTCGATCATCGCATAGCCATGGTTTCCACGAGTGGGTGTTGCGTTGCGGGGTTCCCGTTCGTCAACAGGAGGTGGACTGAGACTATCGCGTGCGTACCCTGCGGGCTCCTCTGGAGGTGGACTGAGACAATTGCATGCGTACTCTGCAGGCTCCTCCGGCGGGGGCTCGAATGGGTCATCAGGTATGGGGTCACCATCCCTCTCGTCTTCATTTTCGTTGTTTTCGTTGTATTCATCGATGTTCATTTGTTCCCCAGTGCCCGCTTTATTTAAAACTAGAATTTAACCAAGACACATCACAATCAAGTGAGTGTCATACCTTCGGTGTGCGCGTCGTCTTTATTTGCTTCCCCTCATCCGTTCTCGCCGCGCTGAGGAACCTCATGCCCTTGCTGAAGCACCTCATGCTAAGGCTGTCGCGCGAGAATGAAAGTCTATACCCGCACCTGTGCGGGTATAGACTTTTCTAACCTGCGGGTATAGACCTATTAGTCCCGCAGATGCCCGCACGACAGCCTTACCTCATGCCCCCACTGACGCATAAATATTTTAGCTGCTAATTCTTTTCACCTCGGGAACACTGGCTTACCACAGGGCGTTGCGCGTTGTGAACAACGGTTCTTCGGTATGTCTGTTTTGCCGATTCACTCAGACCTGTCATTGCACGCTCACATTTTTCCCGGTATTCAGGTTTTTTCGCAATGTGATATCGTACTTTGGACGGATCGGAAAGCCCCCTTGAGCAATACCGGCAAAGAGACAGGTTAGGCGACATGGCGTGTCGTTTAGGGCGGGGATTCGTAGCACGAGGACCATGAGCGCACTCGTGCCTCGAGTGTATATCACCGGAGATTTCTCTGCCGTTTTCAGTGGTCATTGGTGCCTCGGCGCCGCGTCATCATTTGTTTGTGAGTCGCATTTGTTCTACATCTTCACTGGTGCACTTACAAACAGTTTAGCTCGTATTCTGTTTCTGTAATAGATTAATTACACCTGGACATGTGGATGGTTTTGGTGCCGATGCGCACGCCGTGGTGTCACTGATGGCATAGTGCGCGCCTGCGTTCCATCAAAGTGGAGCACCTGCTAAGTATAAGTCAACGCACCAGTCTTCTTGTTCGCTTGTCGAACTCTCACATCCACTAGTTCGCCCCCTTCTTGAATCTTACTCGCGCTCAATTTTGTTTTGTTCCCTTATGGCGTATTTTATGTCACCTCCTTTGCAGAACAATACTTCTCTTGCGTGGGATCGCCCACGCCGGGTTAATATCCCTGTGCTGGCTCAAGCGCAACAAGAGTGTACGCTCTCACCGCCCTCATTTTTTTTTTTTTGGCTGACCCTCCTTAACAGTTGAAGCACGTTGTAAGGAGTGCACGAACCATGAAGAAGCGGTTGCGAAATAGACGGCTCGGGCCAAAGCCGCAGCGCGGCCTGCGCCTTCGCACAACAGCGATGAGTTCATATTTGGCGCGCCAATCTCCGAACCCGAACCTCTCCCAAGTTCGTTATTTTAACTTTCTTCGTCGCATTCACTAATTCTATGTTTAGGTCAATTCCAAGGGGAGCTTGAGTACAAGTCTGCGCTTGCCGCTTTCTTCCTTCGTAAGGTCGCCACTTGTGACGCGGGCGACCTTCGTGCGGACTACGAGCGAGGCGATATCGATATCGACGCTTTGCGCAAGGCTGCGGAGGATCCGACTGCAAACAAAGAACCCAAAGTCCACAACTCCACAGAACCTCAGAATGTCAGCTCGGGTGGCGAAAAAGGCAAGGCCTGCGTGAACGACTCGGTGACTGAGTCCCAAGTTGACACGGTCTATAAAGGAGTATGTATTTTTGCGAACCCCGTCGTGCTTTGCTCACATCCTCCAAAGATCACCGTCAACAACGTTTCTCACTCGCTGCAATCCAGACACGCCGTCGCCGGTAAGTTTTTTCTCTATGCGATTATTATGTTTCAATTCACTAATTTGTCTATACCAGCAGCTAAGCAAGCTCAAGTCCAGGCGAATCGCAACAGCTGTGGCCCACTGCTTGCGCGCACCGATATGAGCACGATATACCCCGGCCAAGGAAAGCCTCTCCCAAATGCCCCCTTGTCCCGTCCTTGGCCGAGTGCTGGCAACCAATTGACCAACACGCGCGTAATCAAACCGGGCCAGCCCACCTGTCCGCTGCCGCCAACATCCGAGCCGTGCATGCCAACTGGTCAGGTCCCCGTTGCCTGTCCCGCTGCGCAATTCACCGTTGCTCATCCGTCTACTCGCGACGCTGCATCCCCAGCGCCTTGGGTTGTCAAGGTGTTGGTCCCGGAGACCCAAGAAATCCAAGAACGCCGACACAAGTCTCAAGACAACCTGAATCAAGCCCCACCTCCTGTTTGACAGTGCGACAACATTTCCGAGCGCACTCGTGCGCCTGCTCCAGTCAACGCCAAGCCTCAAGACCCGACTGTTCGACAATCCAACAAACGCACCGGTGGGTTTATTGCACTTATTCAAGTACCTACAGACTAAGCTCAATCCTGTTCAGATGCACAATACACGCCAATCAACATGGGGTCACGACCACCGAACCACTCAAAGCCGAACGCCCCTCGCCCAGAAGCACCACAGCCCGACCAACGCCGCAATCGTGTGGCCATCCCCCAAGACCGTCCTATCGAAGATGAGTTCGACACTCGAGACGCCGGCAACTACAACAACTTTGATGGCATCGGGAACGACAAACAAGGCGCCATTGAAAACATCGACAATGGCAACCAAGGTGGTAATAACGCGGCCACAACACATGCAGATGTAAGTTGATCACATTCTTGTTGCGTAGCTTCGTGTTGCTCATGTTCCTTCAGACGAAGGTACCCAAGCCCGCGTGCATCAAGAGCCACAAGCCCGAGACTCAAGATACGCTACATTTGATGGTCGAAATTGCCCTGGCGTACATTGTAGGCGCCGGCACGTACAATCACCCAATCAGCGGTTTGAACCCGACTATGTGCGAAGAGGTCGCTTCGAAGGCCTGGGCCATGGCGTGTGAACAGACGAAGCGAGATTTCCCGATACTCCCGACTCATCTCAAAGTCGTATGTACCCATTCTGCTCTCGTTTCTTACCTCAACAACTAATTATAGTTGTGTAGCTCGATGCGCACGTGACAACAAGCCACATGCGCACGAAGACGGTACTTAAGCCGGAAATCGACAAGTTCTTCGGATTCGACGTCGACAAGCCCGCAAACAACGCCTCCCTTTCAAAAGAGCTCCTAATGGACGGTTTCCACCAGGGAGTAGGTGCTTAACAACTTTATTGACAGTTTACTGATGGTTTGACAGGACTGGAAAAACAACCGACTCGACTTTTGTGGCGAGTACCTTCGGCGAGCATGCCATGCCGTTGCCTTTGGCAGCACGGATTCGTACGTGGCCGACCATCCCATGGCGTTTACCCCGTTCCCAATGGCTTTTGTGGCCTTTGTGTGCTCGATCGTGAGCCCTCTTACGTCACTGCTAACTCTGTAGCTACATCACTGACCTGTTCTGAACCCAGTCTCATCATGTGATATACTGCTATCGGGATGCAACTGTTTCAGCGCGCTGGCTCAGCCCTACGCGTAGCTCATCGTGTGAGTTACGCATCAGCTCATCGTAGGGCTACACGCCAATTATCGGAATTACGGCTCATCATCTGACCAATGACCCACAGTGAGTTGTGAGCCGGGTCTGGGGGGTTTGTACTACTGGTTAGGGGGGTTTCTGTGGGTGCTTGTGTACATTTGCTACATGTTTTGTGACTATATGAATGATGATTTGGCTGCATTGGGCCATTGATTAGAGCTACACGTAGCTGTTTTTGTGGGTTTCAGACCCTATTTATTGGGTTCCACAGCTTCCACTGAATGAATTTTGCTGTAAATTGGCAGGTAGATAGCTTAAATATCCTGTAGTCTCCCTCAATGTTCACGCTGGGTGTGCGATGGCTGTATCAGGCTAGCGTGAGGATTTACATTATTTCAGTATAGTAATTGCTTGCGTTGTACATACTAGGAATTTATATTTGCATGGATAATTACAGCATCGGAGAGCGCTGAATTATGCGGTTTTAATGAGCTCTTAAACATTCGTTTGTGGTGGGTTTTAAAATTTGGCATTGACATTGACCCAGGTGTTTGGCTGAATGCTGCTACACGCTGACAAGTCAACGCGTAGATTGAAAATGCAATGATACATCCAGACATCAACATTTAAATGCTTTGGTTGCATCCCAGCTTGCATAAACATTGATTCCTGTATGAGGACTACAAGCTATCAAGCATTGTGTAGCCCTATCTGCAAGCATGTATCCAAGCATTGTTGGTGGTCACATGATCATATCGGCGAGCGAAGACTCGCTCGCCGTTTGGGTCACGTGACTGGTGACAATGCGGAGAGTGCTACGTGTTGAGGACTACGCGTTGCTTGATACGCACCAACCATACATCATGTATGGCTCATTAAATGCGCATAAATCAGCGCATTCTATATATGTATTCACACTAGCAAATATAATTTATTTGACAGGAGAAATATGTAAAATACTGTGAGAGGATAATCAGTAATTATCGCAGCCATCACTGGAGCCATTGCAACCATTTACAATGAATATAAACTAGCGATAGGCCACTTCCCACCAGTCCTAAACTATATACAAAGTTACAATCTTATCTGAGCAGCACAGAGTGAGATATGCAAAGAAAGGGGATAACCACTCCCCTATCCCCCCACCTGGCATTTGTGAGTAGAGTAAGAATCTCTGAGCAAATGTAAATCATACATAAGATTCAGCATATCTGACAACCTCTGTCAACCCAGAATCTCATCCATAGCCCCTCAGGACTCATGTAAACTGGTGTGTACTGAGTTCCAAGTGTATCCATAGGCTCTCACCAAACCCCCCATGTATGATCCATCAAGTATCTCTATTAGAAATGTCCCAGAGCAGCGAACTATGGTAATCAAACATTCTGAATATAATGTACTCATTGGACTTCCCTATAGCATTCCCAATCGAACTGTATAGGGGGATGCATGTGAGATTTTTGTCACAACCTCTTCAAAGACGTTGTTTAAAGTGTAAGAGACTTGGCGACGGCGGAGGTATCGAGTGGCAAAGGCGAGTGAATAGACGAGCGAGTAAAGCGAAAGGCTGGCAGCGATGATAAGACAGTTGTTACTGAATGACTTGCAAAGGACGATGGTGGCTGAAGAGCCAAGTAGAAAAGGGTAATTGACGAGTGTAGAGCAAGCTGGGTAAACCAGGCTTGCTCAGGCTCGAATATATAGACCAAGGGCGTATAGCCCAGACAAAACAAGAGCGTACATCGAGTCAGACCTGCACAGCATAAGGCATGTGGTGAGTCATACATAACGAGGCAGCGTCTGACGAGCGCACAGCGTGAGTCAGACAAAAAGAAAACACAGCAAAGAAATGACTCAGGTCATGAGCCACGAGAAAGAAAGAACAAGCCACGAGAAACAGGGTGGGTCATGACAATTTTGCCCTTATTCTCACTGTTTCCCCTGTTTGGGATACTTGCAGTGGTCCAATTCAGCTAAGGATTCATGTATGGAGTCTTATAAGGTGCTATGAGATGATGAGCTCAAGGGAGCAGAGTTTCCCCGGTGGGACCTCTTAGTGTATGTGGCGCTTTTCAGGGGTAACTAGACTAGTAGCAGTAAATCATGAATTTATCACTCATGCTAATTCACGATAAACATACTATGTATATAGTCTGAAAGCTGCAAATCTTGCGCATTTTATGAGCTTTGTACCAACTGAATGTGACAGGATTTGGGAACACCCATTCCAACCCAGCATGTTCACTTGAAGCAACCTGCATTAAAGTTGCATGCTGGCCTGCATTTACTGGTGGATGGCCCTGAGAGTTGTACAGGCATTAGCAGGTGTCCAAGTGGCGCATATGAGAGCCTACGCGTTGACTTGTCAGCGTGTAGCAGCATTTAGTCAACCATCTGGGACACTGAGAATGCCAAATTGTAAAACCCACCACAAATGGATATTAAATAGCTCATTAAAACCGCATAATTCAGAGCTCTACGATGCTGTAATTAACTATGCCAGAATAAATTCCTAGTATGTACAACGCAAGCAATTACTATACTGAAATAATGTAAATCCTCACGCTAGCCTGATACAGCCATCGCACACCCAGCGTGAACATTGAGGGAGACTACAGGATATTTAAGCTATCTACCTGCCAATTTACAGCAAAATTCATTCAGTGGAAGCTGTGGAACCCAATAAATAGGGTCTGAAACCCACAAAAACAGCTACGTGTAGCTCTAATCAATGGCCCAATGCAGCCAAATCATCATTCATATAGTCACAAAACATGTAGCAAATGTACACAAGCACCCACAGAAACCCCCCTAACCAGTAGTACAAACCCCCCAGACCCGGCTCACAACTCACTGTGGGTCATTGGTCAGATGATGAGCCGTAATTCCGATAATTGGCATGTAGCCCTACGATGAGCTGATGCGTAACTCACACGATGAGCTACACGTAGGGCTGAGCCGCTCTACTGAAGTGACTCCGGGATGGCCCCTTCTCGACCGAGCACCTCGCCGTCCCTCTGCAAATCTGGGTGTTCCGACACTACATGAAGCTCCTCTCCGACATGCTGAAGCACAAGGAGAACGGATTTTCAATTGCAATTGGGATGATCAGTGATTATTGCCAGTCAGTGCCCTTCTGGTTTAACTCCTCGTCCTCTGCCTTAAACAACCCCGCAGTGAATCGATCGCTGTCGTGCCCGTCGTGGACCCTGCTGCTGAGGCGCCAATGCGTGAGTGGAGTCCTGATGTTGCCGAACCGTACGTGAACAGGTACCCGGATGAGCTGTTAGGTAGGTCATTAGGTTGTTCCTCAGACGCGATTACTAACACGTTTTTAGATCACGAGATGGACCGTGAGGAAGACAACGAAGGCTTTGCACAGCCATGGGATGGTGATGACGACAACGAACAGCCGAAGGCAGGTCCGTCGCGTCACGGTGACGCACGTGTCCCTGAGGATGATGAGTTCCTGACCGACCTTGAGATGGAGGAGGATGTTGACGTTAAGCCCTACACAGTGAAATATAGTGATGATGAACAAGCCTTTGACTAACTTTGTGTTGCTAACTCTTATATTGTGTTGTTGATGTATGCGCTTTTTCCCTGATTTTTTCGCCCATACTATATGCTTGTGACTATCTCCCCTATCCTCTTCTTCTTAACTCTTGTATGACATATACATGTTGTCTGCCTGTGGTATTGTTTGTCCATAACATGTATTTCCGTAGCAGTAGTCCAATGAATGATTGAAACAGTAACCACCAGTGTGACCTATCTTCCAGACTGCCTGATGTAGGGAGCATGTAGCTGCCTGGGCGACTTTATAGGGTGCATATAGCCACTACATAGACCATACAGCTAGCATATATTTAGATGTAGATCATGTGTAGAACCCGTGTAGATCCTATGTAGATACCTGGGAAGACAGGTAGCACCCATGTAGGAAGCATGTAGCTACCTGAGCGACTGGGTAGGACGCATATAGCTACTTCCTAGAGCGCATATAGCTACTTATTAGAACGCATATAGCGACTACATAGGACGCATGTAGCAAGTACAGAGGACAAACATAGTGCCTGCATATTTTGTGGCACTAGCACATATCAAAACATATGTTATATGTAGCAACTTGGACCCCTATGTAAAACACACGTGGATAGCCGGGCAGATATGCAGCTACCACAGGGTCCCACGTAGATGACCCAGCATACATGTAGAAGCCATGTGGCGGCTACTCTGGTTTATTCGCTTTCTACAAGGTGGTATATATCACTTACATAGTCCATGTGTAGCACATACATATATTTTATAGAATTTCTCTGTAGAATATACTTAGATGCTCTGTATATGCTAGGAATCAAATGCTATTCTACATAGAGCTACACGTTGCTACAGAATTTTCGATAACCTAAAGTGCTACAGTGTCTACGTAGTACTACCTGGCACCCTGTAGAAAAATGGTGGTTGCCAGATGCTGGACTTGGTTATTTAGTTATAGCCACAAGTGACACCTGTGAGGTTTCCGTATTGCGTAATAGAAATGCTAGTCAGCAACACAGCCCTCCTCGCGTACCTGAGGACGGGTCTTCGGCTAGTCTGAAGTCCTAGGTGAATAAAACAAATTAACTAGCAAAGACTTTTGCGTTCAAGTAAAATCAAAAGTAATCTACATAAATCGTGTCTTTATGCTAGGGCTCTGATAGTTTTCTCAATGGTGCCCTGCACCCAGCCTTTCGTGCCCTGCGCCCTTTCTTTTCTTTCGAGTCATTCGTGTATGCGGTTTATTCCAATTCTTTCTAATTCTTTCGACTGCGCGCCTCGTGTGCACAGCCTTTCCACATGCGTCGCTTTTGGCGTAAGGCCGCGGGCTTCCGGGCTAACCCCGAAGCCCCGTGATCCTTACAACACCCGAGCGCTTGACTTTGATTACGTTGCCTAGTCTAAACCCTGATCCAACAAGAGGCTGACTGCAAGTTGCAGTCTGCAACTCCCACAACACCAGTTGTTTATAAAATGGCTCACCTCCGCTCTCCGACTCCTAGACTCTCGCCAAGCTCGCTCGGCGCCTCCAAGATATCGGACTCGGATTACTTTCAGAAAAGCACCCAGTTCCGCATATGGCTGCGTAATGAGAAAGGCAAATACTTTGACGAGCTCACTGGCGAGCGCGCACGGCAGTGAGTCACTGGTCCGTAATGTAGAATGATGATTGGAGGCTTCGGTTAACGCATGGAAGTGGTTTGATAATCTGTAATCTACTTGTGTAGCTATTTCCGCAAGTTTGTAAAGGTGCGTCTCTCTCGCTGGCGAGGGTGAAGTCATTTTCATTGTGTAGTGTTTCCAGGCATGGAATCGTGGCCAGCTTCCCCAAGAACTCTACGGCGCGGACGCGGCAACTGAAAGCGCTCAGCCTGCATCTTCCCAGACCGCGTACAAATGGTCGTTCGTCAACAATCGCTCCAAAGTAAACAAGGATGAGCTCAAGGCGGCTCGCGAGGCTGGCAAGTCGCCTCTGCTCAAGTACTACTACCTTCTCACTCTCCGGTTGGTTCTAGTCGGCCAAGCAACATATGGGCAAGACGGACCATCGGACGTGGCACCACGTCGTACGCTTGGCCCTTCCCTTCCACCTTCCGAACGTACAGTTGGACCCACACTACCCAGCGCCTCCGACCTTACCTTGCATCGTGAATCTGAGGTCGATGACGCAAGGAAAGACCGAAAGGCCTCACACAAGCGGGCAAGAGAAAGACTGGAGGACGAGGATGGTGGAATTGGTCCCAAGCAGGTTGGGCGAGAGGGTGCAATGGACAAGAAGCGTGCGCGACGTGACGAAGACCGTGCCATGAGGGACAGGAAAGAGGACGGAGGACTGGAGGTCAGTGAGGATTTGTTGTTGGGTGCTGGGAGTAGCGATAGCTTCAAGGCTGCGTGAGTACATTCAACTGACCTATCGAGCCTGCCCATTAATTGATCCCTGAATTTCCAGCATTGCCAAGAGAGATGCGGCAAGGGCAAGGTGGGCGGAGAAGAAGCAAGCGGGTGGAGGAGGGGGTCCTTCGAACGAGCGGGTGGATGCTATGAAGGCACGGGATGCCCAGACGATGGCTATGTTCCAGAATATGGCCAAACAGCGTTTCGGTTGAGGGGAGCTATTCTCATATAAATGACGTTCTTTCTCCGTCCCACATTCCTGCTACAATGGTCGAGGTAGTCGCGGTCTACCCTGACTGAATGGTTCTAGGTCGGTGAATCTTCATGCTGTTCGTATTAGCTCGCCCATCAGATTCGGTATAACGAATGCAATGGCCTAATATTAGACGCCAAGGTCGCTCTGGCCAAGCCGATTTGTGTTTGCACGAAAGATGGATTTGGGAATAATCATACACCGGAAACAGGATGCAGGGTGTCACATTTAATTTTTACGTTCCAGACCTCTCGGACGCTCTTTAACAACAAACTTGTTCCCATCACGATCGGCAGACTTGCGAGTACGGCGACCTTTCGTGAGCCAGCCCCAGACGGAGCGAGGATGCTTGCCTCCCTTGGACTTTCCACGTCCACCACCGTGGGGGTGATCACATCTGAAGTAGACCTTAGTAGAGCGAGAGGAAGGTGAGAGTCCACTCACGCATTCATGGCAACACCTCGGACATGAGGCCGACGGCCTAACCACCTGCTCCGTCCAGCCTTGCCCAGATTCCGACCCTTCCAGTCGGCGTTGCTCACTTTACCGATAGTAGCGACACATCGTTGCATAATGTTGCGAACCTCGCCGCTCTGAAGCCGAACTTGGGTCCAGAGGCCCTTGTCGTCGTGAGCAACAATTTGGGCAAATGTGCCGGCGGAGCGAACGAGAGCAGCTCGTCCGTTGGGAGATAGAGCTACAGCATGGACAAGTGTACCGGCCGGAATGAGCCTCAAGGGGAGAACGTTCCCGGGTCGCAGAGTACGCCCACGGAGCACACCGAGCGAGAGGTTGGTCGAGGCGTTGGCAGCAGCGATATCGTTGGCATCGGGAGCAGCGGCAAGGGCAGATTGAGGGGAGGATGGGTTGACAAGCAGACGGAGGGACTTCTTGGTCGGTGCGGGCGAGTCGGTAAAGCCTTCGATGAGACCGTCAGGAATACCGCTACGGAAGCTTTCGACAATGTCGCCAGCGCGCAGACCATCACACGCTAGGATGTAGCTCCAAGGATTTTCGGCAGATGGGTCGCGGGATTTAATAAGTGCAATGTGGGCGCTCCGTCCGGGATCATACTCTATGCGCACAACGTCGTGGGGACCAGCGGTGGTACGCATAAAGTCGACGATGCGCAGACGCTGCTTGTGGCCGCCTCCACGCGAACGCACGACGACTCTGCCCCCTCGTCCTCGTCCAGCCTTCTCGCGCTTGGCAACAGTAAGAGATCGAAGAGGCCGTCCTTGGAACAAATGTGGGGAGATTGGGAGGCGGAGATGGCGAAGCGAGGGAGTGATTGGCTTGTATGTTTTGAACTGGGTCGACGAGCCCTGGAGCGCCGCGGACAGTGTCGAAGGAGGCGTCTTGGGCAGGTTTGGTTTCGCAAATGCCACTGCTGATGTAGACAGTGCCCTGCCTAGCGCTGTCACAGGCAGCGACCGCAACCTGGGAAACATGCGTGATCGTCGAGCAGAATTGAGCACGATCACGTGACACATTTAATTATCGTTCCTCCCTCCACCATGGTAGACATTTCGATTCACTCCATAAGTCGTAACTTACAGGCTTTTAGGATAACATCACAGCGGGCACAGCCGAGCTCCGCGATGTCACAAAAATCGAGCGCATTGGCGCGCACTCACACATCCGTGGGCTCGGACTGGACGACCGACTCGAGCCACGCCCAAACTCGCAGGGGATGGTTGGCCAGCCCAAGGCACGGCGGGCTGCAGGGCTTGTTCTTAAGATGATCCAAGAAGGCCGGATAGCGGGGCGCGCCATTCTTTTTGCGGGCCCACCTAGCTCGGGCAAAACCGCCATTGCAATGGGTGAGCACCAACATTTTTCTACCGGAACTATCTCACTTACCCGCTCCAGGCATGGCACAGAGTCTTGGCCCCGACGTCCCGTTTACCACCATCGCCGCTTCCGAAGTCTTCTCTCTATCTCTCTCCAAAACCGAGGCTCTCACTCAGGCACTCCGCCGGTCTATTGGTGTCCGCATCAAGGAAGAAACAGAGATCATTGAAGGCGAAGTTGTCGAACTCCAAATAGACCGCTCCCTCACTGGCGCGACAAAAACTGGTCGCCTCACCATCAAAACCACTGACATGGAAACCGTCTATGACCTCGGCCACAAAATGATTGACGCGCTCGCCAAAGACAAGGTTCTTGCTGGGGATGTTATTACCATCGACAAAGCTGCTGGGAGGATTACCAAGCTCGGTCGCAGTTTCTCGAGGAGTAGGGACTATGATGCTATGGGTGCTGATACCCGCTTCGTGCAATGTCCTGAGGGCGAAATCCAGAAGCGTCGCGAGGTCGTGCATACCGTGAGCTTGCACGAGATCGACGTGATCAACAGCCGAACACAGGGCTTCATGGCGTTGTTTGCCGGTAAGCGAACTCTCTATTCCTCGCAAACCTGTACTCACGCGAGTCCAGGCGACACTGGTGAGATTAAACCTGAACTTCGCGATCAAATCAACACCAAGGTCGGCGAATGGCGAGAAGAAGGCAAAGCCGACATTGTCCCAGGTGTAAGCCCCCGTGCTGTTCCTTCTCGTCTATGCCTCACAAATGTCTCAGGTCCTTTTCATCGACGAGGTCCACATGCTTGACATTGAATGTTTCTCCTTCCTCAACCGTGCCCTTGAATCTGATCTCGCCCCACTCGTCGTAATGGCTTCCAACCGCGGTGTCGCTCCTGTCCGAGGCACTAAATTCAAGGCCCCGCACGGTCTCCCTGCCGACCTTCTCGATCGTATTCTTATTGTCAGCACGCGCCCATATGAGCCCGATGAGATTGCCCAAATCATTCAAATCCGGTACGTTGCCCTCCTTTTTTCCCGCTCACTAAGTACCAACACACGCTCCCAGCTGCCAAGAAGAGGACGTCTCTCTCGAACCGGACGCACTCTCTGTTCTCACTTCCATGGCTCAACAAACCACCCTCCGCTACGCCCTCCAACTCATTGCCACTGCCGCACTCATCGCACGCCGGCGGTCAAGCACAACCATCTCGGTACCCGACCTGCGCAAGTGCTACACCTACTTCCTAGACGAGAAGCGTAGTGTTCAATGGTTAAAAGAGCAGCAGGGGAGTTTGATGTTTGATGAGGCTGCACCTGGGGAGGCAATGGACACTGCTTGAGCGTAGATTTTCATGCTCTATACGCTATTCGAGTGGCGGATTTATTGCCTTGCGATGTGTCATAGAATAAAAAACACATTTATATAACTGTCATAAAGCTTTATCCCTCAAGACAGCGAGAGGATCCAAAATAGTTTAAAGACTCTAAAGTTCCTTTTCCCCATTTGATCAAATCAAACAGCAACCTTTTTTTACTCTGGTGACAAACTTGTTCAGGGACGCCGCCGATCGTACAAACTTTATCACCCGGTCCAGATCTCGTCGACAACGGTTCACTCCAAGACTCAGATCACTGGACATCGACATCAGTTCTGACTCCATCCTTCGCTGTCGCTAGATACTATATCCGTAGACAATCACAGTTCTATTTCCGCAGTTCATAGGTCCTGAAGCAATACGGACAATCCCGAGTGATATATAAGGGGATTCGAGGCTGTTGACGGCAGATTTTGAGGCGTCTCTTCAATCCCTAAATACATCAACTGGAAAAAGAAACACTCTACATGGCTTTATTGAGGGCGAAGTCTCGAAAGTAATCATTTGGGACCATGTATTTGAGGCAAAACACTCTTGATTCATCCGGCACATTTTATAAAACAAGCTATACTGTAACATATGAATTCGGCGTAAATCGATTCTTAGAGTATTATCACCACTTCGTAGGTTCAAACACTGCAATCACATGCAAGCATATGAAACTTTACTTGGTTCATGTCCAAGCGCATACATCGAATTCAAATCCATAAAGCGACTGCAGACGTCTCATGTTGCGGTAGTTGCACTGAAGGCACTACTTTTATATATTGAAACCAGGCTCAACTTTCGGAGTAGCTCAGCCACGGATCCGACAACAGCTCTTTGGCAGCCAGCCTTTCTTCCGGCATCCAGCACAACATCTTCTTTGCAAATGCTAAAAACAGCCTTTTATCCTCGCCGATCAATGACTGAACAGAATCTTCGAGCGTGCGATTGGCTGGGATGAGCTCTGGGTTCTGGAACGTGCCTGCACAAACAAAACCCTTGATCAATGAGAGACATAGGTTCCCATACTAAGCATATCATTACCGTCGAGATTGAAGTAATGTGCTGTTTCTGTACCACGCTTCAAAAGCTCGATTGGTGGAGGTCCAAAAACTCCAATCAACTGCGCAAGATGTGCCCTGCATGTATACTCGTCGAATCGAATGTCGGGTCCGTCGCAGAGAGGTTTTGCCTCCAACAATTCCCACATCTAAACATCATGAGCACGACATTTACTGGAAGTACTTTTAGACGTACCAACAACCCCAAATTCCAAATATCAGCACTGTAAGTCCAGCTGGCGAGCAGAGTAACTTCGGGAGCTCTGTAAATATTTGGCTGAATTGGGTGGTTGTGAAGTATACGGGCGTCGCCTCGAATTGCGGCATCAAAGTCGGCAAGCTTGGGCGCGCCCGGTGGAGTTTTAGGGAGGCCCAAATCCGCGCGTGAGCGATACCCGGTTCGATCCTCGTAGATTTTACGAGGGGACGGGTCTGTTTCTTCACTTAACGCGGCTGCGTCGAGTATCGAGATGTCCTCAACTCCAACAAGGATGTTCCAAGGTTTGATGCCTTTCTAAAATTGAGGAAGTGTTCACGAAATGATAAGGTGGACGCACCTGTGTGTATCACATGGCAAGAATCGTGCAAGTACTCCAGCGCGCATAGCATAAATCTCATTATATGCTTGAGGGTATCAGATGTATACCGGCCGTTCGGGAAGCGTTTTTGAAACAACCAAATGGGCTCTCGTAGGGGGTCGTACACCAAACAAACGTGCACTCCGTTGGGGCCGTCGAGGTTAAATGAATCGCGCACGGTTCGGATGAAATAAAGCGCCTTATTGGATGGGTCGACAGTTGCGATATGCCTAGAAATCGTCAGCTCGTTCTCGGCCAAGATTTTGTCGCCGTAGTCGTTCGTGCAAACTTTTAACGTGACATAGCGGTCTTTCTCCCAATTCCATCTATCAAATTATCAGAAATAATGATTGGCTAAAACGCATACACTCACCGGCGCAGGTCACGAGCCAGCCACACCGTAGAGCTTCCACCGAAGCCAAGCTTCGCGGCAATTTTGTAGTTGGAGTTGAACACGTCTCCGATCTTGACAGGATAGAAGTTCTTGGGATTGTAGTCTCCCATCCTCTCCTCATCGAGGGGGATGTCGAGAGGTAAAATAGCTGGGGGCTTAGTTGGAGCAGAAGAAAACAAAGCGCGCCGCAAGAATGCCACTGCAGGTCTCGACCATGACATGCCGTTAAGGTAGCAATTGGGTCAAGCTAAGTGGGACCAAGACAAATAGAATTAGGTTTGAAGGGGATGGGTGCTGGATATGTCCCTAATCCAAGAATAGAGCGATAGGATGCCTGAGGTAGCGAACTGCTACCGGGCAAAGCAAAGTGAGAGACTGATCGTGTAGGGGTAGTAAAAAAAGCTTCAGATCTAAGCGGGCTCGGCCGCGCACTTTGTAGAAACACAGAAAGACTCCGACTTGCACGAGTGGCACGGGTGGCAACACAGAGGGTGAAAATGGTGGGC
>MU132183.1:26560-49419 GCA_015039395.1 Ceratobasidium sp. AG-I
AGTTAGAGTTTAGGGCTGTAAAGGTGAAGATAGAGTTCTACGTTCAGTCAAAGTCTGAGCTCCGCGGAGGAACAATTTGTTAGGCTGTGTTCATTCATCAGAAAAAGGTTCATATATGCAGTCAAACTCAGCCGCTGAAAGGTAGACAAGTGGCTCTTTGCCACCAAGAATCGCCCAAGCATATATAGCGGATGAGCACGAAACATTTCAGCCATTTCTATACCACAGTCTCCTTACATCGAGCGCAATCCGTCATCCCTATCTTACTACCACACCATTATGAGTGCATCGATTCAGCGTGGATTCTCTAGCTCTGCAAGGACTTTGATTAACTATGTGTGGAGAGGAACGCAACCAGTCCCAGAAATAGAAGGATACGTGACTAATTACATCGGAAAAATCCCCATCCTCGCGCATATAACAGAAGCTGAAGTGCAGTGGGTGATGTTTAGCTCAACACTGAAGAACCTCAACACTGATGTGACTCTCCCACCAGCGGTCAGGTTCATACATCTACCGCAGATCCAGTGCCTCGTGCCTCAATGGTGCTGAAAGCAGAGGGAAGGAAGATTGTTTCAATTCACGCCTACGGGGATGGAAGGGTCACATTCTCCAAATTACCGTACAAGCAGTTCAACAGCAAATAATCACACTTCACGTTTCTAGTGATAATTGATGTGATTCTTCCGTAGGGAATCTGTAATTTATCTGAAGTTATTGTATATTACACTCGATTGTCCCTTTTCATTGATTCGCCTGAAACGGTTGCCTCTAAGATCTGGGAGGACATTGCAGGTCGAATGGCTAGAAACGAATGGTTGCATGAGCTGACCAGCTTTCACAACTAAGTACTTGGGCAAACAAGGTAGCTATACTGGCTGAATGGTGTTATTTTATTATAGTAATTTGTCTGGCATTCTTAGTTTACGATGGAGTGAGTGACGCAGAATGCATTAACAAGGTAAGTTGATTGAAGCTGTGCAGTATGAGGGAAACGAATGGCGCAGTGGATTACCGGAGTAGGGATCTTCGATACTTCGGTAAGCTCAGCCACAGGTATCCAGAGAGTCCGTTACAAATGTCACTTTTGTATACATCTCGGAGAACTTGAAAGGTACTAAAAGTAAGAACCCGGTTTCTCAAAAAATATTACATAAATTCAATTGATTGACGTCTGAAAATCTACAGATATGGCTGAGTTCCAGTAGCTGTTCAGGTGCTGGTGATGGACACGACCCACGTTTCGATGACTATTCGTGCTAAATGCATCTTGCGCAGCTAGTTGGGCTTCTTGGGTCAATGCCCATTGAGTTATTACAAAGAGCTCAGCAAAAATTGCCGTAGTTGAACGAGCGCTCCACAGACTCCCTAGTCGTGGTATTGCTCAGGATGCCCTGTGAGGATCATGAGCGCTCCGGAGCACATGCCCCAAAGTTCGGTCTTGCTCCAGAGCATTTGGGGGCGCTTTGGACTGGATAGAACACTTGAAGACACTCCCCGCTACCCGGGGCGCTCCTCAGACCAACGGGGATTTTCCTGAGAGAGATAGAAACACAGCG
Organism: Ceratobasidium sp. AG-I; assembly: GCA_015039395.1. Taxonomy (NCBI): domain Eukaryota; kingdom Fungi; phylum Basidiomycota; class Agaricomycetes; order Cantharellales; family Ceratobasidiaceae; genus Ceratobasidium; species Ceratobasidium sp. AG-I. The sequence goes on from MU132183.1 coordinate 28,120, forward strand.
CTACTTTAATCAATATGGTGACAGACATTTCTTTCCGGAATCGTGAAATATGAACTCAAACTTGTTGCGCAGGCACCTTCAAGAACCCAGAAATCATTCCGGAGGAATGTTCACTGGAAGACTCGGTGACCACTATGGAGGGAAAATGTTTTTGGAATCTGCGAAGAAGATGCTGAATTGGTTGCTGGAGGACCGAAAGACTGCCAGGGAGCTGCTGGAGGATTATTCTTAACATCAAGATAGATGTGCTCTCAATGTGAGCCGCTGGTTGGTGTTTCAATTACTGGCGGTTGTCTATTTTGGGTTATGCTCTGGTACTATTAGCTTCCCTTCACCGGGCCCCGAGCTGCAGAGTTGACCTTCAGGATGATGATCATGGATAATCGCACTCTATCTATACAATAATATACCGCTATCCGGTGCATATACTCCACATAGCACTTTAATCTCCATCAACCACCATGTAACACATAAGATTTATCACAACCCACTCGATGTATTTCATTTATAGCGCGTACACACTACTCAAGATCAATTGTCGTACCACGGCGAACACTTCCCCACCCTACCAGACGCCAATGCTAAGGAGCACGAGTGAGTATAGGAAAGTAAGAACAGGCCTTGGTTTCAGACTGACCTTGTCAATTCTTCGGCTCAGCGCAACTTTCTCGCCGACCTCAGTACATGCGGGGCTGGTGAGGAGAATTTTCACAAGGTCTCCCTAAATAATTCATACGATCGGTCAAGTTGTGATAAGGGTGGGTGTCGTTTTGGGACTTGCCTTGGTAGACATGACTCGCCCGCCGGTGGAGGTAGAGCCGATGTTGACCATCAGGACTTCGTTCTTGGCCAGTTTTTGGACCTAGATACGACGAGGATTAAAGCAGGATTTAATGCCTGAGCATGTATGACGCACCTTGGTCTGCTTCTTGTCCTCTGTTTTGACACCGAGCAATCGTCGCAGAAGGAAGAAGCTGATCTCCAATTCTGTATGGCGTTGGTGTCAAGGTAGCCCAAATCCAAACTCAAGGCTCTCACCAGTATAGACCGCAGGTAGCATCCCCACAGCTCCCAAAACCTGCCCCACCAAACGATCCGCTCGACACAGAGTCGGATCAATCCTCGTACCGACACCAATGAGCCCACCCGGCACCGCAAACTTCAAATCATTCTTCTCCGCTAACAGCGTGATGATCTTCGAAAATATCGGACGGCATTGGACCTTTCCCTCATTGTCCTTTGTGATAATCCCAGGGCGGATCTCTACTTCCTGCCCGACGCGAAGGACACCTTGGAGGATGGACCCACCGGCAACACCACCACGCAATTCATCGACTTCAGCACCAGGTTTGTTTACGTCGAACGAGCGGATTACGATAAGGCGGGGAGAAGAAGTGAAGTCACGGGTCGGGGTGGGGATGGTACGGAGAATATATTCGTTTACGGCGTCAATGTTGTATTTGAGCTGGGCGGAGATAGGGAGGATGGGGGAGTTCTCGGCAATAGTGCCTGTAAAGGATATTTGAGTCAGTCCACCGGGACGATGGACTAGATGCACACCTTTCACAAATTGCACAATGCTCTTGTGATGTTCCACTGCAGCCTGTTCGCGAATGAGATCAACTTTGTTCTGGAGGATGATAATATGCTTGAGCTTCATGATTTCTACGGCGGCAAGATGTTCAGATGTTTGGGGTTGCGGACAGGTTTCGTTGCCCGCCACAAGAAGAAGTGCGGCGTCCATGACGGCCGCACCGTTGAGCATGGTCGCCATCAGAATGTCGTGGCCTGGGCACTGTAGCGCACGCAATTAGTCCCAGGCGTATACTCGCCTACGAACCACATACATCGACAAAGGATACGTGACTGAGGACCAATAAGTGGACAGGCTAAATGCGAGGTTAGGGCACATACCGCATAAGTTTCATTCTTGAACCACAGCCCGGACGCTCGCAAGGCGGTCGCTCCTCCATATCCGACCTGTAAGATTTGTAGCAACCTGGGCGAGGGCATTTCTCGTTTTCGCATTTGTAGATCTACAGAGAGTCAGATGCGGCCGTTATGTGAGTCATCCAACCAACTTTTGCGTTTGCGTAGCCTACACTACGGTCAGTGAAGGTGATATTAACATCACAAGCTACTCACCAAGCTTGATGGTGATGTTTCGCTCGAGTTCGTTCTTGAATCGGACAGTCATGACGCCAGAGATGGCCTTGACCACTGTCGATTTGCCGTGCGCGACATGGCCAATAGTTCCGAGGTTGATTGTGGCCTGCGACTTTTTAGTCGACAAAACAGAGGATTTATATATCACTGACCTGATTCCTGATGACCTCTGGTGAGTCGGGGGTGAGCTTGGAGACATCGATCTGGACTTCCTCTGCCATGGTGAAGGGTGAGTCAAATTTAGTCACGTGGCTCACGTGACTGTCTCTAACTTGTTATGGTCACGTGTCGCTGTTGACTGTAAACACGACTACGACGAGGACGACCCCGGCGACGATGGAGGTGAGCAGCTCACCACACGTGACCACCCAGCTACTGACGGGACTAGGAGTACACCGAGCACGAGATTGTCTACGACTCTTACCTACCTGGAGACTATGAGGCATATCCGGAGGATGACTGGAACAGCGCAGACTACACCCAGTACTATGGCGCTGCGTGAGTATCTTCTCTGTGGCTTTTCATCTTGTGCTGACTGTGGTCCAGTGAAAACGAGGGCATAGATATTTTTGTTCCCCTGCTACTGTTCACTCTCCTCGGTATCTATCTGGTCTACAACCGCTACCATACAATTCGCAACCGAGCCGTCCGATTCGCTATCCCTGCCCCCGACGCGTCCTTTATCAACTGGCGCTCCCTGATTATACCCAATCCCCACCTCAACTCTCACCAGGATGACCCGATGCTCCTCCCCAGCCACAGTGACCCCGCATGGCGCGACACCATCCAGCCAGAAGGCGCCGAAGCTGAAATGGTCCACGAGCGAAAATTCGTCACCAGCTACGACCCCAGCACTGGACAACACATTGCCACCATTCCTTGCGATCGCCCCATTGAAATCCGTATGTATCCCACGATCCCAATTTTTTTTCACTCCAGCTCACACTCTCGGCAGACCACAAAATCCAACTCGCTCAACGCGCTCAGACCTACTGGGCCCGCTCCTCCTGGGTCGAGCGCCGGCGTGTTCTCCGCTCCCTCCTCCGCTGGACTATTGATGAAAAGGAAACTATCGCTCGTGTGTGCTGTCGAGATACTGGAAAGACAAGTACGCCTTTTGTGATGCTTCCCTTGTCCACGTGTTTATCCCTGATCTAGTGATCGACGCCGCATTTGGCGAGATTCTTACCACCTGCTCCAAGGCTCAATGGCTGATCAAGAACGGAGAGCGTACCCTGCGGACTGAGCGCCGTGGAGGAAACCTCTTGCTAGCCCACAAATTCTCCACCGTCCAATACGAGCCCCTCGGTGTCGTCTCAGCTATCGTTTCATGGAACTATCGTGAGTTCCCCCCTACCGTTTTTATCCTCACACTCACCTCGTCTTGCAGCCTTCCACAACGTTCTATCTCCCATCCTGGCCGCCCTCACCGCTGGAAATGGTATTGTCATCAAGTGCTCCGAGCACGTTGCCTGGTCCTCCCGCTACTTTGTCGCCGCCGTCCGTGAATGTCTCCGGGTCTGCAGATGGGATCCTGACCTCGTGCAACTCGTCGTTTGCCTACCGGAAGATGCCGAGGCACTCACCACGTCTCCGCTTATCAGGTGCGTGCCCTATCGCTAGCAATGCGTGTGGCCCTTCTCTAACGTTTGATGCATGAATGCCACAGGCATATCACGTTCATTGGGTCAGAGGAGGTTGGAAGGCGTGTGGCAATGGCTGCGACTGTTCATCTCACCCCATGCACCCTCGAGCTTGGCGGAAAGGACCCTGCGATTGTTCTCCCCGGCACGGACGTAATGAAATGGGCTGGCATGTGGATGCGTGGTGTCTTGTGAGTTTATTGCTCTGTTGCTCATCTTCGCCCGAGGATGTCTCTGACGAATCACTACGTTTCAGCCAAGCGTCTGGACAGAACTGCATTGGAATTGAACGCTTCATCGTACACTCCTCCGTCTACCCTCAATTTATGGCTGAAATGGACCGTCGCATCAAGCTTCTCCGCACAGGCAGCGTCCTGAACGCGTCCGCCGAAGGCTTTGTTCAGATCATCGATACCGGCGCAATGATCTCCTCTGCCCGCTTCAACGAACTCGAGCGACTCGTCCAAGCTGCGGTAGAGGACGGTGCAGATTTGGTAGTAGGTGGCGGACGCTGGAGAAACCCATACCTTGAGGAAGGACTGTACTTTAGCCCTACTTTGCTCGGAAATGTCGGAGATCAAATGGAAATTGCTCAAACCGAAGGTACGCCCATCCTCATCCTGATAAGTGCTTAGGCTAATTATATTCGTGATAGTCTTTGCGCCAATTATGCTTGTTATGCCATACGATACCGTCCCTGAAGCCATTGAAATTGCGAATAGCACCCGCTACGGGCTCGGCGCTAGCGTTTGGGGACCGGACGAGACACTCTGCGCGCACGTTGCTCGGGAACTCGAATGCGGCATGGTATCTATCAACGACTTTGGGGTCTTCTACGTAAGTCCCTCCCTGCTTTTGCTAGGCAAACGCTCTAACAAAGTGTCTAGTTGAACCAGGATCTGCCATTCGGCGGTGTTAAAGCATCCGGCTACGGACGATTCGGTGGGCCCGAAGGTTTGCGCTCGCTCACGAACCCCAAAGCTGTGATTGTCGACCGGTGGCCGTGGATCGTCCGCACCCAGATCCCGCGTGTGTTAGACTATCCTATTGGAAGTCTTGTCAGGAGCTGGTGCGTTTCTCCCTCCTTATCCTGTTGCCTGAGCTAATGTTGGTCTGTTCACAGGGAATTTGTGAGCGGCTTGACAAACTTTGCGTATGGCGACAACTACCGAGAACAGTTCGATGGGCTGGTCAAATTAGTAAAAGCCGCTCGAGCAGGAGGTGCTGCATGAGGAGTCGGATTCTTGGGAGGGTTTGCGAGACAGATCTAGAATATATTACCATTGTGTTTTGGGTGGATCTTTCGTGTGTGGTTGTGACTACCTCGTCTTGGGTGTTTGTACAGACTGTAGTAATGTCCTGTTTCTCTCATACATTTACACATGTGCAGTTAGTGTTCCGAACTGGAGTCTCCCTTCAAAAGAAGATACAGCTCATCGTTATAACAAGCCAAAAAAAGATAATTCTACAATAAGCAGTTGGTAAATATTGAAACAAAGGAAGCGCAGACCAAGTCCCAAAAAATCAGCAAAGGAAGGCCCAAGTAAATTAAGGAGACGTCTATTCTCTAGAGAAATTCTGAGCCCATCGCTGCACTCGATTGTTAGGCTCAATGTTTTCCAACAGATGCGTATTGACTCACAGACACGAAACCTCACAACTCTTCAACGTCAAGGTCCGATCTAGAATGCGGACCATCTAAGGGCAGGGGTTCGAGCGTTTGATTTTCCCTATTCGTTTGCACCGCGCGCCTCGCAATCCCTTTGAACCTCCGATTACGCTGATGGTGTGTGTTTGCCACCAAGTCGATCCTACGCAACAGGACGGAAGCGTACGCAAATCGGATTGTATCAGAATCTGGATATGAACGCAGCATGAGTCCCAAAATGTTGCTTTCTTTAACATCCCTGTATGCACTAATCGGCACCTCCTTGATGATGGACAAAAATACCCCGGAGAGGTGCTTTTGAACCACGTTTTCACCCCCTGTAGGTGAATGGATAACCATGTTCTCGCCGTCTATGGGCGAGCTGCATCGGCTGAGATAAACCTCTGCAACCTGCAGTTCGAGATCCATATTCAGCTGCCGGGTGCGAGCCACGTGTTGCCACAACTGAGACATGGCGAATAGCGCAGTGCGATGATCATGAGGGAGCGAGCTCATTGTCGTGTGGAATAGTAGAGCGGGGACGTTTCGAGTGCTTAACACCTCATCCAATTCTTCTTCGGATAACGTTCCTATGTCGTACGCCATAAGCAAGTTGGTGCAAGCTCGCTTCAGTCCAATTGAGTCAACTCGACAGAGGCTCTCGATCGTGAACGCATAGATTGGGATGCCTGGCGAGGTCGAAGGCCTGGAGCGCAGCAATTTCAAGTACGCCCCTACCCGGGCCTCATCATGCGGAGTTGTGCCAGCCTGCGGTAGACCCAGTGCGGGAAACATACCGGGCGCAAGAATGTCTGTAATCTGCTGGTGAGGTGCATAATTTGGGCTCGGCCACGGAAGAGTGTGAATGTATTCCGCTGGAAGACCTATTGAGGTGCGCAACAGTGACACAGACGCGGCCAGGAGCATGTTGTAGTCGGCATCGATCACTCCATTAGGCTCGTAGTGACGCACAAGCTCCAACAAGCCAAAGACTAGGAGAGCTGGAGTAGTTTCGCTATTAATTTTTTCAAGAGACGCATGATGTTCGATCATTTCAATGGCTCGTTCCGCTCGCGACCCACGATCGAGTGGGGGGCTTAGTCTCCAGCCAGGGTAGTCACGTTGCGAGAAAGCGTACGCTGAAAGTATAACTCCAATAAAGTAGAAATCTTGACGCGAATGCCTATGAGCAAACAAAACCCGAACGAGCCGTGTTGGATAGATATTTAGCTGAGAAGTTTCAGCCGGAGGCAAAGCACAGCAGAACAGCATTGCCGTCGCCTTGACCAGAGCGAGCAACGCGGCCGGATGCAACTTAACCTCTGCCCGTAGGTGTTCTTCGAGCAGTGAAGTTGCCAACTCGACCACTGTGATATCGTCTTGTGTATTATTGAAAATCCTTAGAGAGTGTGACGCCGCCGTGCTTCCAATCCTAAGTGCGTTGAGATTAGCGGTTGTTGGTTTGAAGTTTCCATATCCAAGGCAATCAACAACGTCCCTACGTCAGATATGAGGTTTCAGCCACAACGCTCAAGGGTTAATTAAAATGATTGGCACTCACCGCTCATTTTTGGATTGCATGTGCCATACCATAACTTCAAGGCGACTCGACCCCACCTTCTCCGTTTGTTTGTCCTCGTTGTGTGTTGGGCTTTGGTGCTCGGACTGGAGAAACGCCAGCGCACGAGTATACAAAGAGATGGCCCTTTGGTACTTTCCAACATAAGAGCTACTGGCAGTTAAGCGTCGACAGATGAGCATCGCCGCATCGCACTCCTTTAGCAGTTGCTTAGGCAAGCTCTCGGTAGCTCCAGCAATAGCCTGAAGCGCCATATCCACCGAGCTTGGAACTTCACAGTTCACAATCAACCAGTGGAGTGCTCGGCTTGTAACGTGGTCTTGTTTTGGATTTTCCTCTTCTCTGCTTGAGGAAGTGACAGAAAAAAATGTTCGGTATGTCTGTCCAAGTAATCTAGATAAAGTAGTGGTATAGGGGCAAAAGACGTATAGTAGCGGCAGGATAGTTGAGAGCGTGTAAAGGCTAAGCGAGATTGCCGTGATTACGAGAACTGGGACGGCTACACCAAAGTGTATATTCCAGAGATAAATCGATAATCCAATGGCAAATAACACTTGAACAAAGGATTCAGCAATTCCCTCAAAATGTTTGGTCAGGAACACTCACAAAGTGCCAGGTGGATTAGCGAGGGTAAAAAGACAAGTAGCTCTTGCATCTTCCAGCGTACAAGCCCATCCCAGCGCTGCTGGCGTCGACGTGCTTGTTGACATGGATGTCCTGTACGGCCAGACATGTAGGAGTAGCACCACTCCTTTGCGAGCATAGCCACGAGTGATACGGCAACACTGAGGCTCAGAGATAAAAACCAGAGAACATTCACGCAGATAGTCGAAGCAGAAGGTATGAATCCCGCGTCTTTTGATGCGGCCGAAAGGGGCGACATAGATTGGTTGTTGCCAGACATCGCGAGTAACGTCTGAGAAATGAGGAGCAGAGATCGAGCAGAAGCTTCAGTTGGGTCTGGTTGCAAGCCCTTGGCACTTTCAATCACAAATCTATTTGATGTGTTAAACCGAGGTTCAAACATAAAACGACCAACTTACGCGGTAGAGATAGCTGAAAAAAGTGCGGCCTGGAAATAAGATTGATTAGACGCCGAAGAACCTTGTTGAGCACCAACGCACGAAAACTACTGCAAGTTGAGTAATGACATTCTACATCAGAAACAGACAAAACTCACTAAGGATAACATCTAGCGATCTAGTTCAAAACTCAATTAGCGCACGCCAAGATGATTTACAAGTTTCGTTTCTGCTCACTTGTTCCACCCGTCTACTAGTTCGGCGTCCCATTGGTCGGCTTCCTTGACGTAAGTCTTCCAAAACCGGGCGTCTTTACCCAGCTCGGCCCCATACTCTTCACCGCCCCCTAACAGTATTTCATTCAACTGAAATCTTTTAGCATGCTATGAGTAGGATAAGGGTATAGGTCACCTTGGGTAGGGGTTTAGTTGTGGGGGGTGAGGAATCTGACGCGTACCCAGGCTCCAATTTGTCCTTCGTTGTGGTACTAGCCCGTAGAGTTTGATCTGAATTAGTCTATAGGCCCAAAGTTTGTTTTCAGCAACATGCCGACAGAATTTCATAGTAAGGAAGAGCTGAAAACGTAATAACGACAATAGAACTTGCCATCTGAGCATTCATATCCGATTCCGTTTCGACAGGGGCGGCACCAGGTTCGAGTATATCATCCCGCGTTGCAGTCATTGGTCGTTCTGAGTGATGCCCTGGTAAGATTATCATCTTCGTTTGTCTGGATGGGCGTTGAGCGGAAAGACGTGGTGCTGCAAGAATAGACGCCCACCGGACACTAATCGGTTCCTGATTTGTCCAGGTCATAAAAGGCTGACATGCTGGCGCGTCAGAAATGCCGGAGGTTTTATGACCAACGGGATCATTTTGTGTTAGATAGGTTTGCTCAACCTCGAGGAATGTTGGTTAGGGTTTTCTTGTACTTTTCATTTGATAGATAAATACTTCTTGTCTCTGTACAATCTGGTACGACAACAATCCTATGGACATCAGACTGAAATTATCTAATACTGTACACCATTGACGTACCCGTGTGCGCACTACTGTAGGATCCACAATCTCAGAGGTCACAACGTCTATATAAATGCTTAATAGACTGGGTAGTTAGGTTTAGCATGTTACCCATGGGGGATGTTTGAACCTGACTCAAAGACCGCCGATCGGCGCCAACAGATCGCCAATATAGTAGCGAGCTGGACAAGCCATACTCCGCGAGGGGGCCCTGGCCTAGTAAGATGGACATGCTAATTCGTTCAAGGTAATTACGTTCAAACGTTATGAAAGTTGAGAATCGGCGCCCACATGCGTTTGATTAGTTGAATACCCGTTTAAGCGCTAGTGAATTTAGATAGGGGGAATATATAATTGTGAACTTTTCATCATTACGAAGGCAACCCTCGAAGACCGATTCCACCCAACAAGATTGAAACCGTTGCATATTTAATGCAGGTTCCTTTCGGGCACGCCTCCACCCCGTATATGCAGCAAGTAGGTATCCTAGTGAGTGGAGGTACTTTGCATCAAAGTTGGCGGGCCGCCTGTTCTAAAACATTATTACTAGACGAACACAGCGCACCATTCTTTGTCTCTCTCCAATGTGGGATGAGATCATCAATGATCAACGTATGAATTTCATATTTAAGAATTCAAAAAATCAGCCCCGAAGATGCCCAGGAACATATATGGGCATATCATTTATACGCTGCAGACGGGGACTTGATTTACGTTTCCCCCGGTCGAGAAGGATCCATTCGGGCAGCTTGTTGAAATAAATTTCGCTTGGTTCATTAAAAGAGCTTGACACCTCGTCGTTTTCCACCAGCGCACCAAAGATTAGTTCTATGTTGTTTTCTGACCCGAGTATTTTCCCGGACTTTAGGCATGGCGCAAGAAGGGCCCGCTGAGCAATATTTAAGCAATACGTAATGGCCAAATAAAGAATGGACAGATTTAGCAATTGTCTACAGTTGTTTCAGCCGGGTTGGTCAATTAATATACTGTAAGGAAACATATTACTGTGAACTCGTCGTTATCACGAGGGCAATCCTCGTAGTTGATCAGAAACGTGCTGCAGCACGCCGCCTACTCGATGCCAAAGTGGGTCTGACAAAGTACCACCTCTCGCGTGAATAATGCACTCGAGTAACCGGCTGAAATACACCCCTCCTGGTTTGAACGGCCCTGAAACCTCCTCGTTTCCCAGCCATGCTTGTTCAAAATGTACCGCCAATGCATCGCGAATGAGCTCGAGCTGTTCCGTAACATTATGTTTTTCTGCAAATCCCAACGGTGGACCAAGGAGCGTCTGGCCCACATTGTTCAACTCCTGTGTAGGCCTCAACAGGAGAGTCGAGATGAGCCATAATTGACCAGCTGCAAATGTAGCCTTGGAGGTGTCTGTAGACTCTAGGGTGCGGAGCAACAGTGGGATGATATCTCGTTTGGCCAAGTCTGCCGCCAACTCGTTTGACATAGCTGTAAACGGAATCCTGTTCATGATTGTCAAACAGAGATTCCTAAGTGATACAGCTTGCACCCGATAGAGGCTTTCCACCACGAATGCGTAGGCTCGCTCGATCCGTCGCCTGTCAACGCCCACCGAGTTATATACGTCGCGCATTGCCTGCAGGTATGCACCCAACCGTGATTCATTCGTAAAGAACAAAGACTGCTTCGAAGCAAGAAGAGAGCCAGAATGTATATTGTCCAAAATGCGGTGACTCGGGTTGAAAATATTCGGCGGTGGAAGCGTGTATATTGCTTCGTTGGTATGAAAAGGAAGTAATGCAAATGCTCTAGCGATCACTTCATAGTCCTCATGTGCAAGTCTGTAGGTCTCCGAGTGGGATAAAAGCTCGAACAGCCCAAAGTGGATAAGTGTAGCCGCGGTTCCACGATCAATGTCTTTAACCAAAGATGCATAGTGTCCAACCATTTCAATAGCTCTTTCGGCCCGAGAGATGTGATTCAACGGGGGTTTGTCCGTCCAACCAGGGTAGTCACGTTGTGAGATTGCAAAGGCAGCCAACATCACTCCGATGTAGCTTCGCGCTGCAATACGTTCTTCGTATTCCTTTGGGAGTCGGCTGAAGTGGACAAATGCCCGCACCAGCTTGATCGGAAAAGCTACAGCCTTGTGCGGCTCAGAATGAACCAGTGCGCAAGAAACTAGTATCTCCGTGGCCTTCACTACGGATAGAAGTGCTGCCGGGTGTAGCCTGATTTGGTCGTAGAGATGTTGCTCCAGTAAGGAAGTAGCGAGAACAATAGCGCCAAGATCCCCTTGATGTTTATCGCTGAATATCTTCAGACAGTCAGACGCAGCAGTACTGCCAATCCTCAGGGCTGTAAGGTTGTGCTTAGCCGGAATGAATTCGCTGTCGGTCAAGCTGTTTGTGACGTCGCTTTATGGCGGAGAAAAAAGTCTTGTTTTTAGTATTGGCTTCGAATTTGCGTACCGAATCTCTTACCTTTCGTTTTTTGATTGCATGGCCCAGATTGAAACCTCAACTTTGCCTGAAATTTCCGACTGTCTGTCCCCCGGATTGGTAACTTGGATATCTGATTTGAGGAACGCTAACGCGCGAGCATACAACGACACAGCAAGATCATAATTTCCCGCATAGGAGCTGCTTGCTGTCAAGCGCTGATAAATCAGTGTTTCGGCATTGCACTCTTGGAGGATTTTTCGTGGAAGGTTCTTGTCGGCGCCTGCAATAGCTTGTAACGCAGTGTCTACAGACCGAGGTACTTCGCAATTCTCGATCAGCCAACGCAGAGCTCGGCTAGTAATCATATCCTGTCCCGGATTTTCATCACCAGAATGATTGTTTTGCGTACAGAAGGCTTGATAAATCTGCTTCGATAGTTTTGAGATCGTAGTGCCATGGGGACAGAATTTGTGTACGAGATGCGGAATAGTTGATACCGTGTAAAAGCCAGCAGAGGCGAGGGCCACAAACAAAACTGGGATTGCCACGCCAAAGTGAATATCCGCCAATGGCAAAAACTACTACGCGCAGAAGTCAGCCTACGCAAACTCAATTCAAGGTGAATACCGAGGGCACCTACGCAGAGCAAGATGGAGCATAGTCGGTAAGAATATCAAAAATGATTTTAGTTTGCCTGAGTGGACGTTGAGAAGAACAGTGTGGTGGCACGAGAACAAGCGCCCACCGGGCACTCATCCACTCTTGCATGATTTACCTACGTCACAAACAGCGAATATCTCGATTCGCTGGACATGTTGAAGGTCTCCCGTCCGACCATGCCCAACAAGATCAAAAATTTCGCATATCTGCTCTATGTCGATTTTGAACGTGCTATCCCCGCATATACGCAGCCAGTAGGCAGCCTACTAGATAGAGAATATCCAAACTGAGTTCGGCCAAGCCGGCTTTTCTTAAGCATTCTTTTCTGACTGACATATTTTATTTGACTTCTTACAACGTAGAATGAATGTATCAATAGTAAAAGTACAAAATACATATTTTAAGATTCCAAAAAATTCAACCCTCGGAGATGTTTGGGAACATATTGCAGCACATTATTTATACGCTGCATACGGGGAGTTGATTTAGATTCACCGCGTTCGAGAAGAATGCACTCGAGAAGCCTATTAAAATAGATCCCGCCCGGTCTAAGAGGCCCTGACACCTCGTCGTTTGTCTGCGATGCGTGCTCATACTGTGATGCCAATGCTACACAGATTAGCACAAGCTGCTTTGTGACTGCAACAGATTCTCCAGATTTCAGGAATGGTGCAAGAATGATCTGCCGAGCAATGCTCAAGTCATGGCTTGATTTCAGCAGTATTGTTGAGATGAGCCATAACTGACCAGTTGCAAACGTAGCCCTGACATGATCTGTAGACTCTTGCGTGCAAAGTAACAGGGGCACAATAGCTCGTTTATCCAGGTACCACGCTAGTTTGTTTGAGAGGCTAGGAAGTGGAACTCTGTTCATGATCGTGAGACAGAAATCCCGTAGCGCAACGGACTGCACCCGACAGAGGCTTTCAAGCACAAAAAAGTCAGCTTGTTCAATCAAAAGGCTGTCCACCCCCTCCGAGCTATGCACATCGCGCATTGCCTGTAGGTACGCAACCACCCTTGCTTCGTTTGCGAAGGTCCCGGCGCCTTCCGAGACAATGAGCAGGCTAGGGGGAGTGTCTGCTAGTGTGCGGTGGCTGAGATTGAAGCTCTCTGACAGGGGGAAGGTGTAGATTGCCTTGTTTGCATGGAAGGGAAGTAGAGCAAATGCTCTTGTGATTGTCTCGTAGTTCTCGCTGGTGAGCTGATAGGTGTCCGAGTGGTGGAGAAGTTCCAATAGCCCGAAGTGGATCAGTGTATAGGCAGCACCTTGGTCAATGTGATTAACCAGCGAAGCATAATATCCGACGATTTCAATCGCCCTTTCAGCGCGAGAGGCATGGTTATGCGGCGGCCTGTGCTTCCATCCGGGGTAGTCGTGTTGTGAAACTGCAAAGGAGGTCAGCAGAACCCCAATGTAACTGCGTACTGCATCTCGTTCTGTATTCTCCTTTGGAAGTCGGCTGAATTCCACAAACGCCTGTACGAGTTTCATAGGAAATACCACCGCTTCGTGGGGCTTGCAGTGAACTAGAGCACAAGAGAGTAGCATTTCTGTTGCCCTCACGAGGGACAGCAATGCAGCGGGATGAAGGGAAATACGGTCGCAAAGTTGTTGCACCAACAGCGAAGTAGCGAGATCGACGGTGTATAGATCGCCTTGATGCCGGTTGCTGAATATATTCAGGCAGTCTGACGCGGCGGTACTTCCTATCTTTAGAGCTGACAGGTTATGCTCGGTAGGGATCAATCCGCCGTCAGCTAGTTTGCTGACAACATTGCTGTTTGACAAGGATGCCAGAATTCAACACTTGGGATTCACGTTAAATAAGGTCCCCCACCTTTCGTTTCTTGATTGCATGGCCCAAATTGAAACCTGGAGGTTTCCCGAGGTCTGGGAGGGCCTGCTGTCCCGATGGGCTTCTTGCGTATTTGACCTAAGGTACGACAGTGCACGAGCATAGAGGGACATTGAGAGGTCGTAGTCTCCGGCGTATGAACTGCTTGCAGTCAAGCGTCGATAAATCAGCATTTCAGCATCGCATTCTTGGAGAAGTTGTCGGGGGAGGTTTTTGTTGGCACCGGCGATGGCTTGCAGTGCGATATCTACTGACCGCGGAACCTCGCAGTTCACGATCATCCAATGTAAAGCCTGGCTAGTAATAATATCTTGATCTGGATTCTCCTCCCCAGGCTGTACCTCCTTTTCGGAGAGTGCGCGGTACAACTGCTTTGCCAGGTTTGATATGGTAGTGCCATATGGGCAGAATTCATAGCAAAGTGGTAGGAGGGTAGAAACACCATAGAAGCCGACCGAGGCTAAAGTGACAAACACAACAGGTATTGCTACCCCGAAGTGCATGTCCCAGAGGAAGATCGAAAGACCGATAGCAAATAATACTATGTGCCGATATCAGACTAAAGTCTAGACTCTGGCACGAAGCTGAAGGTACTTACAGAGGGCTAGGTGGATCAGGGTTGGAAGAAATATCAACAACTCACGCATTCTCCAACGAACAAGGCCATCCCAGCGTTGCTGCCTTCGTCGGGCTTGCAGGCAAGGTTGGCCGGTACGCCCGGACATAAAGGAATAGCACCACTCCTTTGCTAGCATGGCTACCAGTGAGACCGAAACGGTGATGCTCAGCGACAAAAACCAGAGGGTATTCACACAGACGGCCGACCGAGAAGACTGGAACTTGGTTTCAGCTGGAGCAGGTGTGACGGGTAAAGATGCTATATTTCCTTTGTTTAGTACGAGGAGCAAGGTTCGGGATATATCCATTAGACTATCGGCAGACAGTTTAGTTTGATCCTGCTGTAGGCTTTTTGAACTTTCGATGACAAACCTATTGCAAGAAGATATGTTTTCAAGAACTTCAGTGAGAAGTATAGGAATATAAAATCTCCCTTACGCTGATAAGATTGCTGAGAACAGCGCCGCCTGGGTGAATGGTCAGCTAGCAACCACTAAGAATTGGACGCTACTCACAAAAACTAAGGACCAGATCGTCAGAACTGATTAAAAGGCAATCTGATGTATGGCATGACTCACTGAGAATTACATCTAGTGACCTGTTCGATAACCACGCTGAAGTTAGATGTGTTTAAATCACTTTGCTCGATACGGTACTAGCCTGTTCCATCCATCGACTAATTCATAGTCCCAATCATCTGTTTCCTTTACATATGTTCTCCAAAATCGAGCATCTCTTCCTAGCTCTGCGCCGTATTCGTCATGGCCTTGTGGAATTTCCACATACTAGGGTAATAGTGAACATCCAGCTCATTCGAGAACGAGATATTCACCTGGTGGATTGCGTCTCCTCTCTCTGTATGAACAGCAGCTGGGTAAGGTTGCGGTCGCGATGGTTGTTCCTTCTTGGCTTCGTCGTCTGGCCCATTTTCCGGTTTACGCTTACGCTATTAGCAGCGGTCAAGAGCAGGTGCAAATGGAAGCATGTAGTCGTCTTATGAGATGAATGTATCAGAGTCACTTACTGCGCTAGCAGTGGAATCCGCACGATTTACGACCGGGGCTATTTCAATCGAATCCTTACGGCTACCTCTTCTCGCTGTGACCTTCGGAGCGGGACGACGAGGCAGCATAATAATATGTAAAGCAGTTAAACTAAGGGGGCCTGTAGGTAGTAGAAAGCTTGACGTGAGGTCTGCGTAGCGTTTACGGAGAGGAGGAGATTCTATCTGCACAGCATTGATCGCTGGCGCTAGACGCCAGGAACATGTCAACCAACGATCTCATTTGTGGCGGTGGGAGCCTGTAGGTCGAACAAAAGGGTATGTCCTCGGTCTAGAATATGCAAAGCGCGACAGCTTGATATGCCGTAGAGAGCTTGGCATGTGCGAGTGTTCCGGGAGCATTCTCTCGTTGGTGAGTAGCACCCTCCCCTAAATATGACCTGCACCAGAAATCGCGGGCCGACAAGGCGTTGACAAGCGGTGCAGATTTTGGCGTATGTGTTCAAATGGACTGACGTCTGGGTGTTTCGCGCCAAACTGGCAGCTGGAGCTATATAGTACCGGAAGAGAGATTTGCATCCGCCCACGTCCGCATCTACACACCCCACAACGCCGCCGTCATGTCTCAGGATCTCCAGTGGTATCTCCTCCGCGTGAGTCTCGCGTCTCTGAGCATGTAAACGACCCAACAGACTAACTGAACGCAGAAATACAACAGCTTCGTCGTGAAGCGTGTTCCCGAGGGCCCCATCTTCTCCAAGGAGCCCGGCAACCTGAAGAACGTGCACTCTCGCAAGTACTCTGGTCTCATTGGCGACAAGGTGGGCCATCTCTCCTATAATTAACATAGCAAATGGCTCATCTGAACTGGACACTGTAGTCCCTCCATATCGCCCATGACGGCAATGGCATCTCGGTGACGACCCGCAAGCCCAAGGCGACCTTGCACCACCACGCTTCTGGACAACACAAGTCCACCATCCGCCCTCGCTCTGGCTCCCGCCGCTCCCACGGTGCTGTCGCGAGCCACGCGAGACTGGGATACCGCCCTGACTTGCGCGCGGTAAGTCCGCCTCTTGTTTTCTCTTGTTTGTTTCGCTCTTCCCCTCGACTCTTGCGTAACACCGGGCGCAAATGCCAGAGCAAAACACAAGAAACAGCAGCTACGTTAGAACCTGTTGGGCGACCTCGGTCGATGCCCTCTCAGGCGTGGACACGCTTGCAAGATGAACCTTTACGGGCGTGGGCTATACGATCAATACGGCCCTCGCGTCCTGTCGCTATCGGTGGCCGTTGCGGTGCTCCCCGCGGTACCACCGACTCGTGGACGCAGACACACTTTTCTACTTTTCCACTATTCATTTCTCTCATGGTTTCGGCGCTTTGAAGTAGATACTAACATCTTGACCTCGGATAGGCTGCTCTCCAACGAGTAACTGCGCTCACCCGCGCACAGGAGACGAAAAAGCCTGCGCCCGAGCGCAAGGTCCGAGGGAAGAAGGCCAAGGCGCAGGCAGAGGAGACCTCTGAATGAGCCGGGTGTGACATGGTTGATATCGCTGTACATTCCATTTTTATCTCTATGGATTCGTTGCCCATGAATTTCCCGTGTGTCACAACCGAAATGCGAGGGCGTCGGAATGAATGGCGAACGAGCCTTTGTATCAGGTAAAAAGGGGCCGTGACAAAGGGGTGGAAATGAAGAGGCGCTGGGCTGCTATTTATAAGAAGCGATGGCGGACTTGACCGCGCCACAGCTATACCCTAATGTCTTCGTCCCCGTCGATTCCCTTTCCTACTCTGTCGCCACCTCAAGCCCAAACTGAGGCCGACTCGACTACACCAGATTCTGTCCTTCCTGATAAGACCGGGACCCAGGATGATGAACCTCGGGTTGATCCAGCACCTGACCCCGAGTCGACTCGAATACTAGACGAAGCCACGCAAATATACGAAAGCACGTCTGCAGAACAAGACGAGCTCCGTGCATCCCTAGGAAAGCTCATCGACCTATGTCGAACACTCGTACGCACACCGTCCCTTCCCACCTCTCCACACTCATCCTCTTTACCAGACGTCCCGCCTAAGCACGCTCGAACCTCAAATCACCGAACTCCAAACGACGCTTACTTTGACCCAATCCAACCTCACCCTCTCACTTGCCAACACCGAGATGCTCGAAGACGCGCTCCGGACCAACGCGCACACGCGTGACGTCGGCTGGCGCAGATCAGACTCGACAGTCCGGCGACCGGTCACTTCGTCTATGTCTTATCCTTCCTCGTCATCAGTCGCCGGAATCGGAGGAGATGGCCAGGCGAATATTGTAGTGCATGCCCCCACGCCAGTGAACGGTACAACAACCCCGACACCCAACGAATCGCGTTTCTTCAAGTTCCGCTTCGGGTCCAAGACGCCATCTCCCACTACTCCTGCGTACCCACATGCCCAGCCGGCGCACCTCGCATCTGCCTCTCTCCCCTCTCTTGGCCTCCCGCTCGAAGAAGAGACCCGCGCGCGAGACGATCTCAGCGCCAAGCAAGAATCGCTGAGACGAAAGACGTCCGAACTGGAGGCAATGCATACGGACCTTTCGGCAAAGGAGGAGAAGTTGAAGGCCAAGGAGGAGGAGTTGAGGGTGCGGGAGGAGGGTATAAAGGAGGCGAAAGCAAGGGAGAAGGAGTTGGAAGAGGTCAAGGCGCTTTTGGAAGCGGAGAAGAAGGCAGGGAAGGAGCTAGAGAAGGAGAAATCGAGAGTAGAGGAGGAAATCGAGACGCTTACGCAGTCGCTCTTTGAGGAGGTACGTCCGCCCTATGCATTTTGGCTTCGTTTCCTTGACCTCCATGCTCGTCAAGGCAAACAAGATGGTAGCAGACGAGCGGCGACGCGCAGCAGAGGTTGAAGCATTGCTCAAAGAGACAGAGGAGGAACGTGACGCGGTACGGGGAGCGATGCGAGTCGTCGAGGGAGAGAATGGTCGACTGCGGGAACTCTCAGCGGGTAGCAGAGTATCGGAGGACAGTCCCCGCCCCGCCCCACCACTAGCCCGACCCCCCACACCCCCGAGTCCCACCCCCGAGGCGAACAAGGCCATAGTTAAGGTCACTCAAGAAGAGGCCGACGAGACTGTCGCTTTAACTCAGGACGAAGTCGACCCGACCATTCAACCAGTGGAGGACGCCCCCGCTTCCCCCCCTGTGAACGGTGTTACGGACGACTCGACCGAAGATCTCTCTGTTGAAGCTCCCCCACTACCCACGAGCTCGCCTGATCCTTGGAAGTCGCAGGCACAGATCGCTGGGTCTCTGCCGCGAACACCGCCGCGGGTGCACGCACTTCCGACAGAAACCTCTCCTTGGGCTGAAGGACGGGCATAATACCCCAGCTCCCTCTGCCGCTCTCTTATGTATCCACCCCATTTCATGTATCATACCCACGCCTTGCTCTCCTTGCTGAAATCCTATATTGTCGAATCAAACGCAAAGTCATGGTATGCCGGACAGGCGAGAGCGTGCATGGGATTCATAGAATGCAGGTGTACATGGAAGAATAAAACAGGACAAAATCCCAAACAGACGCAGACCCGGCCGACTAGATGGTTGTCTCGTACGGTACGGGCACGAGCGTCTGGGGAGTGTTGTCTGCTGTGGAGATGGTGTACGCCGCGCGGGGGAGACCGGGCACACGCTTCATGGAGACCTTCTCTGGAACCGCCCGAGAAATGAATGAGACATGTTGGAGGAGGCAAGCGTGGAGACTCACCGCCCTTCTCCTTGGCCTCCTTGGAGGTCACGGCGTTGACCTTGACACGGGCCAAGAAGTCCTGGCGCGAGTTGGAGTGGCGGATGTGCTCGACCCGGAGGTTCACGCGCTTCTCGATGTATCGGTTGCCGACAATCTTCTTCACGAGGACACCAACGGCGCGGGGGGTGACGTTGTACACAATCCCGGTTCGGCTGGAGCGCAAGTTAGCTCGAGCGGCGTGATGACATAGATGAACGCACCCATGATAGTATTTGTGGGGCATACCCTTTTGCTGGGCGGCGTTGGCCTTGATGTCGACAATGTCACCAATCCGGTAGGGCACGACAAAGGTCGACAGTTTAACGGGGCCGTGCTCTAACCTGGGATTAGCCCAGCACAAGTCCACAACGCAGAAACTTACCCTTGAAGCCCCGCTTGAACATATGCCGGGTGCGCGCGCGGTAACCGAAGGAGTTAGGCATTTTGTCTACGTCCAAGTCAGTCTCGCCAACACTACCGCCTGCGCTCTGCTCACCTTGAAGTGTCGGAGGTGCGGATCTATCCCGGATGCAATACCCACATCCGCCGTCCAATACCGGGTGGCTGGGCTGGAGCTGGGCAGTACCAGTCCCTGCGCCAGAAGAACCGGGAGCAAAGGCTATCCGGTGGACACAACGTCGACGACATCTTCAAGACACCATGCCCAGGTGAGACTTCGGTCTGCAATGGGCTTCAAGAAACGGCGGCGGGTGCGAGCTCAGAGGGCCGCCCGCCCGCTATCACCTCCGGGCGACGGCTGACTCTTTATTTGCGTAAAGGGCCCCCAGGAACCACAGCAAGACGTGAGTTCTCATCTGTGCTTCGCCTTGCGCGCTTTCTTAACTTGGTTGTGCAGCTACAAGGTCCCCCGGCGTCCCTTCGAGTCGGCTCGCCTCGACTCTGAGCTCAAGGTGCGTTGGTGGACGGATCGTGGTTTCGGTGGAAGCTAATTCATTGTAGCTCGCCGGCGAGTACGGTCTCCGCAACAAGCGCGAGATCTGGCGTATCTCCCTCGTCCTCTCCAAGATCCGTCGTGCCGCCCGTGAGCTCCTCAAGCTCGAGACCAAAGACCCCAAGCGACTATTCGAGGGTGCGCCTGCCTGTCTTTACTCATCGAATTCACTGACCCAAGTAAACGAACGCCAGGTAACGCCCTAATTCGTCGTCTGGTCCGTATCGGTGTGCTCGATGAGAACCGCATGCGTCTCGATTACGTGCTCGCCCTCAAGATCGAGGACTTTTTGGAGCGTCGTCTCCAGACCCAGGTCTTCAAGTCTGGGCTCGCAAAGAGCATCCACCATGCCCGTGTGCTCATCCGCCAGAGGCACATCCGGTGTGTAGTACTCGCGTCGCTTCTGCCTTGCATTTGGACTGATAGTTCGTCGGTGTAGTGTCGGCAAGCAGATCGTCAACGTCCCTTCGTTTGTCGTTCGCTTGGACTCGCAAAAGGTTTGTGTCCACTTCCCTGTTACCAAATCCACTCCTATTTCCACGTTAAACCTTACACACTCCATCACTCGACCATCTTTAACATGCATCATTCTATCATCGTAAACTGACTCTGTTCCCCGTAGCACATTGACTTTGCGCTCACCTCTCCTTACGGCGGTGGACGCAAAGGTCGTGTGCACCGCAAGCGTGCCGCAGCCGCCGCCAGCAAGGAAGCTGGAGGCGACGCCGAGGAGGACGACGAGTAAATCCACAACTATTCGAGATTCGAGGCTTGAACCTCGCCGTTATTGGTTTGGACGCGCCGTGGGTGTGGATGAGCCGAGGTGGCTACGGATATGGGTCACCCTATGCCCTTTGTATGCTGTAAAATGTATCGTGTTTATGCATTTTCTCGTGTTTTTCGATGAGATTAAAACGCACCGCGCGA
>MU132183.1:59769-74823 GCA_015039395.1 Ceratobasidium sp. AG-I
GTCCAGCGGTAAATCATCTACGCATTAACCAAACAGCTATGGCTAATTCCTGCTGACTAGATGGCAGGATCGAGCAGGTTGATGCTACCGAATATTCCTCCAGTTGCACGAAGAGCCTACGCAACGACAATTCCGATATCACCGCCCAGACCTCCCAAACCACCTGCTCCTCCCGCCGATCCGAATCGTATCTATACCTCGCGGAAATCTTCTTTGCACCATGAATACTCCGGCCTCGTACAACACTCACCCTTTTTTCTCCTCCTCGGCCACCAAAACTTTACTGTCGCCAAGTTCACCACGCTTCGCAAGGACCTCGCCAAGCTCAAGCCGAGTGCTGCTCCCGCTCCGGGCCAACCAGCTGCGAAGCTGTCCGTAATTCGACATGCTATTTTTGGCGCCGCTGTGAAATCTTCCCAGCCCCGAGCTGTGCCCCTCTTGTCTAGCGTCCAAGGTCCCGCGGCCGTCTTGGCCTTTCCCACACTCGACCCGCCCCAGCTCAAAGCTGTACTTCGCACGATCGACCGAGCGATACCCAAGTCCCAGCCAGGTGCTCCTCCAGGACCTTCCTTGAAGGTTATCGGGGCATACGTTGATGGTCGTGTGCTCCAACCGGCGGGGATCCAGAATCTGTCTACACTCCCCACCCTCGATACCTTGCGCGCTCAAATCGTTGGTCTGTTGAGTGCCCCCGCGGCCCAACTTGCGGGAGTTCTAGATCAGGCGAGGGGCGGACGACTGTCTAGGACGTTGGATGGGCTTCGGGCGAGCCTGGAGGAGAATTCATCTGAAAAGGAGGCGTAGTTGGTATCCTGCTCGCATATACTTTATCACGCATCGCCATCCATGGCTTCTACTGTTTTATGCCAAATGAACACTCGATCACCTACAAAGACATACAAGACAGATGATTTTGCTCCAGTCACGTGAGGAACACTCACGATTGCGCACAACTTGAACCTCCATCGCCGGAACACCACCACCAAAAGACAATGCTGGCGACCTCCCGTTGCTTGTTGTCATAAATCACAAATACTCTCGCACCATAAATATCTCTATCTAGGATAAGAATTTAGCTGACTTGGTGCCATATTGGCCACAACACGGTGCCTTGACTAAAACCTGGAGATAACCTGTCTTTAAGACGTGACTCTTGGGGCTTGTCTTTTCCTGACAGAACTTGCGGCCGGTTGGATTCTATGACCACCAATACCTCTACCGGATGGAAACGCACTTCCATACACTTACGACATGGAAGTTTCGAATCTTAGCATCTCCTTCTTTCTTTCTGGGCGTGATGTGGCCGGCCCGCTGGCTACCACCCAACTTGACTTACCATACAATCGCTTTAATTCTGGTGACTTGACAACCGCGCCTACTGATATATCAACATCTGTCCTGGTATATGAAATCGAGGCTCATTTGAAGCCGTATCGCGACCGTGATTACTCGCTTGCTCTAAATTTACCTAATTAATAAGGTGAGTAACGGTCACACAGTCATTACCTACAGCTGATGACAACAAGTGGAACTCGTTGCTCCGTCACCTGGGAATTTACAAATATTCCGTTCGCTCCAAATCAAGAAGCTCAAATCATCACAAAGAACCTAACACGCCATCGACCTGTTGGCGGTCACTCATTTATACCAAACCTTCTCATCGGTTAATTGTGTCATCTGGTATGGAGAGCCTGGGTACTTACAGCAACGCTGCTGTACACTTGGCGAGGGAAGACTCGGCTGGTTGCTCCATGTGCACGAAGGAGACGGACCGCATGACGAGTGAGGCGAAATTCGTTAGGCGTATGGCATGCTCGCTCGAGTATAAAACCAGACGGCCCATTTTGGAACATCCCAACTCTAGGCAAACTCTACCCCTGACTCGCTCGCTGTCCTGCTATGAAAGCTATCAGTGCACTTTCTTTGATCTCGTGGGCTTCGACCGCGGCCGCGGCAACGGCACCTACCACCTATGATTATGTGATTGGTGAGATTTCATCCCCGGCCCGTCCAGCAATCGTGATGCTAATGCTTTTTGAATAGTGGGAGGTGGTACTGCAGGTCTCGTCGTAGCTGCTCGTCTTTCCGAAGACCCCAAAGTCACAGTGGCAGTCCTTGAGGCGGGAGGGACGTGAGTGCACTTCTGACCCAGCTCCGAGTACTTTTATTGACCGCCAATTGCCATACCGTCAACAGCGGCATTGGAAAGTAAGCATCTCAACCAATTGACATGGCCTCTGGGCTTAAGCTAACCTATTCTAGTGCAAACATCACCGACCTCCGCAACCGCTACCTTCCATTTGGGACCCAAGTCGACTGGGTTCTACCTACCGTTCCCCAAACAGCAGCAAACAACCGAGTCTATACACACGTCCAAGGGAAGGTTCTCGGTGGCTCCTCTGCGATCAACGGCGCGGTCTACATTCGCCCGGCCAAGGAAGAGTTTGCTGCCTTTGAGAAGCTCGGGGCGACCGGTTGGTCTTGGACTGCCTTGCAGAATGCCGGGAAGAAGAGTGAGAAGTTTACTCCTCCTATTACGAAGATTGGCGGAGTTACACCAGACTTGAGCAACCACGGCTCGAGTGGACCTCTGTCTGTCACGATTCAGAACAACGCGTCTAGGTATGAACCATTTGGAACTATTCCATTCAAAACGTTCTCACTCCTTCATCTAGCTTTTTTGACACGACTGTTGTTCCGACCTTGAAGACACTCGGTCACTACCTGAACCCGGACAACAATGGTGGGTCTCCAAACGGCGCCTCTCCCGTTCAAATAGTAGGTCTTGTCTTAGCAGAAACTCTTATCCAAGCTAACCTCCAGTTCCCCAGGCGCTCCAACCAAACAGTTACAATCGATCTTATTCGGCTAACGCTTACTGTGAGCTCGATTCATCCGGCACAGTACACAGCTAATCTGTTTCTGTAGATTGGCCCAATGCTGGGAGAGCTAACCTCCATGTTTTCACGGATGTCCTCGTCAACAAGGTCATTTGGAAGAACTCAACGGCCACCGGTAATGTATTGGCCACTGGCGTTGAATATCTCAACGGGACTGAATTCCAAACCATCGTGAGTGCAAAATCAGTGTAGATAGTTAAGATCCTAGTTCGCTCATATTCGTTCCTACCTCAGGGAGCCAAGAATGTGATTTTGTCGGCTGGTTCTCTAAACACCCCGAAGGTACTCGAGTTGAGCGGAGTCGGCGACCCTGCTATTCTCCAGGGGTATGTATGTTCTATTATCGACAAATATCTAGTACTAAAGACTTTGGATCCTTCAGCCTCGGCGTTCCGGTCAAAGTAAATCTTCCTGGCGTTGGAAAGAATCTTCAGAACCGTACGCCTGATTCAACTAAACTTGTTTACCATATCACCTAATTCATATGATAGAACTCGGGGTTAACGTTCAATACAAGCTGAAAAACGGTACTGTTACCGGTAAGTCCAACCTGCTTCGTTATTGTATCTAAACTCCCGCTGAGATTAATTCGTTATATCAGTGGGTGCTGAGACACAGGCACCGATCATCGAAGTCGAGCCAGCACAAATTATCCTCTCTGCGTCAGACTTGGCCAAGTCCGATCAACTCCTCGCGAACAAAACTGGAGATATCTCGCAGGAACAATTTGATATCATGAAGGCCTTTATCAAAAATGGGATTGCGCAGACCGAGATGAACTGGGTGAGTTTCGAGACTGGTTTTTTTTTTTTTTCAAAATAAACACTGACAAGAACGCCTCGCCATTCGTGGTTGGTAGAGCTTGGTCAAAAATGCTGACGGATCAATTTCACTCCAATTCTATTGCACCGACCTACACACCTTTTCACGCGGGCAGATAGTAAGTAGTCACAATCAACTTCCGGGGACGCCTCGACTAACTTTGATTTAGCACGCAAACTCGACTGATCCTACTGTAAAGCCTACTATCGACCCCAAATAGTGAGTGCCTAAGAAGCCTCGCTCTCTAAATTGTTGCTTATGAGAAATGATTTCTAGTCTTTCTGTCGAGCATGACTTGGTGAGTTTTTGTGGGATGATGGATTTGAATTCAACTCATGTGTCTACAGTGGTACCTTTCGCGCGCCGTCGCATACACCCGCAACATCACCGCAGCCCAGCCTCTTGCAAGCATTATTGAGTGTAAGCTATACATTGCTTTTCACGCGCTTGTTCTAAAACTTTGTATAGCCGAGGTGATCCCAGGGAGCAACGTCACTACACCAGAACAGGTGGAATCGTGGTTGAAACCTAACTTCCGTACTATGTGAGTTCGGCTCTACAGGCCGTTGAAGCATAGCTGATTCATAGCCGAATCAGGTCCCATTTCGTAGGAACCAGCGCCGCACGTATGATGAGGTTTATGTCCTAACTTGACCTGGTAGTAACTGACAGTATGGCTTAGTTCCCAAGGCCAAGGGTGGCGTTGTCGATCCCCGAAACTTCAAAGTCGTGAGTGGGCTTGCCCGGATATGCCGGTACTATAGTTTTACTCACATTGTACCCCTTTCATTCAGTATGGAACACAGTATGTGTCTTGGTTTAATAAACATCTTATCCCAGCTAACAACCCCCTTAGAAACGTGCGAGTCGTCGATGCCTCGACCATTCCTTTGCTCCCAGGCATCCACACTGCGGTGCGTACATGATCAAATTCATTCATGACCTTGTCTTCAAATGCTAAAATTCTTTCCAGTCTCTTGTTTTCGCAGTGGCAGAATATGCCTCGGAGCGCATCAAATCAACCTAACCTTGTCCATTTAATTTGGTTATGTTGAATTGATGTGTAGACCTACATGTGGTGAATATTATGATTTCTGCGAGTTTCAGTCGTGACTTGAGGATCTTGTTTGCAACTGTCACATTGGAGGCTACCCGCTGCCAATGGGATTTAGGATTGCAGTGCGGATGCCGTTGATAGGGTGGATTCGCTTATATCACATGGTGTGCGATCCTCCCTGGGTTTTCTGCACTAGTTCCTAGCTGGGTGCTAGCCTTGTGAACTCTCAAGTCAAAATATATCGAGTGTTTTGCCTGTTGATAAAGCGCATGAATGGGCACTTGCAATTCTACTTGATGCTATTCCTCTACGCGTATTTTTTCCCCCTTGCTTCGCACTCATACCCCCTCCCATGACACTCTTGCACTATTCAACCTACCCTTTCGCATCAATACCAAAGGTTCGCTCGCTCCCTAAATTACACACAATCCAGTTAAATTCGATAATAATATCATTCTATCTTAGGGGACGAGAAGCACTCCCTCAGCGCAAGCACCGCGTTCCCGGCCTCGTGTAAAATGAAATGTCCCTGTAGGGCAGCCATGCTCGCCCTCCTTCCTTTCCCGATCTCCTCTTTGACGATCAGTTTCACCTCGTTCGCTAGAGCGTCCACATCCACGCCATGGGCACTCGATTCACCTCCCTTTTCGTCACTGGCGAGCGCGTAAAACCGAGCAAAGAGTTTTTGAGCTTGGTCAGGCTGGGCGTCATCGAGTAGTTGAATCAAGTCCACTCGGCCTGGTCGGACGAGCGCAGGATCGAGTCGGGAGAGATGGTTTGTCGTCATAAACACGATCCGTTCCTCGCCAGACGCGACTCCATCAAGCGCGTTCAACAATCCCGAAAACGTCACGCCCGATTGATACCTACACGTCGCATTTCAGATCACAAGTTAATGAGGATAGAATATCGTAAACAGAGGAAACACACACCCGTCTTCGCTGGTCTGGACACGCCTGTTGAACGCGGCGTCGATATCCTCGAGAAGCACGAAACTACGTTCAGGCACGTGAGCGAGCAGGTAGTTGAGTTTGTCGTCAGTTAGGCCTCGCTCGGAGATATTTAGGACGCAGATGTTGTATCCCAATGATCCGGCGAGTGCTTGAATGAAGCTAGACTTGCCGCTGCCGGGTGGGCCGTGGAGGAGGTATCCGCGTCGGTACGGAATACCTTTAATTCCGTCTCAGTTCTCGTAGAATGAAGGGTAATGGGATAGACATACCGCGCTCGGCATACCATTTACCACGTTCCATAAACGCCTTCACATCACTCTCCACCCTCTCGGCTACACCCTCCGCAAGTACCACACTCCCAATCTCTCTCTTTCTCCTCGGCCTCCCAAACTGTGACCACTCGATCCCACGCGCAATGTACACCACCGTCCGACCTTCATTACCACGAAGCGCAAGGTCCCGAGCCTCGGCTAAAAGGGCGGGGAACAAGGCGCGATCGCGAGCGAGGGTAGTGAGCGTGACGGTTTCCCAGGGTACGCCAGAGTTAAGGTCGAGAAGTTTTCCTTCGCGTTCACGTTTGACCTATAGGATGTCAATGAAATCATAGTGTGCCAGGTGCGGTGGGCGAACCTGTATCCAAGCCCCCTGATATCGGAACCAGTGCGTGCCGGGGGCGGGAACCAGACTAAAAAGGACTTCGGACGTGCCATTCGAGTGGGTAGTTTTGGTAGTTTCAACGGCATATTGGTGGCTGTGGATTCTCACTGCGGAGGCTTGTGCGGCGCGGCGCTTTGACTGGTGGGCCATCCATTCCAGGAACCAGGCGTGTGAATGATCTCGGATGGGGATTTCGAGCGAAACCAAGAGGCGACGCTGAGCGAACGTGCCGAGGAGAGTGGCGCTGCGACGGAGAATAGTGAGCCCGACCCCCACGCCCTATACGTAACCCGCCAATAGTCAGATCGATGAATCATAGGTGCTAACGCTACTCGCCATTAGTCCAAAGCCAGCCGAGAAGTATGGGCTAGTCGATAAACTTCATGAGTGATGTGCAATAAAAATTAATCAATCAGCTTACTTTCCATCCCCCAGCTCTTTGATATACGCAAGTATCCCATTTTGACTAGGCGGCGGTGCAACTTGTCTTACGTCCGGCTGAGTCGAGCCGGGGAGAGAATCGGTTGGAAGAGGAGAAGTCATCACGTGATTGATTCTGGCCAACAATTCGAACCACTGGATTCCTCCGGTCCACATCAACAACTTGCTACCTGCGCATGTGAGACTTGATTCAAACTTGCAACCGAAGTTCAAAATTAAATACTCGGTATTACGTTTCTCAGCCGATAATTACTGGGGTCTGTGGGAGTGACGAACACTTGTGCAACCACGGTAGCGCGCATCAGGAAAATGCTCAACTTTCATTAAGATCTCAATTTCAAATTTAGCTAAATCTGCTAAATGCCCCTAAATGTGCCTAAATTGATTAAATGCCAAATCTGGAAAAGTGCTGGAAGTGACAAACATGACCAAAGGAACATTTTTGAGGAATTTGAAATTCCTAAATTTATTAAATTTAGGTGTATGAAAAGGGGGGGTTGGTAAAAACCTAAAAGTTTTAATACAGCTAAATTTAGGTCAATATCATTCATTCTGTACTGGGGGTTTTCCCTGATGCGGGATGCGCATGCGAGTATATTTGTTCTCTCGTACCGCACAACTCAGCAAAAACCGGCTTGGCTCCGGATTGCAGGGGGTGGCTCCAGCCGCTCCGGTGGATCTGGAGCACTCCGGAGCCCTTGGGACGTCAGAGAAAACCTCCTGGAATTATAGCATGTTATAGCATGCTATTTAGCCTAATTTATGGATTACAGGATTTAGGTCTACCCCTCCATTATTTACTGCTATAACAGCGAATTAACATGGATTTATAGGATTTCAAAAATTTAGCTAGGCCCAGTTGGGTCATGATCCTAACCAGACATGTCCTATATTAGGCAACCATTAATTAGTCCAGATCAGGCTTCACCCATATCAGGCAGTCACTTAATTATTCCAAATCAGATCATGTCCTGATCAGGCAAGGTTAATTACCCCACACTGATCAGGCACTCAAGGAAGCAGCCACCTGCCACATGACTCCAGCCCTGTGGCTCAGCCCCTCACCAGCCCAAGTCCCCTCCTGCCCTCCCCTCACTCTAAGCCAGCCCACCTGAGCCTTCACCCAGGGGTATTTTCTAGCATTTAGCCCCTTTGGTCAACAGGGGATGGAAAACTGCAGGCTAGTTCAAGAGTTTGATCATATTGCAAATGAATAGGAGCTGGATGTGATGTAATTAGTCCATTTATGGAAGGAGCCATAAATGGACTGATGTGTTGAGATAAAACATAGTTGGATGCAAATTCATTAGTCCATATATGGAAATGGCTTGAAGTGGACCAATTATTCCATTTTTGGAAAACTCAGCCTCAGCCATAAATCCGTAAAACTGTTTCAAAAGTTACATAACCAGTCTCAATTTGGAATTTCAAATTCATGCACAGCATGCCCAAAAGGGTGTTGTAGGATCAGAAACAGCCTTTTCTGGCAGAATCTAAAAATAGAACCTTAGGTACCTCTTTGAGCAGGAATTTGAAATTGGGATTGTATGAGATTTGGCTGGATTTTGTTGGATTTTTCATGTATAAAAAAGGGGAGATAGCTATAGCTGCAATTTGGGTAAATCCCATGAAATCCAGTAAATCCTGGTTAATTTGGTGCAATCCAGCTAAATAGACGGCTATTAATACCCAGGTCTATATAAAAAATGCACTTTTTTCTGACAGAGCTCAAGACTGAACGCACACGAGCACTCAGGAGCCCTCGTGAGCGCTCAATAGCGCCATATCGCATGCTCCTTGAGCTCGTACGCGATCCGGAGCAGTGCTTTTCTCTGGAGCGCTCCAGAGCGCTCCTTGGCTCAAGGGAGATTTGGCTGAGAAGTTGATAACACTAACAAATTTTGCATTGTAGCTGAATTACGGTTATAATCAAATCTTACTGTTAAACTTGCACGGAGTTTTATGCTTGGGCTTTTCGGAATCGATACTTGACCTGCGACTTTGGATCTCAACCATTAAGCATGTCGTGCGGGATAAAGGCGGGAATCCCGCTGCCCGCATGCAGGAATCGAGCCCCAAGGCCTCTGCCCGCGCTCGCGCTCGCTCCCGCAAGCGGGAATGCGGGAATCCCCGGGAATCCCGCAAATGCTCGCGGAATTGCAGGTATTTGCGGGCAGAGCGGGAACTAGTACCACAAATCCCATCGCATCGGCTATGTGAATAGCTCATTAAATGCGCATAAATCAGCGCTTTCCAACCATATATTTATTATTCTCAGAGAAAATTGTTAAGCCCTTCAAATGCGTGAAATACATTTAAGAATAATGCTAATCGGGCACGCCAGCCCCCCAGGAGGCGCAGAAGCTCGGCGTGAGACTTTCATATACTTCAGCAAGGTTTGACGCATGTACCTGCCAAATTTCAGCTCAATCCAATCGCAGGAACCTCCTGAACTGGTGTCCAAATACCAGAATACCCCTATTTCCCCTCTGCAGTACGTTGTTGTCCTAGTTGAGCTTTTGTAGTTGTATCAATATAGTTAAGATTAGAGATAAGACACTGCTATGTACATGCAATAAATGTCTCAACTGCTGTAGGCATGCAGTAATGTGAATACCAGCTCTACTTTCTACATCACCATGCTTCAATGACTCTAGTGGGTGCTATAGGACTTAAGTCAATGATCAGAAAATGAAAAAGTGCAGGTACCTAGACATATGCTAAATGGCATTCTGAGTAGAATGTACTCATTGGAAATCCTTCAAACCGGCTAGTAAAGGCTCCAGAATGTATCTATTCCAGATTTTCCCCCTCCTGAGCAATAATCCCCCTTTTCACCATCTTCCAAGCATCACAACAAGATGAAACTTGGAATACAGCATCCTGTATATGGTTCAATGTGATCGCACACTGGGGAGCGACATATGTACGGTGTATTTCCTTAGTGCATGTGGCGCTTTCTCAGGAGGAATATCCCCCCAGCAGTAAATCACACATTTGTCGACCAGAATGATTTATTCTGATAAAGATATATACATGGTTAGGATGCTGGGAATTTACTCTATTCAACGATGGCTTAACCAACTTGTTGTGATGGGATTTGAGGTTGGCCAAATTTCTAGATCAGCCCTATAAAGCTAAGCAGATGTTAAATGCTGATTTGTGAGGGACTGAATGATCGGAAAAATCTGAATAAATGCGCATTAAATAGCCAGGTGCGGGAAGCGGGTATGCCCGCAAAAACCGCGGGCACTGGCGAGCATCTGGGCGCTTAGTGGCGGGAATCCCCGGGAATCCCGCCGGGAATCCGAGCAAAAAAAGCGATTCCCACGCTGCCCGCACCCGGGAATTTGCGGGAATTTTCGCCCGCAGCACTGGGAATTCCCGGGTGCCGGTTTCCCGGGCGACATCCTTAGTCTTGTGCTCCCTCTCACTCTCTCAATGCCTAAAGTTGACATGAAAGCCTTTTTGGCGCAGCTTGCAGAGCGCAGTAAGTAATTCCAATTGATTAAGCGCGCGTCCCAAGCTAATTATCAGGGAATCTGTAGGTATGGGAGTATGCTTGGTGAACGGCGAGTATAAAATAGTGGAAAGGTCGAACGGCTTTATTGGGCTGCCTCGCAAGCTGCGAGCAGTCAGTGTTCATATTTGCAAAAAGCCGGAGAAGGGGTTGCCTGGGCGAAAGAAGGGTGGCTATAATCTCCAAGGCGAGCTCCAGATGAGCAACGCCGACTACCGTCTGATCTATGTAAGTTCTTTATTTTATTTTAATGTGCAATCAGAAAACTCATGGTATTAACAGGGCGACGCCAAAATCATCCTTGAACGTACTCATTGGATTGACACAAACCTAGCGCTCTCGAAACAGGACGATGGTGTCGTCGACCTTGCTATATGAAAGGTATGTCCACACACCATGACTGACATTTGTAAGTTAACTTACTCCTTATTAAAAGTTTGTAGCGGTCCATTCCGAGTTTGAGGGGTTCAGCGCGCATGGGTATTGGGCACCCCGAGTGCTCTTTCAGATGATCCTTTGTGTCAAATCCGGCAAAGCCAACAGCGCTGCTAACGAGCAGGATGGCGATGGATCAGCAGGAAAGCCGTCTATGAAGCGCAAGGCAAAGGCAATCGAGGTGCCAGCACATGCGGATGCAAATGGGGCCAGCCTGGACCCAACGACCAGCCAGTAGCCGTGTCTAACCAAGCACTCAAGGCGCTACAGGGCGAGAACAAAGACGACCATGGCGAGTGTTTCGACCTCAACCTTCCCGACAATTTTGATACAACAATGCGCTTGGCAGTCATCGACTTCAACAATATGTCTGTCAACGTTGGGTATATGCCCGGGAATAATGATGGTAAGCTACTTAAATATTGTTGTACATTTACTAATTAATAACTCTTAGACAACAACAACGACAATGCCGCGTTTGATATGGCGCAAGTGCTTGGACCGGCTGCTCTTGCTGCTGCCCCTGTCTCCACCCCCGTCTCCGCCCCCGTTGCTGCACCTGCCCCCGTTGCTGCACCTGCCCCCGTTGCTGCCCCCGTTGCTGCCCCCGTTGCTACCATTGTATGGTGTGGTCACTCTATCCCACCTAAGGAGATGGACAAATTTAGGGCCACCACTGCACGGCAGGCATCCACTGGTGTTATACAACGTGTCTCAATGTACAAGGCACTTATTGAGCTCTTAGCCAATGACCCCACATATGACCCAGCCTCTGAGCCTGACCCGATCCCCAAACCGCCAGCTAAAGGTTGTGGCGCTGGTGGTCGTTGTCGTGCTGCCGATGCGGTTCTGGACATAGAAGATACGCCTGCGACTCCAGCCGACAATACCTCGACGGGTCCCAAGTCCAAGTCCAAGAAGCGCCCAGTAATGCGCCCGGTACCCGCTCCTACACCCGAGCCTGAGCCCATTGCCGGCAGCTCACACGGTTCGGACGCTGCAAACAATGATACCTTCGGGGCTAGTGAGGAGGCAAGCACGCCCAAGATCGGCAAGGGTGCAGCCAAGAAGAAAGTGAGCAAAGCAGCTCAGTAAGAACGCATATACTAATTTAAATGTGTGTTTCAGTTGACCAACGCTCCAGGTTCTCGTCGCTCGACTCGCAACAAGTAGGCAGCTAGCGAATCGGATGGTGCCTGACGCACAAACCTCCCCTCGCGCATGGACGATTTCTTTATTTGTCTGTTTTTTTTCCTGTTCTGACTCGCGATGTTTACGACGCCGATGTTTACGACGCTGAGGAATGGGGCTGATATTGTCTACGTTTACGTTGCTATCAAATATACATTTTTTACACGCATACAATCAGTACAAATGATAAGAAATAGAGTCCTCGTGGAGTCCGCAAAAGGAATCCACCCGAGTCCCAAGCGCACTTCCCGACAGTCCTGAACGCGAAGTCCAGCGAAGTCCTGTGGACCCGTTGTAGGTCCACAAGTGGACTTCCCTAGAGCGCGGAGTGGCTCATTAGCAGGTCCGGAGCTGGACTTCAACAAGTCCCTGGACTGCCTCCGGGTCCGGCGATGGACCTCAATGATCATTTTTGGACTTCTCCCTGCTTATGTAATCAGGTCTGATTGCTCATTTTGAAACACTTATTTGGACATCGGTCAGGTCCAAATGGGACTAATTTGAGGTCCGGAGCCGGATTTCAACGAGATCCCTGCAGGGAGTTACGTCAGGTCCCAACACTTGCTACAGTGGTGTGCATCTGGATCCTCAAAAGGTTTTTTGTGTTCCTCCACCTCCCCGCGCTTGTGGTCTTCTGGTCGGCCTGGACGCTCTACAGTCTACTCAACCGCTACGGCCCTTCATTCGAATGGCACTTGCTCCCGCTCATCGGCTTCGACCCGCGTTCAGTTGGCCCTCAGGTCCATCGAATGATGCAGCCCCGTCACTGGAACGTACAAGACCTCGTGGTGTACTTCCTCGTCAGGAAAAAACTCGGCATCAAATTTGCCGGTAAACGGCAAATCGCGTCCGTTAGTGGCCGTTGCACAGCCCTCGGGCAAATTTGCGCAAATTTGCGCAATTTGCCCCGGCAAATCGGATGTAATCGGGTAAATAATCGCTTATAAAAGCGGGGGGGTGGTAAACTGAGAAAACCGGCAAATTGGGGTTAATAACCCCAAATTTGGTTCAGCGGTTTTTCCTGACGCTGGTGCAAAGGGCTCGACGAGCGGAGGCGAACCGTCGTCGTCGCTATGAACCCGAGCCATCCGACTCGGAGGGTTCGGAATGGGCATTTGAGGACGATGGACCATTCATTACGAATGGCGACTCTAGTAAGCGATCATGTTTCTTGGTGTAATCGTTTACTTATTGATGTGATGTCCCAGCGTGGGCGGCTGAAGTCGAGTCAGCCGTCGGTGTGGAGCGTAAAACGATCGCGCCAGTGGTTGTTGGAACGGAGACTGGTTAAAAAGTTGGATGGTAAACAGCTCGTTCAGGCAGGACGAGAGTTAGAAAAAGCAAAAGAAGACGAGGGGAATAACGGTACGAGCCTCCGTCAGCGTCGACCGTGCTCGGCGGGCCAAACTCTGGCGTCCTGATGGCTCGCTTTGGAATTCAGCCCACCACACCCGGGTCAAACCGTGCTGCCGACCCCAGCACGGCGGGGGTTGGTGAGTACAGATCTCTTGCGATGCTTGATGGAGGCCAGAGCGTCGAGCTCGCCGAGCAAAGGCCGCGCGCCTTGCTGGGTCTGACTCTCGACCTTCAATGTGAACTTCAAGACCCTCCCGCCTACCTATCACCTGCAACAACCCATTTCTCGACTGGTCTCCGTTTCTTCGACCTGGCGTTGACTAAAAAGGAACCAAGAAGTATGCTTTGTTAACCTAAACCACCGTTGTTATATTTTCTCTCTGCATGTGCTTCCTAAGTATTGTAAGCGCGGCTTTGAAATAAATCATACTTCTCGAACTTGTTGTTTGTGTCTTTGGAAAATGACTTGATCTGTTTTTACCGCTCATATATTTCCAACTTGGCCTTGTGTAGGTCTTAGATTCCGTAGTAAAAATATTTCAGTTCTCACTAGGCCTCTTTGAGTCCGCCGTCAGCGAGAGTACGCTATATGCTCCCTAGCCTTCAGGAGGTCTCGAGAGCTTGAGCTAGAGCCGAACGCCTTGGATTATACGTATGATTAGGCTTTTCCGGAGATGTTGGCGGGGTGTGTGAGCTGTCTGAAACCGATGAGAAGTGCGACCTCGAGTGGCGAGGTTATATTTGGGCGTGTTGTGTACATAGGTCGACTTAAGCTAGGGCACGTGACTACCTGGACCCATCTGCTGACCGCTACCAAGTAGCTTTGTTATCAGGCAGAAATAAACCTCAATCACTTATATGGTATGCGAAATGAACTACGCAACAGGAACTGTTTGGACTTGAGGTCATAAACTGGCAACATGGGTCTATCCTGCTTGCTTTTCAACGTCGCTTCGATCGACTTGGCCTCGCCTTGGATCTTGAAGTCTGCAGTCTTTTTTTTTTAATCTCAGTTGAACCGGGTCTCATCAAATTAATCTTTCTGGTTGCGCTGTTCGTAGTAGTAAGACGCCGCTGCATGATCATCAAAGTTGACACAAGTGCTGCGAGGGACGGGAATCGGAGGGGAGGGTAGCGCTCGGCTGAGCTGTCTGCCGCCATTCGACGCACGATAAGACCTGATAGCTAACCCTAGCTACAGGTATACGACCTCAGATTGCAATTTCGACAGCTGCGTTCTTAGGCTCGCTCTTCTTCCAATTTGACACTCGACCAAAGCCGGTACCACCGATCGAGTATCCGCAACCGCCCAACACCTCAGCCCCTGTCCCCAGTCCTCTATTGTTGGTCGGTCACCGCAAAGAGATTTTGAAGCTGGCTCGACCTTATTTAGAAGCCTCTGCTCCCTCCAACGCTTTGCTATTGGCTGGCCCGAGTCAACTTATCGTTCGTACATTTTGGAGCACTGTGTATAGGGATCTCTGTGAGTAATGCGAACTGAACTTGTTACTCGATCGCCAAAACCTGCCGGTAGACCTCCGACTTCGTGACTCGAATGTTGATTGCAACGTTCCCAGAGTGTGTGTTTGCTCGAGTCGAGGTGCACGTGGGTCGGCCAACGAAACCGAGGCTTCTGGTCGAGTACCACCGGCCACCCGAGGTTGCGGATGAGGTACCTAAATATTTACATTCACACTCTCAATCATTTAGGTCTGATAAAGT